>JAQMCX010000047.1:2883308-2917960 GCA_029814765.1 Acanthurus leucopareius
GGAAAAAAATCGTGTGAGAATCGTAGATCTCAATCTTTGTGGAGAAAAATCGAGATTCACATTTTAGCAAGAATCGCTCAGCACTACCGGTAGTTTATATTTAGAAATTGAAAAGTTTGCACAAATACTTGAGAGGAAAGGTCAGTCTCATAAACCAGCAACTTAGGGCTCCTAACAGAGGATAGTACTGCAAGCAGCTTGCCCCTCACGTGGTCACTGTGGTTAAATGATCCCCCAGTATGAACAATTTGTGAATGTGTGTCAGTTATTGTATTGGTATTTCATACGTTATTCTTTGCTTGTGTCATCTGCACTTGTAAAATGAGTGATTGATCATCACCTCGGTGTCACATTTAAATGCAGCTGAGTTTGTGCAAATTGGATCAGGAAATGTTTAGGCCAGGACTGTCATTCCAGCCTTGATCATATTCCATATTTCAACCACTGGCTTTTTCCAGAGACATGAAAGAGGGTGGAACTTGAAAGGCAAAGTTTGAATGTCTTCCCTATCATTAACTTTAATTCTGAACAGCAAACAAATGAGAGAATCGATTTGGGATGAAAGTAAGTCATTGGTCTTGTCACTACAACTTAAGGTCACAAGGGTAATTAATTTGTACTGAAGAGGAAGTCAAATAGTGCCGTGGACACCCTTGACTCCCTTTGCCATCATCTGAGCTTGTCTGGATCAAAAGACTGTCTTTAATCCCCTCTACTAACCCCGCTGTCTGATGTCTCGTGTCTCATGGCCCGCTGAGTAATACAGATCAAGAGATTGCTGTTAGGGGCCAACAGATAGATTTATGAATGGGGTCTCCCAACAGTTCACATGTTCTGATCGTGTTCGCTTGAGGTGCTGTCACAGGGTGTTAATTAAGTGTAGATGACCAGCGTGTCAAGCAGTTACTTGAATTGTTTTTGAAGACATTATGCATTTTTCATCGGAATGTGAATGTCAAACCTGCTTAATTTAGTCTTGATATAATTATAAAACATTGGAATAATATATATTTAGGTGTAGAGCTGGAAGACAAAGTTTTGCTGAATTTCTAGGCTCATCATTTTTTCTTTTAAAGACATTGTGTGGAGTAATTTATTCAGCGCATCTCTCACAGTAATTCCCTCAAAGGAGGAGCACTCCAAAAATATCCAGGAGCATAAGAAGGGATTTGAAGTCTCTCTGTTTCATTATTAAAAGCCAACATTTACTCATGACATTTGCATCCTAATAACTGCAAGATAAGTTGGAACTAAGATGACACTCTAAACCCAATCTCCATAATGAGATTTATAGGGAAAAAGTGTTGCCTTTAATGGTTTTAGTACATGCACAAGGAACAATGGTGTAGGCGAACATGTCAGGGACGCAGTTGATACAGTATATTCACATAAAGCATCAGTATGCTCTGTCATGCCTTTCAGTGGTGCAAAGATAAGAGGCGAGCAGATAACTGAGAAACTATGAATGTGTAATCTTTCAGTTGTTCTCTGCTTTTTTTGGCATTTGCCTCCTGATAGACTACACTGTACATTCTTATTAATTCTGTCTTCTCATTTATTTCAGCGTGCAGATGATGTGTAGTCAGAGGAAACTGTACCATCAGTCAGTTAAATGTACCAGCGAGAGTCAATTTGAGCGAAGACAATGGCTAATTTCCTCCCTTCATCCTCTGTCGCTGTATAACTGTACTATCATACACAAACATTTATCTGATGCTTTATCTGAGAGAATCTTGCTCTTTGCTGTGGCTTCCACCATGTTGGCTGCGTTTGCGTATTTAGACAAATAAATACACCACTGTTTTCCAGTTACAAGAGGAAAACGAATCATTATCATTTCACAACTTTTTTTTTTGGGACTGCATTTGAGTCTTAGCAGGGATAAATTACGGTTTAGTCCTTGAGAAAATCAATTGTGTGAGTCTCTCCAGGGAGCGAAAATGGTTTTGCCCTGCGTACATTCATCTCTTTATGTCAGAAATACATAATCCCTCCAGCTCAGAAGAATTGGAGGAGCCAGGACAGTGCTTTATTACATGCTAAGGGATGTGTGTGACAGTGGGCTTACTTTTTGTTTTGTCTCAGCAGGTTTGAGTACAAGCAAGCGATCCCTTTATGTTTCTCTTGAAGACATGATCCCTGTGTTAAACCAGAATTAAGCAAACTCAACAGTATAAGTGTTTTGTAAGTGTTTTGCTTGGACAAGTCATTTTCCATGTCTGCACAAAACCTCGGCGGTTTTTCGATTATTCTCACAGATACAGACTACTGCACTATCAACAAATCAAAACCAGAAGTGATTTTCACTAGACCTGAAAAGTGCTTTTAAAGATTAAATGCTATTGGCAAATAGTTTGTGGTCCATAGGATATGATTTTACCATCCTTTGGGGTTTTATATAATTCCAGTCATTGCAAACATAGACAATTAATGTCATTGTGAGAAGAAGCACCATCTGATGAGACAAGTGACCAGTGGTTTTGAATGTCTAATGGCTTCTGCCTCCTGTTCTCTCCATTTGACAGAAGAACGGTGAAAGCGCTGGAAAGGACAAAGACAGGACTCTGCACACCTGTGATTGGATGTGAGCCTGTATTGACCCGAGACCATTAAAATGGAGTTGCTATGGAAACTTTTACTGCTGCTGTCATTGGTGGAGTGTCTGGCAGGTAAGCCTCCCAAACATGCACTTTATTATGTTGTTAGCACAGGGGCTTTGCATTGTTATTTATAGATTTTTTTTTTTTTTTTTGTGATGGCGCCTTCGGAAACAGAACAGGTGGCACTTAAAAGTAAAATGGAAAACTAAAAGGTTTTATGGCAAAGAGCACCCACAGCTTTCCACCACTTTCGCAAATGGTTGGAAAGATTCACCTTATTGTCTTTTCATTGGCAGCTCAAGGCAGCAAATCAACTTTTCTTCAGCTTTGCATTTCATCTATCTCTGTTTTTTCTTCCAGCAGTGAGTCCTGAAGGAGATGAGTAAGCCAAGTTTCTCTCCCTGAAATCAGCCCCCATGTAGCAGTTGAATGTGCAGTCATCCTAAATTCAAATATTCAGTTGTTACCCTCATTTAGAGTGCTGGCAATACTAATAGTAGTACAAAAATCTTTTCACTGATCTTACTTTTAATGAGAGACCCAATTTTTCTCCTTTACAAAATGTTCAGGGTCAAATGCTATTTTTTTGCAGAATTTCTGAAGCTGGTAACACGATGAATAAGGACTTTTTGTCGCTTCAGTTCAGTATCTTGAAGAGTGAATAATCTTTCATGTTGCCTTGCTCCAAATCAGCAGCCCCTCCTCACAGCTGGGACCTAAAATAATTAGTGCGTGTGTGCGTGTGTGAGTGTGCTTGTAACTGTCACTGTGTGTATTTGTTTGTGCATGCAAGACTCTTTTGAAAACACAACAGCACGTCGGCACCTAAATTTGCCTTCATGGCAATTAGCACCACTTATCACTAAATCCAATACACATCAGTGAATGTCTAATGAGGCTTTCCTCGGGGAACTGTGACTCACTATGGGATTAGTAGCTACACCACAAGTCTGGATCACATTTTATGTCCTACTTAAGCATTCTGTCAAATAACAGACAAGTGAATGTCTTCGATATCCGTGGAAATCCTGCCACAAACCTGACAGAGTTTTGATCTTAGACAAACCGCTTCAAGGAGACAATTCAAGTCTACAGTCTGTGCCGCACTGGATACACACACTGGATACCAGCCACAAAACCTTCTCTTGCATTCATGAGGTGCAGAGAACTCATTCAGTATTTTCTATTTAAAGCAAATTAGTGCTTGACAAAGGAGCAGAGGGCAAATGGTTTCTGAAAAGCATTGCTTTGAGTGAGGCAGGGGCTGTGTTGCACAGCCCTTGCCTCACTCTTGAGGCTCACACTCACAGTTGGTAACACAGAGTAACCAAGCATTAATATTCATTATGGGGTTACATTACATATGCTCTGCTTGCAAGACAAGTATGGCGCAATACAACGATAGACCTCCAAAGCCTCTATGTTCTGAGAAAGACACGACATGCATTTTAGTAGGTCGATGTGAATCACTGGCTACAGAAGCTCAGTGTGAGGTAATTAGATACGTGCTTCTCAGTAGGTTATTATCCAGATGTAAAAGTGTTTCTTGTAAACAGTGGGCATCGGCTGTGTGGGAGAGCAGTAGGGCCAAGGGGAAGTTATTCCCGTAGCGAGTTCATTGGGAGTTAACCTGCTCTCCACTCATTTCCCCCCGAGGGTCTGAATGACCTGAGGCAGGGGCGTGTGCTGTGTGTGTGTGTGTTTTTTGGAGTAAGTGTGCGAATAAAAGAGAGAGTGAGAGCAAGGGTGCAGAGAAGAGGCGTTGCGGTCTGACTGGATGTGGTTTGCCCCAAGCAGATACTGCCAGCCTTCACGCAGCGAGCCACTTCCAGCACTGGATCAACACTTTCGTCTGACACACAAGTGGTTTTACAGTCATTGGTTGATAGAGCACGCTCACAAAGGACTCCACACTAACAAGAAAGCCAATTTTTTTTCAATAAATTAGCTCATTATCTGTAAGGAGTGGAGAGAGGAGATGGAATTTTTGTACAATTACCACACTGCAACATTTACAAACATTAAAATATGTTGAGGAGATTTGCTCTTTAGGAAAAAAAGACCATGCAAGGAAAAGAGAGATCCTGCTGTGAGCCTTTCTGTACATATTGCTTCATATTACATAACCACTCGCCAAAAACATAAATAATTTGAAGCAAAATATTGATTTCAAGCATTTACAAGCATCTGCCTAAAATAGTTGGCAGGGGTAAAATCACACAAACATCTGTAGTCGGCATTCAAGGGCTGCAATTTAACAATGCTGAAAACATAAATGTAAACAGATCCAGTGAGATTGCTGTTCAGACTCTAACTAGCAATCCTGATTTTTGCTGTCAGAATTACTCAGGAAAATCCTCCATGGTTCACTGAGTAGCTGCTTAGAGTTACAGCAATGAAATTCTTTTACTTGTACACAGTCTTGATCTTTAATTTGATCAAAATCAACACAGTCTCATGGACTTGTTGATAGTGGAGTGATATGATTAGATGTCTCATGTTCAAGAAATCACTCACCTCACACTGTGTTTACTGGTCAATTGGAACTGAGTATTCAGCAAAGCTGTAATGATGTTATATTGTGCTTTTCTGAAGTGGCTTTTTCAGCACACACAATTAACGCTTGCTAGATGGTTTCATTGAATGTTGACTTGAGTTTGTGTTTGTGCAGCTGGAGACCTTGTGAGCCTTAAAGAATCAGTTCATGTTTTAAAGTCTATTAACACAACTTTAACATATTCATAGTTTTAAAGTCTATTAATACAATTTTAACATATTCATGCATACAAGTACTGTCGGTTGCCGTAATTATTCCTTCTGTCCATACCTGCTGTGAAAACATCTGTTCCCAAAATAACAAAAGAATGAGGGTCAAAATCTTCAGCTCTGATTCTGAGTGAAAATCCATTTTGAAATTTTGAAGCTTTCATGAGCTAAATTGGTCAAAATTTAGTGGGCATCTTCCAAATTAGTGAAAACTCTCTTTGTGTTGTTGTTTTCCTGGAAAATGTTCCCTTTCTGAGCTGCAGGGAGGCACCAAACAAAAAAAAAAAAAGGAAATTATGAACTACAAAGACTGTAACTTTGAAATATCTGCTTGGTTTATCCATGTGCAACTGTTGCAAATCAACTGTAAGTCTTACATTAGCTGCAGTTAATTGGTGATATTCATGATCACACAGTAACAGAACTATGCATTTTTGTCCAATGTCACTCATATAGAAATAGCATTTTGAGATCTCTTCCAGTTTGAACAGGGTAAATGATGTCAGAGACCAAAAACTGTTTGAATTCAAATTAAGGTATTGCTTTAACACTGGCTTAAAAAATATATAATTAACAATGATCCAGCCAACAATCACTCTGATTAAATGCTCAGGAGAAAAGACTCACAAATTATCATCCATCACTGTTTAGTAAAAACAGATACTCATAAAAATGAAGCACTGTTTCTAGCCAGTATTGAAATTTTCTTGAACTTCAGGTGACAGAGGTAAGTCCAGTTCAGTGATAACATGAGTGACGTTTCTCACAGAGGGGTAAGCCCCCCTGTGTCGTCCTGAAAAGGCCAATATCATTATGCCAGCCCACTTTTTCTGCAGTCATGACTGCTGCATTGAGGGTGGTCTGATGGAGGGAACAGAGGCTCGAACACACAGGCTCAAAAACATACTGAGGCAGGAAACTTGAAATCAGAAAGTTGAGAGGTCTCTCCTCTTCTCCTTGCTCCTTGTTAGAAAGTCAGAGCTCGAGGAGCGGCCACCCTGAGTTACCACCAAGGCAAATGATATCTTCAGCAAGGGCCCCTTGTTTGGTGGCCTGGGCTGGTTTTTGTGCCTGGGGTTGAGCAGCTTGACTCATGGAAAACCTAGAGGGTGTGTCGCTGACCTGCTCAGTCACAGCTGGCGAGAACGTTTGGTGTAAAGTGGGAGTGGCCTGTGGCCTCTTTGGAAGGCAGAGCTGTAGGACCCCTCCCTCCTTCTTTTTCTTCCCTCACACCTCTGCATGGTTGCAAAACACTACAAAAATCAAAAATCCTGGGGCCGCTGTTTAGCTCAATGGGGAGCGCGGGCGGCCCATGTACGGCGGGCTCAGTCCTCCACACAGCGGTCGCGAGTTAGACTCCGGCTCCGACCATTTGCTGCATGTCTCTCCCCTCTCTCTCCCTGTTTCCTGTCCGATATCTCAGCTGTCCTATCAATAAAGGCGTAAAAAGTCCGAAAAAAAATATTAAAAAAAAAAAAATTACATCAAGTTACACCAAGTGTTTCTTAGCTTTGGTGTCCACCAAAGACATCATTTATTCTCAATCAGCCGCAGCTTACTTTGCTAATGTACCATAAGCATCTATTAAATGATGTGTAATTGATCCAGTATACAACTCCTGTTTTTCTTTGAGATACGGCAACTGCAACCTGAAGTGCCACAGAAAACCAAGTGATTTCTTAGTAGAGGAGAAGCAGGCCTCATGCTGCCATGGCAGAGTGCCTCTTGCCGACTCACGCTGAGGTAGCAGTCGAGGCTTTTAAGCCATTTTGCTATTAGTTTGTAAGTGCCATTAAGAGGCTCTTGTGAGATTTGCTCCCGTTTTGGCTGCAAACAAACACAAACACGCTCGCTTTGCTGGGAATTTGTGAGAACATGTTGCCGTCTCATTGCCAGACAAGGCGCGATGGCTCCCTCATGGCTGCGCGCTGCACGCTCTTCAGAGATGTGTTTACTTGAAAGAGGAGTCCTTTTCCCTGCAGGCCTCTGTGTTGTTATTATTATGCAGCTCCGCAAATACCACACAGCTGTTTAATGGCATCCTGGCAATGGCAACACCTCAGGATGCATGGGTGCCGGGCGAGCACCATTTACCATGCTCTCATATGGAAAACTGCGGCTGCCGCTCTCCCCACTGTGCACAGACACTTTGCTGTTTCATCTAGCATAGAAGAGCGGCGCTGCTAGTAATTCATGCAGTACATCTGGGAGAACAAATGTTCTCATTCAGAAGCACCCACAGGGAGCTTTGTTTCAACACCGGTGGTTTCAGATCAGAGGACGGTGCTGTAGGCGAGACCGACACCAGGTGGCAGTCCAAGTCTTCTCTCTCCAGCACCCCCACCTACAGCCCAAACGATGATGTAATCCTTTTCAGACCATTATATCACACGGCACAAACAGGCTCTTTGCTCCTCTCCATGTGGATACACTGATTCCTAGCGATGGCTGATACCATCGTCGTGGTTATCTCCTGCTCCTACGCGGTTATCTGGGCACTCATAAGAAACCTCACAGTGTCTCTTTAATGAAATCAAAGTCAGGGCTGATTCTGCAGCGCAGCGCTGAGACCAGCTCTCCCATCTGGCCACATATCCACTGACGTTGCTCTTTCATGGATTTTAAAAATGGCTGTGACCTTAACAGTAATAAAAAGCAATTCTCACAGCACTAATCCCCTCCTCCGGTCTCACTAGCTCTTAACCTTTTCTGCCACCGAATAAGTGAACTGAGCTGTGGAGATGTGAATATGCAGGGCCCCCCCACCCCATCCCCCTGTAAAAATCAGCGCCTAATAATATTGGCTCAGCGGCGGACAGATTACGGCAGGAGGAGAGCATCTGCTGGAGGGAGAAACAATATGACGGCTTCCTCCCCTGAGAGCAGTGGCTGTAAAAGACAATCAGAATGAGACGGAGGGATGGAAACAACCAGGCTTTCTCAAAGAAACATGTCAGCACCACAACCACACGTCCCACAGGAGAGAGTAGAGAGAGAGACGGGAGGGATTTCATGTACTCATTTAATATGTATGCAACTTCTTTAGCCCACAACACCAATGAAGCAGCATTGTTTTAGTGCCTGCTAATTTACTATGAAACAATTTAAAAAGAATCAGACAGAAAGGACAAAGTGTACAAAAAAGGGGAAATATATTGGCAGCTTTCAGAGTAAATCAAAGTATTTGGCATAGGTAAAATTTGTGAACGTCAGTGTAAATCCTGTTTTAATCCAAAACCTTTTGAATCTTGCCGTCTTAAAAAACTGCAGTTGATGTTTTAATATAAAGATGTGAAAAATGAGCCACTGTCAGCCGTTTTATTAGAGGTAAAATTAGAGGTAAAGTTCAGAGGTGAAGGGCAGATCCTGTTTCAACTTGGCCTGGTGTGGAAGGACGGGATGAGGCTGTATAACAGGGCATGATGCCAGCTGGTAATGGAGCATGTGATGTCAGAGCCACAGCTAATGCACTTCACACGCTTATTGTGTGTACACAGAGAAATCTGTTAGTGGAAGTGTCTGTACAAATGTGCGTTTATTCAAAAATCACTCAGGGAGGGTGAAAAAAAAGAGGGAAAAAATGTGTTGAGAAGCAAGATGTACAAGATTGTTTGTGTGATTAAATTGAGCAGAAAACTGCAGAGACTGACTGTCTGATGCTGTAGAACAGGACATGCCCAACTTACACCTTATGCTAATTTTTAAGGATGTTTCACATGGTTTGCACTACTTTCCAAAACCAAAGAGATTCTCCCTCCTCTGTCCATACTGAGAGAGCAGTGAAATTTTCTGGAGACTGACTGACACAAGCTTCCACAATTATTTTTAACCAATTTGAGGTTGTTGAACACTGAGAGTGACAACATTCTTTCTCCTCTTGCCTACTTTCTCCTTGCTTGAGATTTAACTGGAAACAATTTGCTGTTGACTCACTATGTGTATTTGTGTGTAGTAAAGTAATATAACTTATAATCCTCCCATTAATATATTTGCCAAACTTTCACACTCTTTGCCTTCACTTGTTTTCAAGTATGAAACAAAAATACTGCCTTGTTTAATAGCAAATATCAGATTGTTGCAGATTTAATCAGGGTTGAACCTGTGTTCTCAACACAGATGACTGTTCATTAACCGCTTCCCCCAAGCAACGTTTGCCCAATTATAGTTTAGCAGCCATAATTAGGCGAGGCGAGCCTGTCAAAACTTAGATTCGTACCAAGTAGCAACCTCCAGAGCTGAAAAAATTAGGCCAACTGGGGCCGCCAACATCTGCAGTTCCTCGCATGGCCACTTGAGGCTGGCTCCAAAGGCAAGTCAAAACCCATGAAGCTTCATAACAGAACTTTACAGCAGAAATAAACATGTTTACAGTGTGATACAAACATAGACTTTGTGTTATAGACTGTATTTCCCAGAAGCCACCATCACTTGACTTGTGGACAATCAGTTTTAAGCCGTCAGTATCATCAAGGTATCATATTATCAACATGGCTGTCACCATCTTGGTTTTTTTGGAGTAACCATATTTATATGAAGTTGGGAGGAAATGCATTGCTACAAATGACTGTGTGATGCCAAGCAGATTACAACTACTGTTGCTTAAAGTGGCCAAGCTCTGAATCATGCAGAAGTTTAAGCAGTAATTTGATTTAAATGAGTTATATGAAATCCCCCCCCTCCCATATTCTTGTCATGTACACTATGCTTAACTCTCGTGCTTAACACATTGTCAGTGGTCATGTGTTATAAACCCTTTTCCATTAATATGTATACATTAAATTGCCACACTTAATTTGGATTTACATTTTCAAATTATTTCATCATTTAAAGTAAAAGTAAAAGAAATTAAGTCTTTGTGTAAAGCATACATTAGCCAGCTGTCAGCCAGTTCTGTGATCTAATAAAGTTGTTTGATTATTCAACAAATTATGAAGCTTTTTCAAATTCTTGGCATTTTTGAAGCTATGAAGGATTCAAGTCACATTTTCAAGCAGTCAAGTATTTTCAAGTTTAATTTGCAGAGTGTTAATAAGTTAAATCCAAGTGTTTGAAGTGTAAAAAACCTCCGTCTATGTATCTGTTTCTGTGTATCAATGGCTTTCCCTCTCAGTGGGACTCACCACCCACAAAGGTTAATGAGCTTAAACACAGCTCAGAGTGAGCTCATTAAACAGACCACAGAGACTGAAGAGGGGAGAGAAGAGGGAGGACGGCTGGGCAGGGAATAGAGAGAGGCAAGATGTCGCTCTGTTGGTAGAAAACAATACGAGTTTTTGGTTTTTTGTTGTTGTTTTTTTAAAAGAGCGTCTTTGTTTTTATTTTTGTTTTGTTTTTTTATTCCTTCAAAAAGATTAAATTAACTGTTGTTTTTTTTTTTTTGCAATGATTTCCTCCTAGGGTTCTCAAACTTTTCCAGGCATGCGCTCCATCAGAAGCTGAAAAAGTTCATGTCCCTCACTACGTAATTCTTATCAATCAGAAACACTGACTGGAGGAGCAACCATGATACCCAAAGTATTCAGGCTCTGGGGTTTTAGTGGTAATCAACTGCAATGCTTCAACCAGTGAGGCAGGTGGCAGGATGCTGATCAAGACACAAGAGACTCAGCCATTTCTCTGTTCCCAGTGATTGATGGGATGGCACTGCGATATGTTATTTTTGGTTTAATTAAAGCAGTATTTGGTTGAATAAGGTTATATCTATGCACCTTCATAACCTACTAACATATTGTGACAGTTTTTCTTTTCATGTATAAAGTATAGTTTGGCAAAAAAAAATTACACTTTCAGGTATGAATTAAGTATAAATATAGAAGTATTTTATTAGTTAGGAACTTATCCCCAGTCCTAATAGTGGAATATTTGTGTCCAGTCCTAGAGGCAACTGATAAAAAAAGACCCAAGTTGAATTTGAGTAATATAAAGGTCAGCACAATAGCAACAGAGGAGTCTTTTTTTGTTTATTTACCCCCCGAGGGGTGGGCTGCCCCAAGTTTGAGAACTGCTGGCCTTAAACAACATCATTTGAGGATGAATTATTCACAAGTGGGCAGGTTGGACCATCACAAACATGTTGAGTGACTCAGAAAGGCTGGATGCCAGCCTCCATCTCTCCTCCGACTCTTCTGGCACCCCCTGTCATCAGAGAAGTGGAGGAGGCACAAAGTGGAGGAGGACGAAGCAGAGACCTTGTCCCTTATTTCAACATTTACTTTAAAAACTATTAAAAATTGAACTTTTTAATTAATTGGAAAAATACATAGTTGGATGGATTCCAAATTATCACTAAAATGTGACATTTCTCAGAACAGAAACCTTTAACAGTTTTGATATCTTCAGATTAGAATAGATTAGCCTTTATCCGTCTCCCATAGGAGAAATTTGTCATTGGCATACAAGAGACATAGTGTATCAACACTGCTCAGTCAGTAAGGATCTATATTAAAAAAAACCTGCATAAAATCATAGCATCTATACTCAATCATCATCATGTTAAAACCAAAAGAGGGGAGGGATTGTATCAGTTGGCTTACATTAGCTGCTTGTCATTTGTTATGCTTACCCTTTTTGTAATGGAGAGATTTAGGAGAGTTTAATGTGTTCACTACTACTTTCACACAAATATAGTGTCCATTCCACCTGGTGTGTGTCTGTCCAAAAATGTTTACTGATACACAGAGCAAATCTTCAGAAACAGGAGCGATAAGGGATGAGGCTCTTGCTGTAAGATAACATTGCATTCATATATAACCCCATGTGTTAACTTTGTCTCTGCTGTAAACACAAACAGTACCTCAAAAAAATGCATTCAAAAGAAGTGGTCAGTATTCAGACCTGATGGTCATGTGGTGGACTTGACTTGGACTTTAAAACAGCTCTAATGAATGCTGCACTTTTGAATCCTCTACATGTGTGTGTAAAGTAGATCCATTAGCTCTGACTGTGTCACACTAGCATGCAGATCACAGCATTAACAGCAGTGAATGTAACACAGAATCACATGGCAGTGTGTATGTGGAACTTGCTTTTGATTCAGGTCGTGGCATATATCCCATTAACAGACATGAGTTTCAAGCAATTAGTAGGGAAAGAGTCCACAACCTATTTTAAACACACACACACTATTAAACCACTTTGAACCACTTACAGTGATGTAAAATGAAGCTCGGGTCTAATTATTGTTTCACTATAGAAAAGGCTTTGTCCAATTATCAATGACTGCTAAGCAAATCAAACAAAAGAATAATTAGGTTAGTCAGTACAAGCTTGTCACTAATAGTTTTGCCTCTCTGTTGTTGCACAGTGTACCCCATAACTTCAGTGTAATTACAGAATAGTGGCTTCTGCTCACTCTGTCTACCATAATGCTGGTAATTTTTTTAAGAATTAATTGAATTTTTTATTCATAATTAATTGGAAGTTTTCCACATAGCAGCTGACAAAATTTGACAGTGTCACATTAAGTGTTTGCAACTCTGAAAATATTTGTAAAATATGGTATTAAACAGATTTACAATGATTTCCTCCATGTCTGGTTTTACGTGCCTTTTTTGTGTCTATGTTTGGTAGTTTTTAAGGTCAATACTGTAAAGTGGCTTTAACCATGGTTTTTCACACAGCAATGTATAACATGACAATGTGAAAGGTGTTGCCTGTGGTAGCAAAGCTGCAGAAAATTATCACCTTTATACAGTTTTATAGCAAATATTAGCTCATGGTTTAGCTGTCTGACCTGCAACTTTACTGTGTTTGGTTCACACTCTCTGCCCTCCACTGTACAGCAGCAAACAGTAGATGAACAAGGCTGGAAACTAGCTGGTAAATTTTTCACCAGCTGATTCTCTCCAAAGGTCTCAAAAACTGCAATTAGCCCAGTGACCCTTTAACAGAAATACACACTAATCCTTGAATAGAACTATCAGCACCTACGACCTTTTCCAGTAAGTACAGAGATAAATATGTTTAAGAACAAATTTATTGAGCTATCAAGCAGGTTTTCTGTTGAAAAAGAGTGGCTCGCTCATTAGGAGTATTCTTTCAGTGTCATGCTGAGCTGCAAATGAGATATTCTCTCAGCCTGATACTTTGACAGGCTGGAGTTAATTAATAGGATCATTGCTGCTTTAATTTGAATTCTATGATGGTGTGATTCAAACTGGAGGTATTCAGAGTGGTAGCCTGAAAAAGACCTGATTCAATGTTGAATTTAAGTCCTGGGGGTTTTAAGATAATAGTTTTTTGGGTTTTTCACGAAGGCTTATTGTTGTATCAAACTGTTGCTCACTATACATGTTTACATTCATGTTTGCTGAAAGAGTATCTGTATGTCGGAGCACTAGGGTAAATATAAACAACTAGACTTCTGGACTTTTCCCGACTTTTCAACCTGACTAGGACAAAATTCATGGAGAAACAGAAGACAACAGAAAAACACTTGCACACACTGATACAGGCAGTGACCTTCAAGGTGGGTGAAACATCAGTGCAGCAGGTGATAAATGTCGGAGCTGGGAGGGGGGCCGTCTGCCAGGGGTCAAAAGGTTGGAGTGTTTACTGGTCACACAGATAACCTGTGATGTGACGGCAGCTCAGGGCACCTTTTTGACACAACAATGACAAAAGAAATCAGTAATGGCATGTGTCAAGCACTTTGCACTCTTCTCTCTCACTGGGGTGAGGAGCATTCTCACTGAGTGTTTTCCACGGAGATAACACTTGTTTACTGGCCTTTAAGAGCCAAAGAAGAAACACACCTAAATTATTTGAGTATGGAAAATGCCAGGCTCATTTTTATTTTCCTTTAATTTTCTCAGAATCAAAAACTGAATTGGCTTTTTTTTTTTTAAGTTTGATTTTATATGATGCTTGTCTTCTCAACACACACCATGGAACTTGTACACCTAAAGCTCCTTTATATCAGTGTTCCCCAAACTTAGGGTCCTGACCCTAAATGGGACATGGACTCAATTTTATTAGGCTGCCAATTGGTCTTGAAAAATGTACAACTATGCTATGATACATAAAATTTATGTCACCAAATAAACTAAAAGAGCTTTTACTTTTTGATATGCTGGTCTGGTTGTTAGCAAGTTTGTTATGAGGTCTTGGGGCTTTAAATTGTATCGCTTGTTGTGGTTTTTATCAGAAGTTTACAAATGTATGTGTTATGGCAGGACAGAATACATTTTTGTAAGTTATGGGTCTTAAGATGATGAAAAATCCCCTTTTGGGTATTAAGTTGAAAAATATTTGGAATCCCTGCTTTAAGTTATGCTTTGCCTCTAAAAAAAACATGAATAAATACAAGGAGTCATCATCAGATTGCAGGACAAGTGATATCAGAGTACAGTATATAAATGTACATGAGATGGTTAAATCACTGTATGTTCATGATGAATATTGTTTTTTATTACATATCTAATATGATACATAGTGTGATGCAGTTTGTTTGATTTCCTTTTTGTTCAGTCATTGATTACAGTTCTGCAAGGACTGACTATGGGATGCTCGAAGCCTGAATTCTCATGCTTGTTTTAATCTGGTTGCCGGTTGAGAGGTTTTTACACCTTCCCAAAGAAAAAATATTGCTGGAATGAAACAGTATGATGTAGAATTGGCTTTAAGTAGCTTCTGTACTTCATTTCCATAGTAACTGTCGTTGAAAAGTAAGTACATATTGATAAACATTGTACCAGGACAACAGATCCTCATGCTGCCTGAGACACAGAAGATATCTCATGGACACCACACTACAGACACTGTGCAAGAATTTATGAAAATTTAAGACTGATCATAGATCACACTTCTAATAGTGAGGGCTACAGCACATTTTTCCTTGCAAGAAGACAATTCACCCTCTTAAACTCTTGCTACTTTTCTGTCTTTCAAAATGCTCCTGTCTTCACAGTGGTTCATGCAGGCACAACATCAAAGTGGTAGAGGAGATGACAAGTGAAAGCAGTCAGGCAGGAAACCTTTAAGTTGAATGAAACTCTTGCAGGGAAAAATAAAACCTTACACATGTATTAGTGATCACTCCAACACGAGCACAAGGAGCACAAAGAGCTTTTCATGACTTCATATTCCAGGCATGCTCCAGTGGGTGGAAAACAAGGAGGAATCCAACCAGGGTGCAATCAATACCGGAACTTTTATATGTTGGTGGGTTTTTGTGGGGTAGTAACCTCTTTATGGATTCATCAGCTGTTGCCGCGAAAGCTCAATCTCCTGTTGGTCTGGTGTCCACACTGTGACCATGGTGGAATAAAGACAAAGAGAAGCTGACAAAGAAAAGGAGACGTAGGAACGCCATGGAGGTGGTGCTATGATTGAACTAAAAGCTGCAGCACTCCTCGGCTGTAACACAAACATCAGCACTTATTCTGGGTTCAACTCCTAGGTGGTCCGGGGAGAGCCATTTTTCAAGTCCTCTCCGACAGACTTACGATGTCAACGGCGGAGGTATTTCACTCTCAGGCCGAGGTGGGATGTTGACTTTGCAATAGAGGGAGCCGTTAACAACCATCGACATAAGGACCACAGACTCAGGGAAGCGCTCCCTGGAAAGCCACACTTAGCTCCACATGCCCATTTTTCAAGAGCAGACGGAATTCTGTCATCTATAAATTTTCCCATAAAGGAGCTTTTGTGTGTGTGTGTGTGTGTGTGTGTGTGTGTGTGTGTGTGTGTGCAAGCCTTGGCATTTGCAACTATAAGGCAAAGCATTCCTTTAACATACTGGATAATATATTCATAGGTCTATTTTACTCTCATGCATAACAATACAGATCCTCCGGGCTTAATTAATGAAGACCTGCTGAACACACATTTACACACATGGTAGCATGTTGTGTAAAACGGCAAGGAGGATTCATGTATAGGCCAAAGAAACTGTATGCTTTTGTTACAGTTAGCACTGTTAGAGCTATGGTGAGATGGGGAGTTCAAAGTTCTCCAGCCTCTGTAGGGATGAAAGAGGCTGTCATGAAAGCACCAAGAGGACCTCATCCATAATGAATGCAGGGAGGAGGTGAATCACCAATGCAAGGAAGGTTGTGCAAGCATAACTCCAACCTTGGCTCTGTTTTGCTGTCATTGACCACAAAAGTGATTGAGTACGGCTGAAATTCTGTCAATTGCATTTCTGTGGTCCTGCAGTGAGCAGATTTCCAATGCACTTGGATTGCTATCATTAATCACTATCATTTTATCGTTTTCATCTGTGGTTTTTCTGCTATTATTATGTCAAAATGTCTTTTGTGAGAAAAGATCACTTGTTCAAACTATCCTCACTCTCTATACACAATTGCCGTGTTTCCTGTAGTGGAGGCTTAAAATAGACTTCTTTTGCAGAACCTTAACATCCATCCATTATCTCTAACTGCTTATCCTTTGCAAGAGGTCAGTTCTTCACAGGGCTGACACATAGAGACAATCAACCATTCACGCTTACATTCACACACAGGCAACTTAGACTCATAGATCAGCAATAACCTGCATGTGTTCGGACTGCGGGAAGAAAGCAGAGCACCCAAAGGGAACCCCACACAGAGACCAGAGTCAACCAACAGAACCTTCTCACTGTGAGGCGACAGAGCTCACCACTGCACAGCCATGCTGCCCTGAATCTGAACATGTGAGAAGAAAAACAGATTTCTGATTGTTTAATTACACTTTGTTGTTGTTCAATGTACGTGTTTGTACACAACTGTGCAACAAATTGTACAACTGTACAGAAACAAGACTTGTAATTGGTCAAGATTTGTGAAAGCAAAGTGATGTTCAGTGTGCTGTTTTGTGTCGCCCAGATTTTGATTTAGAGTTGCCGGAATGAGTGTATTTTAATCTAAAAATCGTTTCTGGTTTGCCCTTCAGGAAAAATAAGAGGGAGTGCAAGTACCACAAGTGCTGTTTAGAAGGAAAGACATGTTAAGGTTGATATGTTGAACATTCATTGAAGTGAGCGAGGGATGAGAGCTTCGGTCTGCCTGCAGCTCGCAGCCCATTTTCCACTTGGAACTTCAAGGTCTCAGCCAACCAACCACTCCAAGCAGAGGAGTTGAGGTGCATTTGCTACCCTCATTATTCAACCGCAATTCCCCCAAAAAAGGTTATTATTAGCCACAGGAAGGATGATTATGAAAATATGTTATTGTAGGGCAGGAAAGCCCTAAGGTCCTGTCAGTCAGTAGCAGGCTTGATGCTGTGCTGGCTGGAGCACTGCTCTGGGTCCACAGCTGTGTCTTGTCTGTTGGCTGGATGTGTGTGATTGTGTGTGCATGATTCTAGTGTGTGTATTCTTAGTACATGTGTCAACACTTTCTGTTGATCCTGCTCGTTCTTCTGCACTCATGCTAAGAGTGATCATGTATTAGATTTTGCATGGCTACATACATTTGCTAGCTTGCGTTCTTTGCTTGTGCACGTGAGAACTGCATTGTAGGAATGTGTTTGCACTCTAACTTGGGTTGGAGAGCTATTTCAGCAAGAAGACCCAGCTCATTGGCTGCTTCTGTTCTGACGCCATCGGAGGCTCTAAGGAGCAACAAGCTCGCCAGGATTTGCTTGTGACTCACGCTTAGTCTACAATCTGTAAAGTGCCAGTTTACAGCACACAGTCAACAAACACTGGGCTTATGTTATACGGCACAATGAAGGAACACATGGATGAGGCTAAAAAGGGCCTGTGCGCCCATCTGTACATCGAAAATCACTTCATTGGTTGAGTAGCTTCAGTGGGAGGAGCCCGATATGTTTCTTTGAAGGAGGAATTCAAGCATAAGAAGTAAACAATGAGGAAGAAGAATTCTTTATTCTCATATACAGTCATTCTTCATAAGTCATAAATGTGGAATGATTCTTTGTTGGTTTGAGTCTTTCCGTGTGAGCTCAGATTAAAAAAAAAAAAACACAAAAAACAATGTCTCATGTCTCAATATTTTAAAAGTTACCCACCTAGCCTGAAGAATACTGTTCCAACTGAAGGTCCTAAGAGTCCTTGCAATGGAGTATCTGTCAATCTGATTCTTATAATTTCATAATGGTTAGTTAAATTTGTGTCTGTAAGATTAAAATAATAGGTCTACCTTATTTTCACAAGTGTTTTGATTTGAGTGATTGGGGTTGCCAGTAAGTTTCTAATGGAACCAAAGCTTAAACTGACAATCTAGCTGAGTGTTTTGTGGTTGTTAGAGAGCAGAGGTAAAATATTTGTTGGAGTTTAGGAAATTCTTGTATTCTGTAAATGGTGGTATAGATCAATTAGGTTTCAGCAATTTGTGGCCTCCATCTCAACTTCTGTCTTATTGTTACTATCAATAATACATCTAATACATCAAAGAATACCAGATCAAATACATCATATTCCTATAAGTTAAAAGAACACCATTCATTTTTTATTTTTATTGCTTCCACCAAATGAATACTCTGTAACTGTACGAAAGGATCAAGTCTGAAAGGACTGGTATGTTGGGTTTAGGTGAATCTTTTGGCAGAAAAACAATATAAAATGAGTAATTTTCAGTTATTTTTTCAGAATGTTTTTACTAGATTATAATTGCCTTTAAATTAAAGTTAAGTGTTTATTACCTTAAGGCTTTAATATCCACAGTCTAACCAGTTGCTCCGCCACATCTCTACAGTCACAGAAGAGACAAAAAAAAAATGTGCCAAAGAGGGGCTTTGTAGGTTTCAGCTGACAATGTAGTTTTTCCTAAACACTTGGCAAAGTGAAGGATATACAGTCACTTGTAATCTGCAATCTCACAGCTAGACACCACTAAATCCTCCTCACTGGACTTTTTGATGTCTTTGCTACCTTAATAGTGGCTTTTTCTTGTGCAATTATCTGAAATTCATTTCCTCCAACAGCTTTGGTTTAACTAAACAGTCGACATTACTCCTGACGCATAAACAGACCTGAGAAATTTTTGTAGACTTAGAACTCGGCTCTGTAAAACATTATGTGGTATGAAATCAGTTGCAGCTTTTCATGTCATTCTGTCAGTGTTTCTGTGTCTACTCCCCACTGTATGTGCCGCACCATCTGTTTGCATTATATCAGGCATCATGTTGTCTCTTGGAAACTGGGTGAGTTGGTTGTACATCTCTGCGTCAGATCCCCTACATATTTGTTTTATGCAGTGATTAAAGTGGCAATCTGAAAGAGAACATATTGTGTGCAATTTATTGTGTGATGTGATTTTTAATGTTCTTTTACTTCAAAAATTCTCTCTACCGTTATCCTGTCATTAAAAAACTCTTATTCTTGATGAAGAAGTGGCATTTTGTTGATGTGTATATTTATTTTCATCTCCCAAAATACTAAAACTAGGGTTTTGCATGACTCAACATACACAAGGCCATATCATTTTCATGCAGAAAGTGTTTTGATGATGTTTTGGCAAAATAAGATGTAAACAGAACGAACCAATATGACATGAAAACTCTCAGATGCTCAAAAATAATTTGTTCAGATGTGTTGAAAGTGTTTTAACTGAATGTCAAGCCTCATAGCCTCTTTTAATTGCTACATAAGTAATCTGCCTCTGTGCTTCAGTGCCAAGAGAGATGATTGAGCGTCTGTAATGATTTGTTCACATTCCACAGTTAGAAATCAAAAGCTGCAAAGCCTGTTTGAGTATCAGTAGTAAAAGCACAGTCAGTGCTGCAAAGAGCAGATTTAGCTGTTTGGTACTTCAGAATGATTTAATTTTCCTCCAACTTGTTGTTGTTTATTTTAATTTTTTCCCAATATGCATGTCACAAGATGTCAAATCTGCCTTTCAAGGTTTTGGTGTTACTTTACCAGATGTTAGTCAATATTATATGCTAATACGATGTTGCCACTCTTTTCTAAGTAAGAAATTCCTGCACAGTTTTTCCACTTTCAGACAAATTGATGTTGCACACAAAAATCAGTTTCTTATTCATATTTTATGGGAGAAAATATCACATTCTTACAGATTCTCAATTCTTCTCAATCAGTGTTCATATTCAATTGGAATTTTTTTTAGCCTTCTCCCTCCCAGCAACACACTTCAGAAAACAGGGCTGGTTTGCCACTTCTTAAAGGCATGGAGTGGTTACAGATGGGTTTGTATTGCGTGTGTGGTCGGCTGCATCCAGCCGTCTGGAGGCTGCATGGCTGTTGTTTTTGCTGTTGCTGTGGCTGCTGCTTGATAATGAGCCTCTGGCACTGAGCTGCTGTCAGTCTGGCGGACAGACAGGCCTTCGCCCTGGTCACTGCCTCCTCATGCCATCTGGGTCCCTGCACTGAGAGGGGAGGACAGGGACATGCCGATGGGAGGACACGGGATAAGGTCATCCACACACTGGCCTACTGACTGGCTCACTGTTTGACTGACTGGCTCACTGTTTGACTGACTGACTGACTGACTGACTGACTGACTGACTGACTGACTGACTGACTGACTGACTGACTGCTTTCTCTGTTTTAAGGCTGGTGTGGACAGGTTTTGTCAGCTCTGAGTGTTTTTACAAATGCCAAAATGCATCAGTGGCTGTAAAATCGGACATGTAGTGTCGGGGGTGTTCATGATTTAAAGATAGATTGATGAGACTAAGAGCCACGCGAGGCTGTGCTTATGTGCAGTGATGCTTTGAGCTAAATGCTCATGTCACCTATTAATATCATCTCTATAACAAGGCTTACATGATGGCATTTACTGGTTAAAACGCTGAACATGCACAGCACTGTAATTTAGTTAACACACTAACATTTGCAAACAATCACAAAACATAAAAGCAGAGTTCAGATCAGTTCAAATAGTGCCAGGGATTGTAGGGAATTGGTCATGAACAAAAATAATTGACAAATTAAATTTTTTTTACCTGACCTGCAAAACAGTGCATCCAATAGCTTGTAACTAACTAAACAAATGAGAGGTCCATTGTAAGTAAAGCCTTTGATTTCTAGCTTTTTTTTGTTTTTGTTCTGATACCCAGTCAGGTGGGAAGTGCTTAAGCTATTGATTTTTTTTTAAATCAAGTATTCTTCAGCTTTTTTAATAAGCTTTTACAATATCAAAGAGCATCAGTAAATAAATGAAAGAGAAAATAAGATGGGGCTCTTAACAAACACTTGGTTTCCTTGTTCAAAAAATCAACAGTAAGGCATACAAGAATATTACCCATCAAACATAAAAACCACAAGTTGGGTGCCGTGTTATGTTGTGGTTTATGGAATTTGTAGGATATAAATGAGAGGATGTTTGGAACAAGAGTGCACACACATAATGTCATCACACTACTTCCTTTA
This sequence comes from Acanthurus leucopareius, assembly GCA_029814765.1. Taxonomy (NCBI): domain Eukaryota; kingdom Metazoa; phylum Chordata; class Actinopteri; order Acanthuriformes; family Acanthuridae; genus Acanthurus; species Acanthurus leucopareius. The sequence goes on from JAQMCX010000047.1 coordinate 2,904,954, forward strand.
TCTCTGCCAGTGATCATATTGATTTAGGCTGTGCCAAATGCTCAACCTCACCTGGTCTCAGGTCAGCTCTGTGGACTGAGTCAGTGCCTCCTGCTGAGATGCTAAAGCAGAAATATATTGTGTCATCACATCACGTCTTCTTCACCAAACCTGCCCATAGAAAAACTGGGTTGTGTGACAGTAATAACAATTCATGAGAAACACAGTGCAGTTTTATGGATCTAATCAAGCCTTAATGCAAGATTTGCACTGATAACTTTTAGTAATCAAGTTACTTTTTTAGTTACCACGTTTCTAGTGGGTAGGGCTCATGCTAATTGACTATTTTTTTTTTAACAATGATGGGAAACACAATGAACCACTCGCCTCCGTTCTGATACATTCAGTGTTTTTAGCCAAGCCCGACCAGAAAGTATTTGTTTATATATCAGTGATTTGGTCTCATTGTGCTCTGTTAGGTTTGCTGGAAGTGATGTAATGTAGTCCATTATTTTTATTTGTTTGTTTTTTCTGTGGCGTGATCACTATATTGAACTGTGTTAAAAAAAAAAAGGCTTTTCCGTGCTTGCCAGAAACCAATCATATAGTAACTCAAGGCAATTTGGCCTCTTGTTCTCTGATTAACTCAGCGTGCAGTTTACACACAAGTTATAATTTTATGAGTCAGTTTTTATGAGAAAATCTAACTAAATCTCTGCTGGTGTGTCGGCTCAGTTAATCAATACTTATAAAAAAAAAAACAGATTTACCACATTGCTTCGATCAATTTTAACTTCAGCTGAGATTGACATCCCTGGTCTAATAAATGTGATGGTTGGGCTGAACTGTTTGCAGTCTACTGTGTGCTGTAAGAAGTCAAAACAATAAATTGTAGATTGAGAGCTGTAGGGACCGGTACAGTAAGCCATGTCCCATTGACTAATAAGGCTTTAAACAACTCCATCTGTGATAATCTAGTAAGTTTCCACTAATGCGAACCATATGGAGCCATAAATCCTGGCTGAGATATTCAGCCTTATTTTGAAGAGCCTATTTTCTGACAACGTAGCACAGCATTGACAGGCTCCTCCACAGCACCGCCCCTGCACATCCACACTTCTCAGATCATTATGCAGCCGGTCATGTAAACAGGCCTGTCCATGTGGAAATACTGCACAAGCCCGAACGACCTGACCTCAGATCTGTCATTCAACAGGGCTCTTCTCCTAAAGCCAAACCCCCCCACCTCTGCTTAATTATGCATGTGGGCTGAGCAATCAGTCTCCCTGTACACTACTGTACACTCTATCGTGCTGCTTCCTGGAGCTCGCAAGCTGATTACGGAGCTTTGGCAGTCCAAGCACTTTGAATTATTTAAATCTCTGTTAAGCCCGCCGTACATATATCAATGGAAGAAATGGATTAGGGCTTGACATGTTTTTCCTCTGCCTTTGCCCCCCACTTGGCTCTTCCTTCGAACCTGACAAACACTCAACATGAATCATAATTCAGTGCCTTTCAAGGACATGGCAATTTTTCTAATTCCCTATTGAAGCGTGTTTCACAGTGGATGTTGCTTTTAGTCGTATTGGGGTTAAGATTATGCTGCTGGATTACGAATCTTTTTCTCTCCTTTTTTTTTTTTTTTTTTTTGGAGCAGTCAGTAGAAAAGGCTCAGTGAGAGACACGAAGAGGGCTTTTGTGCTCCCAGAGGGGCCCACCCTGGAGGACAGGGCTTGTCCAACGGAGACCTTCATGTGGGTGGGCTGCACAGAGGTGATGGATCTCCTTTTCACACAAACCCTCGGAGGAAAAGCCTACAATCAATACCCTGCTGTCTGCCTCCAGTGCCAATAAATGAAAACAGTCGTAAAGAGATGAATAAATAAAGGGGTGGGGGCCCTCTTTTTTACATTAGGGGCTGCATTGCACACAAAGCTGTGCAGATACTGTGTTAAGCAAGACTATAATAGTCTCTCCGTCTCTCTGCGGGATGCTTGCTGCAAATTTATGTTTGCAGCTAACAGATTTGTTCACAGGGCAGAAAACAAGCAGTATTTATTCAGCGAAGTGAAAGCTGGCTCAGATTTGTATAAATGTTTCAATTAAGCCTCTTGAAAATCGATGGCATAACATTTCCTCGCCGTTCTCTCTGTCGGCAGGTTCACCGCGGCTGACAGCTGCAGCTTAGGTGTCAGGCTCGGGTGTTAAATTTGTAAATAGGTCTTTTTCCTGTCAACTGACATGAAATTACAGCTGGGGGTAATAGAACAGAGGAGCTGTCTGTCAGATGGGGAAGAGAGGGAGGAAGAGAGGCCAGAGCAACATGCCCATCAGGCCGGATGAGTGACAGGGGATGAGAGAAGCTCTTCAATCCACTCTGTGGCTGCCTCAGAAATGAATTCATATCTCTTCAATTGCACTGTTACTGGAGAGAGGGAGCAAAAGGAAAGGCTTTCTGTGCTTTTTTATTCAGTCAAAGGAAACCAGATGTGGGGCTCGCTGTGGTTTACTTACCCTTCAGTGCTTCATAATGGAGATAACACTGTATGTGGAGACAGTTGTATGACTATGTTAATCCTTTAAGTGAGATATGCCTTGTGGCAAAAGCAAGTTTGACAATGACTGAAATCAGACAGATGTAATTGCAGACAAAGAGTTTCGACAGTTTTCTACTTATTAGTGCTAATTTTTTTTAATAGTTGGGTGGAAGATACATGTCACTGTGAAATTCTAATATAGAAAGACTTTGAATACACAGGCAGTAGTTTCTTGTGCAAAATATCTGCAAATCAACATCAGATTTATTGTTGCCGGGGGTCTACCTGACACCCACCTGCTAACAATCACAACCAAACACAATATGAACACGCAGAAGTTATGCGGTTTCTGTCGCCTCCATTGTAAGTACCAATCCCAGCATATAAAATGAAGTCATTCCTCTGTCGTCGCTGGCAGACTGCCCAGAGCCACTGACGCTTTTCTGTCCTTTCGTGCCACAGAACTCTGACAAGTGACAGGTGATCTATGACTGCTTGAAGGCTGGGATCTAAATCTGAAACGAGCTTAGCCGCAGCTCGCGAAATGAGAATTGATAATCGAATGATGCTGAATGAGGGGGCCTGTCAGTACATTGTAAGGGAGCTGACGGATTTAGTTAAGGGAGAAGGAAGGCATGGAGGATGAATTTTGGCAGGATGGAGAATTGCTCAGCACTGAGAGAGAAGCTGATCCCCCTACAGCTATTTCTGATTTTCTTTGAGTGTTTACACGTTGGTGGTGTTCAAGACGGATAACTGAAGGGGGTGCTAAGCATATTATTATCAGGTCTTTATAAAACACAACAGGAAGGATTAATTCTTTGTTAGCGTAACCTCAATGCCTGCCTGGTTTATAACTTAGGTATTAAAGTAAAGAGTGACAATGTTGGTAAAAGAAAGAGACAGAGAGAGAGAGGAGAGATTTTATGTGACCAAGGTCATAATCCAGGACCACACCTACTGCTTCCAAATGTTGATGGGCTAAAACAAAAACTGTTTTTGTAAAATTTCTTAGATTCAATTATAAATAAACATATTTAACACAAACTGTTTGTGTTTCAACCCTCTATATTAGCCCTACCACAATGCTTACATTGTCTACGATGCACTAGGAGTATTGATCTCAATTATACTCCACTCTGTATGATTTATAATTAAAGTTAATACCAGCGAGACCATTAAGTGCTTTTTTATGTGAAGGAGAAAACATGTTATTTGAACTCGCTGTGTCATAAATTAATTGTACCCGCAAATATCCATCAAATACAAATTAAAATGGCTTTGGGATAATTAAACTTGGAGTCAGTGAGAATGTTTTGCAATCAGACAGGGTTAATTGGCAGGTTTTGTATTTTTCAGTGTAATCTTTATTTAATAAGGCAGTGTCACTGAGACTTAGAATCTTATTACAAGAGAGAACTGAAAACAAGAAACATTTATAGAACAGTCAGCAAACAGAAACAACACAATGAACGTGCAATTAATACTCAACAATTTATGTAATAGAACTGTTACAAGAATCATAAAAACACTAAATAAAGAACTGTTTTTCAAGCTGCTTCTTTCACAATGTAAGCCAATGGGAAAAAGTCTTCTGGGGCCCCAATGCGTCACATGTTCACTTTTAGGGGTCTTGGTCACTACTCACTCTGGGACAAAAGGGATACAGGAATTAAAGGGTGTATAAGATGTACTTGAATGCACCATAAAGCTGTCCCTCTGCTGTGTGTATGTGTATGAAACACAGACGCAGACTGATAGCAGTTGACAGAAGCAGCATGCCTGGAAATGACAGCAAATTGCAGCAGAGACTCTTGGCATAGTTTTTATTCTATGACTATTTTAGTACAAACCAACAAGTGTGGTGGATAGCCTTGTAAGTTTTAAGCACTACTTGTAAAACAAAATAAGAGCCAAGTTATTGTTGCAGATGTTAATTTAGGACCCAACTGGCAATAAACATTAGCTTTTAAACTTAATAATAGTGTGATAAATCTATCTTTTTTCCTCTCTGGTAACATTGTTCTTTCCTCTATTTACGGTAGTTTGTGACTGCTTGAAGATAAATTGCTGCACTGGTTATTATGTTATTTGATTATCATGACTTCACATGTGATTGACTCTCTGTCACTGTTCTAAATGTTCATGTGGACAGCCATTCATCTGGGTTCAGTGGAACAAGACTCTGCAGAGTTGTGTTATTGCAACTTCATGACAACTGGAGCAGCAGTTGTAATACTTTTGCAGTGGAGGGCCGACGTTCTGAAACGTGTATTACAGAAATACAGACTAGCTGAGCTAGCACTGAAGTGTAGGCAGACAGAGGGCATTTTGAATAAAGTTACCAGCATTCAGCACACTGGCCAGCTTTCCAGTCACTGTGGGGACATTCCCATCACATTTCAATCTAATCCACCGAGTCCCGATATCTTCAAACAACAGTAAACAGCTTTGCAACAAAAAACAAATCTATACTTCAACATGCAGAAGCCACCAACTTGTTTGTTTTATAGATAACAAATCCACAACTAAGCTTCTACCCAACCTCTGCTCTCACTAGCTTTGTGCAGGCATGCAAAACTAGCTGTTAAATGTGCATGATGCAGATGTATGAAGTGATGACATAGATATTTTCTAACAGAAATACAGACTGGACTACTGACAAGACCTCTGAGACACTTCAGGAAAAGTGTTTTCCGTGGGAAGGAACTCCTTTTGAAACTTTTTCACTTTTCCTGTCTTTAATGTGTAATAAAGGTTGTTTGGTCATCTCAAAGATAGCGAAAGGATATGCAAAAAAACATTTCATAGTCTCTTTGACATTGTGCAATGTATCATCTGCTCTCCTCAGGCTAAATACAGGAGTGAATAGTATTTTAACCAACTTGGTAATATGGCCTCTAAAAACTGGACTAAAATGTGACTAAATGTAATGCACATTTCCATCAGAAGGTTAAAAATAAATTATATATTTGCCAAAATTAATGGTGCGTTCAGAACACTATAATTTAATTGGTCATATCTGAGATGTTTGTGTCATGATGTCCTCCCCTTCTTTTTATTCACTGCTTGTCGTAATGCTCCTGAGCATGGTTGACGACACCCACAACTGTCTCGTGTTGCATTACAACACTCAGAAGACACTCATGACTCATGACACACTGTGGATATTATGACTTCCAAGGTGATGTGATATGACAGCTCTTAGCGCTACAGATATTCTCTGCTTTTCTTGGACCAAGCCTCACAGTGCCTTTTAATGTCATGCTAGCTGCACTGTAGAAGATTTTTCTAATGGCTGGGGAATAATTGGAAGCTGTGCGTAGCTTCAGTCGAGAATGGAAACTCTTCTGAAATATTGCTCATGATAGTTGTGGGAGGTTTTCTCCCAAGTCTGTCAGAGTTCTGACCCCTCAGTAATAGTTTACTGGTTTCCCAAACTTTTCCTTTTTGGCAGGAATCCCCTCATTGAAAGCAGAAAAATTCCCCATTAAAACTGTTTATACAGTGTTTTGAAAATTTACGGTGGTTTATAGGATAATAATGCATTGCTTAACTTCTCGGTGTAGCAGAAATCACAGTCCTTTTCAGCTGTTTTTAAAGACTCCTCATGCAGAGGCAGGCAGTGTAATGTTGAAGTGGGAGCAACAAAAGCTGCTGGAAGCAGTTATATCAGTCAGATATAATTATGTTTTTATAAAGCCTAGTTTAGTTTGTTGATGTATTGTTTGAATCAAGATTTTCAAAATCCTACTGCAATTTGAGAGCTTACCTCTTGTGTGAGGAACTAAAAAACTACAGTATAATCAGGTACAGTTACTGTATATCTTTAGCTTTCCAAAAGAAGAAAATAAAACATTTTTGGACATATTTGTTGAAACAATTTAAGTTTCAAGCCTGGGTGGGCTTTGGCTATTGCAGTGCCTGTCTGACATTTGAGAGGTAGCATTGTTAGGATGTGTGTGCATCGTGTCAGAGCCTTTTATGTCCTCAGATGGTCTTGTTAATTTTCTGAATCGCTTTTTAAACAGAAGCCAACAAGCAAGGCTAACAAGCTTACACTCAGCACAGAAAGTGTTAGCACTTACTGCTGCACACTGTGTTCAGCTCCCTTTCTACATGGGAGAGCTTTCTATCAACCCCTCCTTCATGCCTCCAGCTGTGGTGATGGCAAATTACCAGACTGTCAAAAGTCACAGCTCTGCATAGTGACCTTAGCTCCCCTGTTGCAGATTAACTAAGCCCAAAGAAATGACTCACATCATCTTCTATTTACTGTGTGTGTGTGCGTGTGTGTGTTTGTGTTTGTATACATACTTACAGTGCTAGCAGGATTGTTTTTCGGTTAAAAGATGCATTCTGACTTTAAGATGTGTTCAAAATTACTAAAAGCTGTCTGGCCGAGAACAAGAAACATGAGATGCAGTCATACTGCTCATAGATCTTTGTTTGGAGGAATCTAAGGCAAAATCCTCTCTAGTATAATCACTTCTTTTATCACTGCTTGAAGTGTTATGAGTCTGACTCGTCCATTCTCATTATTTCTGGCATTACAGCCATTTGAATCGTAGCAGTTGCATAGCTCCCAAGTGATTGTAGCAATTCAAAGCAGTCATTTAAAAAAAAAGGCAGTGACCCTAACCCTGTGCAAACGGAAAGAAAAGGTAAAATGATAAACGAAGTCTTTATTAATGCCAGTTAAGTGTGGCCAGAGATTCATATTACAGATATAATCTACATATGAAGTGTTATCAGAGATAGTTATAATGTTCGCTGCAGCGATGTTCAGTGCCATTATCTTAACTACCGCTCCCCTTCCCCCGAAGTCCCTGCCCTTATCACACGGCTGGATACGGTCCTGTCCTCCTCTGCAGTGTCGTTAACAGCACCCCTGCGAGCACCCGATCAATCCGCCGGGGCTAGGAGGCTATCCGTGCTAATGGCTAATGAAAGGTGTAATTACAGCAGGTCAGCAGAGGCATTCAGACACAGAGGGGAGAGACAGTGACGAGTTCATTTAGATCATTAGAGCTGAAAAGTGCGTGCCTCGTTAGACCGCAAGTCACCACATTATCCAGATGATCTTCCTTTGTTTCTATTAGACTGAGTGGGTGGCATTTGATGGTGCAGTAGATTGTAGAATTATGAGAGGAGAAAGGTGAGTTGATTTAATTAAAGCGAATCTACGGAGGAAGAGAATTGAAAAGAGGAGAGCTGGAGTATATGTAGGTGTTACAATGATGCTGGGGGTGTTTTTAAAAAAAATTCTACATTACTATAATTTCACTTTTTTATGCTAGACCTCTTAAAGAGAGCATTTATCTCTAATTAATGCTTTTCACAGCTGATCCCTTGATACACATTGCACATGACATTCAAGCTTTCAAATAATTGCTCATTTTTGTCTCTTCACACAGTGTCTTTAACAAGGGTTGCACTTTCCAGTAATTTTCAAACGCCGCTAATAGCAGGAACACCTTGTCTCTGAGGGCCCCTTGAAATAGACCTGCAGCTGTATTTTTAGCTGGCTATTAATACCTCCAGCTAATTCATTTCAGCTCTCCAGGCACCTAGCATGGCCTCTCAATTATGGATGAGGGGAAAGTCATTGGATTCTCAGCGCTGAGAGGAAGCTGACGGTAGTGACAGGACGCTCTCTGCAGACACATGACAAACAGGCAGACAGCTGAAGGACGAGGACAGCAGGATAAGACATAGGAGGACGAACCATAAGAGGAGATCTGTGGCCCAGTTAAAAAGCCTGAAGTATTTTCAGTTAATAAGACTTTACTCAGTTTTAAAAAAGCAATTTGCTAAAGTGAGACAGTCAACTTTTTTAACTGAGGAAAATGCTGCTACAAGGACAGCAAGAGAGACAGTGTAAGACATTAAATGGACAGTAGATTACAGCAACCGAGCCAGTCAGACTGTCTGTGAGGATTCATATCGACCCATTATATACAAATGATGCATGATATTTGTGTGGTGATCCCTATCATTAAATAATAATGTGATGTACTTTCAGTGCAGTTGAGTACTTTAAACGGTTGTTTTGCTGGATTTATCTGCTAGTCAGTTCCTGCTTTTAAGACATACTGTACAGAAAATGATGCCTGCATTCAGATAATGCAAGTCTGTTGAATGGTTAGCGAACACATCACTCTGGTCTTTTTAAGCAGCTTTTTAGATATCAAAAAGATGAAGATTTTCACTTTATTCAGCACAAAATACATTTGGCAGAGCTTAAACACACTGGCTTGTGGTGAATGTTTGCAAGGTAACAGCAAATAGCTCGTTTTGTTTGTCTACCCCTGGAAATAAATGTTTATGCAGCTTATAAAATCTAAAAATGAGATTCTGACTAACAGCACTGATTCTGCTGTTGATTTTATGAGGGAAATTGGTTTTGGGGACAGGACATCACATTTTTTGAGAGGATCACTGTAAAAGTGGTGGAAACCCTGAGACTGTGTATCTTTTTGCATCTCTTCAGTGGTCTAAACCGACCTGCAGACATGACTTCAGTCAGGTTGTAACTGTAGATACACCACACTGCGAGACTAAAGGCCATTTGCCTCATGCAGCACGACTGGCTGCCTGGTGTCATTAGACACATATATATCACATTATCATATGTACAGTAATAGACATTCATGTTACACATGCTGCCTTCCTTTTCTTATATCATGTAACAGGAAAGCGTGCAGTTTGTTGCATCTTGTCTGTTTTTGATGAATATTTAAGCCTCCAGACGTCATGGAGCAGTGTTATGTTTCAGTAACTTCAAACCAATTCAGGAGGGGGATATATTTACTTTATTTTCACTTTCATCTCCTCTGCTTCGTGAGGAATACAAAGACAAAAGAAAAGAGTACAGAGAGCTAACTGCAGAACAACGCTGCCTCTCCATCTCCTGGGAAAGAGTCGGCCCCAGATGAACCATGCTGCATTTTTCAGAGAGACTAAATCCCGCTGAACAGTTTCTCAGCTGGGCTCCTCCTTGATGCAACCAACATATTCATTACTCTTGTGAGCGACAAGGAGAGCATGTGGGTAAATTGGGTTTAGCTCCTGACCTTTGGGGTTTGATTAATGGGCCCTGTGTTCTGCAGCTCTATAGGAGCGGTTCAGGGAGCTGCTGGCTGTTGAGGGGCTGAAGTGACAGGCGAAGAAACCCAGCACAGACCGATATATCCTCCATCCAGTTATTCATCTCAACCTGAGATGACTGGACCTAGTCAAGGGCTCCTGACCCAATGTGAAGGATTGTCCTTTCATTCAGAATTCATCAAACCAACCAACAAGGCTTTGGTGGTAATTTTATACACCTATGATCTCTAATCTATGTCTCAGAATGATTATTTCCTCACATATGTCAGTTTTTCTGAGTGACAAATCAAATAACAAAACTCAGAGTGAGTTCACCTTTGAATGGACACGGGTTATTTGTACTTTATGTGTTGTTAGCTTGGTAATCATTTCAAATTTGTTGTTTACTGTGCTTTTTTTTCCCTCTCCAGGTTTTCAGAGAACACACACACATCATAGCTTGACTGGTGCAAAAATGTGATTAGTCATGGCCCCAATTTTCAAATCGAATTCACCTGACGGCATAAAACAGAAAAAAAAAAGGCAGCAGGCCTCCTTAAATAACCCTGCATGGATTTAAATTGTATCTGCCACACGAGGAATCAGAGACCACGAGCCATAATCAGGTTTGCTTCCTCTGCCCTCCTATTATGACAAATTAAAGAGGTCTGGAAGCCACATTTTTTCCGAGCAGTGGCTTCTTAGCTTGTCATTAGCTAACAGACCGACAAATTGATTAGTATTGATTGCAGCCAAAGCCTCGAAGCAGCCTGCCTTGTCTGTGGTATTCTGAAAGGACCTGCAGGAAAGGTCATAGCATATTCAGAGCAGACTAAAGGATTTCATGAGGCTTTGGGGCCGAGAGGGAGAATCTGAGTGAAGATGTCAGAGACTACTGGCTTAAAGCAGTTGGTGAAAAAACACAGTGTAAGCATTAAGAACAACAAATGAACCTGAAATTCTCCACCGAAGCATTTATTCACCCTACTGTCTTATAATTTTGCCTCAAGGTGAAGGTAAAAAAAAACAAAAATGAAGACAGAACTAAACAGATATGATATCAACCCCACAGCTATAAACTATAAAAATGGCTCTAACTATGAAGAATTGTTTTGCTTAAGAAGTAAATCATATTGGATTATTAATGTCATAATAAAACTATTCACCAGAATGTAGTTGGGGAGTCGGTGGTCTAGTGAATAGTTTATATACTGTTTTAGATTATTACTTCTGCCGTGTACCATTATTTGTAAATGCTGATTTTGAACAATAACCAGGATGCATAATAACAAGCAACCATTTAGCCAAGTGGTTAGATTTGTATTGCACATTAGCAAATGTTTTTAAAAGCCATGTAACTGTGTAATAACATCAACATCGTGTGCTATTAACTGGACCCTGCTAGTTAACAGAAAACAGCTAAAAGCTCACTGACTCTTTAACTAAGAACAAAAACAAGACTCAAGCTGGATGAGTCATTTTCATTCATTCTGCTACTTAAAACGAGTGCTACAATTAGTGTTGTGTTAGTGTGTTGGTAGCTGGGTAAACTGACTTCTGCCCGCATTCAGCTATCACCCTCTGATATGTGTTATCATGTTCCTTAAATTGTGCTTCAAGTGTTTCTGCGTCACACTACTTTATACTTCACTACATTTTAAAGGAAACTACTTTGTAGCAGGACACACCACATGTCTATGCTGAAAGCACTCGTTATGACCAAAACTACCAAGACAAGTTGTATCATCATGGCTGCCATCAAACTTATATGAAAGCTAAAACAGTAAAATTCACTCACGACTTGCTGAAAAACTGAACTTTTAAACATTTATAGCATTTATGTTGAAAACAAAAGCAGCCATACATTCAGTGTTTACCATGATTACCCTCACATTCAACACTTTCAAGTTTCCTTGCTTGCATGCTGATGTAGACAAAGAGACAGAGAATTCAGAATCAGTCTGCAATCCACAGGAACCCTTACACCTTCACATACATGACTTGCCTTTGTAAAAAGAAAAGGCATCACTTTTGAAAGTACGCTTGCCTTTTCAGTTATTTCCTTTTTCATAAACAGTGGTGGGGAACGTCAGTGTGTCGTTACCTACCAGGCCTGTTTGTAACTCATACCAACATAATCTTGAAGATAACATTCATGAATTTTATCTCGAAGATAAAGTTGTTGGTGCAGAGTAGAAGAGAGGTTGCTGACGTGACTTCACCTGTCTCTCCTCTGCTCTGCCTGTGCGTGTGTGTGCGTGCGTGTGTGTGCGTGCGTGTGTGTGTGTGTGTGTGTGTGTGTGTGTAGGAAGGCTAAGCCCTGCTCTGAGTGAAACATGAGGGCAGAGGATATTAATGATCGTGGGAAATTTTAGCAGCAGCGGTCATAATTCTACCGTGGTGGTGCGCTGCCAAAATGAATGCAGGGGGAACACTGTCATTCATTTCACTCCACTCCATGAACTTGCAGATCAGGTGACATGAAGAGAAGACCTGCCTCTGCAATATATCCAGATATCTGGCTATCTTTAGGTAGATATGCAATAAAACCATGTCTAGATGTGGGTATGTGCTGTATACTTCACAGCACAGCACTGCATCTTCATGGTTTCACTGTAGCTCAGGTTACAAACAGAGTGGCTGATGACTGTTGAGAGATATCACAAGTGCATTTGGCTGTTTGTGAAGAGTATCATCATGCACTGTGGCACGAAGGCCTCATTTAAATGTGTACATCTACTGTTGTGGAGTGTTGCCAGTGCTTTAATTCTGCTAACTGGCTCTTCGCATTGAATTCTTAAGTTCTTGGAGAGTCGATGCGCCCAAACAAATTTATGGAGGAATGATCCTCCCATCTGACAAAATAATTTGTTCTCCAGTGGGAGATTCAGCAGTGCATTCAAACACATGAAGAGCAAAAAAAAAAAAAACAGCCATGCTGCTTTGTTACAAGTGCAGCTTTCATTGAGCTGATGATGAGGTTTGTTGGGAATGTTTAAAAAAAACAAGGGAGGCATTTTGGATCAGGTTGGGCTTGTTTTTTGGTTTTTTTTGCCTCTCCCAGGTTGTCATGGTAACAGCAGCAGCAGCAGGGCATTTTAGGACGCCGTCTCTGGCCAGGAAAGCATCTCCAGGGCTCGGTGTAATACAAGAGCCAAGAACAGGGATATCAAGACACATAACACACAGACGGAGGCAGAGGTCCACAGAGTGGAGTGAGGCTAAACTACGTATGAATAGCCATTTTCTGCCATCATTACCTTTTACGACACACACAGAGTTTTATGAGTGGGCTATCATAGCGTGTGCTGCAATCTGTGTATTTATGTGTGTGTGTGTGTGTGTGTGTGTGTGTGTGTGTGTGTGTGTGTGTGTGTGTGTGTGTGTGAGAGAGAGAGA
>JAQMCX010000047.1:2929805-2954492 GCA_029814765.1 Acanthurus leucopareius
TCTCTCTGTGTGTGTGTGTGTGTGTGTGTGTGTGTGTGTGTGTGTGTGTGTGTGTGTGTGTGTGTGTGTGTGTGTGTACGCGCGCATCTGCCATGCTGCCAGCTGCTGCTCTAGATCAGATAGATCACAGTAATTGGTCTGGTCTTTTTTGATTTGTGCAGCTAGTATTTTGTCATGTATCAAGCTTGTCTCCTGGCATCAACATGTAGATCTTAAAAAGTCAGTTTGTGAAATTGTCATGGCTCCTGAAACATTAATGCCATCATGCAGGAGAATCAACACTGCATCAGAGGTGTATTTAAAAAAAAAAAAAAAAAATCAAAGTAAAATCAAAATCAGGTAAGTGAAAATAATAATTTTGCAAAACACATTTCTGATGACAGATTAAAAAATCCAGTGATTTAGGGATTCAAATGAGAATAAATCTCTGGGTGGAACATCCACCACCTAAATTCATTCTAATATATCTTACTGAATAATTGTCAGTCTCTACACAATGTATCCTTATGACTTAGGATATTTGACTTTTTCTTCAAGGCTGTCATGTGGTTGACATTTGTAGGTTTTGAGTAAAATTTGTTAGATAAATGCACTGAAATATGCTGCAGACACTTTTGCAGGCTCAGAATTTATTGCAATTACTCAGATGATCTAGAGCCATCATCATGTAAAAAATTTCAAAACTGTTCAAAACTGTGGTGTATATCTGTTACAGGTGTAATATGTTTGGTGTAAACTGGAAAATATTAGCCTAAAAACAGGTAGGATGGTGAAAATTATCGATGCTAAAGATTAGCATGTTGGCGCTATCATTTTTAACATGCTAGCAACCCTGACATTGGCATGTAGCTCACACAGCTCATTGGCCTAAGTGAGTCCTCACAGAACTGCTTGCGAATATGTGAACTTTTGTTCTCGTCTGCTCGGTGAGCAGAATCCTTCAAGAATAACACTGCTAGCTCTGGTCTGTATTTTGTGTGGTTGTCAACAAGTCTCACATACAGAACAAGAGCAACAAGGCATTAATCCATATTTGTATATTTAAACCTCCTCACTCTCACCTCTCTGTAGAGCAGGGTTATTGAAACATTTGGAGACAGAAATTTTTGGTTCTCAAACACTTGTTAGGTCCCTGCTCATCCCACGACACCCTTTGTCCCCCACAGAAAGACACACTGGAGTTATGTCAAAGACCAGACCCTGCCCGGGGCCAAATTGAATTACTATGATTGCCTAGTCTTTTATAATTAATTTGCAAAGGGCTTAAGGGCCTTAAAAGCTGTGAGGAGCACAGGCTTGAAGGACAAATACTAATTAAAAGTTGCAAAGGATCAGGAGTATGCCACAGTGCAGGATGACTTTTCTGTTAGAAAGAGCTGATTATAATTCTGCACTGGGCCTCTGCTGGCTGTGCTATCATGAGAGTTCAAACTTGTCTCAACAGAAAAACAGGGTAAATGCACTGTATTAGTCAGGCTTAAAGGACGGTAAATGTAAGCAGGTCATAGTGCCAACGTATTGCAGATTTTGACCCACCCTGCTGGTGTGGGGGGGGGGCTCCAGTTTGGTGCTCGTATGTGTGATTACTTCATCTGGCTGAATGCTGGAAATGTGGCATTTAACAACACAGCAGCTTGCCTTTTACATGAGGCGTTTAGTAAATGCTCTTGTGCTGCTGCAATGAGCCCTGCAGTAGAATTAGCATAAAATCCTCGATAACATTCAAGCCAACTCAAAAGGGAGGAGAGGTTAAAAAAAAAAAAAAAAAAAGAAAAAGAGTGACACTTAACAAGATCTCACTGTCACGCTCTGAATGATCTCATATGCTCTGCTTTCCTGCTTGATTGGTTGCATTTGTTAGCTGGAGAGTGACAGATGACTTAAATGCAGGTCAAAGTGAATGAGAACAAACAGTCTACATACACATCAGTCCCTTTAAATGGGATGCTGCAGTATATTTCTATGAACTCAGGAGGATGCTGAGGTTTAGGAGAGCTGTTGGTCCAGTAAAACGTTCCCATATTTATTCTTCCTGTGACTCAGAGTCTCAGAGCTCACAGTTATAAAATATAACTTAGCTTACATCTTCACCGCAGGAACAGATTGCCAAGCTAATGAAAAACTCCCACAGCAGTCTAGATTAACTTCTTCCAGGGTTTTGTGGAAGTCAAGTCCTCAATTGCTTTTCTGCCGCTGGCACTCTCTCTCTCTCTCTTTTCTGCTCTCACTATTTCCTCCTCTCTATTCTGCCCCGCTTTTACCTGTAGAGTTGCGGCTGCTGTCTCCTAGGAGGGAAAAAAAAAAAGATTATTGAGTCAATTGAAGCAAAGAGGAAATTAGCAACTACTGGCTGGCTGGTTTTATTGTTTTGTTTGGAGACAAATGTGGCCATATCCTTGCTGGAGGAGGGAGGGAGTGCTTTCCCTGGGCACTCTTTGAATTGCTTTGTGTTTTCATGTGTATGTTGGTTTCTCGTTCAGCTTTTTTTTTTAAGCCTGTAATTGCTGTATTTGCTTTAAGTGCAAGCCAGAGATCACACCTTCTTCCTCAAACCTCATTTGACCACACAGAGAATCTTGATGTAATTTAAATGCTTTAGGAGTTGGGAAAAGCTGTTTTAGGAACCATTTTAACCCATTAAAAGCCATCACACCTGTCTTATTGTGCATGTGCATGCAAAAATATCACCTTTTGCATATATATTACATGTGAAGTAAGGTTGTTTGTAGTGGACATTTTTTTGGAAAATACCTTAAAAGCACCCACAGTGTTAGCAGCTGTGTTTAGCAGCATTTTTTTGTTTGGAGGTGCCCCCACATTTATTGCAATAATTCTATTTGTCCTTGAACTCTAGATCCACCCCTCAGTTGACACACTTTTAACGCTGCATCTGGTCTCAAGCAATCTCTGTTTGTTCCTCCTTGAACAGCTTTGGCTGGTAGAAAAACTGTCAAATCATAAATAATCAAAAAAAAGGTTATTATTTGGATGTTAAACGTGTTATCTTTTACGTCCCATATTTTTTTTTCACAGAATAACAGATTGTGTTTATGCTCACATGTCATTAAATGGAATCTCCTTGTGTTTTACAGCCAAGGTCAGCGTACTCATTATGTTGAACAGCTATGTCTTTTGAGGGGTTTTGGGCAGACTTTACTAGAGTTCTCAGTTCATTTAAAATTTGCTCTTTTTATAGCTTAACCTCATACTAAAGGACTGACATCACTGAATCTCCCTCATTCTTGGCTGCAAAATAGTCATTTCTGAGAATAAATCAGCTAAAGTTCTTTTATATGAAGGTGAAGCCTTCACTGAGCTGTTTTGAAAAGGGCATACAGTATTAATCAGAACAAAACACTTTTTAGTGAAATAAAGGGAGATGTCAGGAAGCTGTTTTTTTACCTCTAGATCATAAACTACAACTGTTAATATGCAGCTATAAATCCTACCTTCAATAAATAATGTAGAAACAGTTTGAATGTATTGCTGATCCAGCGAAAGCATGTGGTTAAATTTGAGGGTGTTTGTTTTAGTTCTCCTAGATCGCATTATTTGACATTGAGAGATTTCTGTGGTTGATAATAAGTCTTGTTTTTTTCACATAATCCTGCCTAAACAAAGGATTTTGAATAAGAAAACTATAACAATAGTTTGACAGAATACATCTAGTTGCAGCGATGGCAGAAGATTGGAACATTAAAGACTTGGCAATACATCATATTTATACTATAAAATTGTGATATGAGACTAGAGATTTTTAGATTTTTTACAATTGTGATTTGGCATCTGTGTTGTCTCAGTTTTTAAAACAGTAAAGTGATGGAAATTTATTAGACTGGTCTGAGAGCTAAAGCAGTTCATTTGGTTGACATAACACATTGTGATTATATATGTAGTCAGATATGATCATATTTTGTAAAATGCACCAACAGTCTTCCCTACAATAGACAAAATACACAAATAAATGTATGTGGCCATAAAATATTGGGATCTGATTTTGTCTGTATCGTTCTCTTATTGTTACACCTCAAATGTGGCTTTACTAACAACTGAGCATTTAGCCTACTGCTTAGAAAATACCAAGATACATACAGTGTATTGTGATTCAACATTCAGCCTGAAAATACTGATGTTTTCCCACCTTAATGACAAGCTCTTTCACATATTTGAAAACATGCTACTATATGTAGCAGCTTGTGCAATAAAAAATTAAACTGTGCTGCCTTATAACCATAGACTCATGCCCCCACATCAACTGCACAGAGACATTTATCATTTAGCAGCCTGCTGTTGACATATTAATCATCGCATTTTTCATCAATATCCCTTATTCGATGTCCCCTGTCATCACTGTCATCTTAACAAGGAGAGGCGTCAGCCACAGGAAGGCTTATTCACGGCCTAATTGACTGAAGCCAGTCGAGATCGTTTGAGGCTAACCACACTTTCTCACAATGAGGTTTTGATGAGCTCAAATCAATGGTGAGCAGGGGGAAAGTGTTGCATGTAGTGCTCATTAAAATCAGTCTTCGTACATCCTCAATGCTTGAGTCAGAATAAGAGGAACAGGAAGACTATTGATCTTTCTCTGGCGCCTGGCCAGACAGCCCAGCGAGTCGGCATTTTTCTGCATATTAAAAAAACAACACATAATGACCCCCTCTAAATGTTCCATCTCAATCTCTTAATACATTTTTACTATCTGCAGGCTTGGTTGGCTTTAATACTGGCAACAATCTACAATCTGGGAACTTCTCCTGGTGCACTAAAGTGATTTGCATAACTTAAGTAGGGAGAAGAGTTCACATTACTGTAGAATGGGTTTAGAAATTCAGAAGGGTCATAATTTAGCTCTTGTTTGTGCTCTTTTAAAAAAAAAAAAAAAAAAGCATGCCAATGATTTAGCAAGCACAGAGCCAAACAAGGAAGGCACAAATACCTCTCTCTCTGCTAACAGTGCACAGACAGACTTCTTTTTTTTAAATTTACTACATAGTCGCTCTTGGAAAAAATCATTACTTGAAGTTCATTATTTCAGTCTTAAAAAATGAGGTTTTTAGACTGGAAGGGAATTACAGTCAATCCCAAGTACAAGAGCTGATTAATAGATCCATGGCCTAAGGTACAGGGAGTCAATTTTAGAAAACCTATCCCATTTATTTTCAACATAGGTCACTCCAACATCTACTGTGGTTGTGGAGCACACTTTGTAGAAGGTAGCATCTTGGACCTTACGAAAGTTGGAGCGGTGATGTTGTCACCACTGTCAGGGTGGTTGCTGGAAGTGTTGAAATCCACATTCCTAATCCGCACAAAGGCGACGTTGGCCAACTTTTAATTACCTGAAACAGAAATACCACAGAAGTTATTAACTCCAAACTTTCTGCATAATCTCTCGATGGGTTGAACTGCATGTGCATGTGCTGACAGCTATATAACTCATCTCCTTCTACCTCAGGCCAAAAACTTATCACTCCTCACACAATAGAGTATCTTTTCTCTGTCCACAGTAAGTGTATCTTGCTGTTGTACAATAATCTGGCTCCTTGAGGCTCTCTTTCCTGGCTCTTTTCACATCTGCACAAGGCTATGCCAGCGAGTGGAACTGTTTAATTTACTAAGGGCCTTAAGATAATATTTACATAAGCAGTGTTGAAAAGAAACCTTGCAAGCCCTCAGGTTATTAACGGTAATTATACTTCATAAAACCCATGCCCTTCCCTTGCCAAACACACTTACGGGCCCTGCAGCTCTTATTTGAAGTTTGCAAGCTTGATCACAGAGAAGGGGTAAATGCAGATTAAGAATCAGCAGCATCCACCCACTTATCATCATAAAAAAAAGGACAGCGTTACCGCGTTTATTCAGGCACATCAAAGCTATGAATTGATACATTGTCTGAGCGATGGGATGTGACAGCGCAGACACAGACTGTCGCTGACGTGCCTTCCATCCTGGATTATCAATGAGTCAGACGCCGGGAGTTTGCTTTCTTCGCTGTGCATCTGGAAGAAAGCCAAGTTAAAATAACTTGTCCCGCCCCGCACACTTCCCCCTTCAACACACTCTTCTAGTCATGACTAGAAGTGGGCACCTTTACCCTTATAGTTTGGGCACTTGTATATGAAGAGGTTTTCCGGGAAAGTGTAAAAGTGCAAGCCAGGGCTCTCTTAAATGGAGAGTGGTATCCTTCCTCTTGGATTCAACCTGGAAAAACCTTTATTGTGATGTACTATTAACCCCTTTCCAAAAAAGTGAAAGATTTAAGGGAGGACCCTGCAACTGAGTGGACTGAGGCACACATCATGTGACTTGGACATCTTCAATTTGAAATGTTAATTCAAGGATGATTATTAAGTATTTAGAATGTTCATTTGTTTCAATTTAGATCAATTTTCAACTCATAGTGGGGCTGGAGAAAAATCCAGCACTTTTTGGCATGCCTCCCCCCTCCCTTAAATGCTAAATAAAGTTCACACAGCTGCATTTACCCACCCAACGCTAAGAAGCCCTGCTTTTATCACATGTAGTGTCATAATATTTCATTTTACCCCAAAGATGTAAAACTTGGGGTGATTGATTGACAGTGTCAGTGTTCATCCTGCAGAGGTCATGAACGTCTGAACAACAACTGTACTGACAGTAGATGTAAAGCTATTTTACTGAATAAGTTAAAAAAATTAAACTAAAAATAAATAAATGAATAAAAAACTGTGAGTGATGGTGGTTGTAAAAGTCAGGAGAACACCAAAATCATGAGGATTCAAATTTCAAACACCATGAATGTCTGAAAAGAATTGTGCCAATCTGTCAAATTGCTGTTGAGATACTTTAGTCAGGATTGAAGTGTTTGACAGACCAACTGCCTTTACCTTTCATGTGGCACAAGCAAAAGCAGGGCTAAAAGTCAAAACTTAAATACAGCCACATATGCTCATACAACAATACACAGTGAGGCTTGGTCTCAGTTACAAAAGACAGGAAGGATGAATAATAAAGTAATTACACAAAGTCAACAGTGACATGAGAAAACAACTCAGTTTACAAAGGAGGTGTTTGTACATCTGAGAGTGTGTGTGTGTGTGTGTGTGCATCTGCTTGCATGCAGCTGGTATTTATCGACACCTTGTTTAAGAGCAGTACATGTTGCTGTGGCCTTTTCCTTGATCACAAGCCATGAGTCACTAACAGTGTTACTATGTATCTTATAATGCTGCAAGTGTAAAGCTTTGAATTGAGAGCTGATGAATTGGCAGGGAAGGCTCTTATCAAGGGCTGCCGCCTTGAGTCATTTATCAGCGGAGAATAATGGAAGCGAAAGGAGACGAGTGGAGCAGTCAGCCTATTGCTCCACTGTACAATAGTCCCACATATTCTCAGTGTCCTGGAATAACTGTCTGTCCATCTTTGTCACTGCTGGCATTGTGCAGCACTTGCAGAACAGGTATCAAGAGCCAAGAATCTGCCACAAGAAAGAATGTCTCACGACTCCAGAAACAGAGTGTGAAAAGGGTAATTATACACTTCACACTGCTGTTGTTGGAACAATGGACATTGTTTCAATGACAGTATCAGAATTACTCTCTGGTCATTTTAGTTGTGAATTATGTGTCCAGGAATTTCATTTACAACCACTGATCAGAGTTTGTCTAAAGATAAAGATAAAGATACATGAAACGTTATTAGAAAAATGTGCCTAGCCGGAAATGCGACTTCTTGTTAGCTTGTCTGAAGGACAGTATAGTTTTTCCAACTCACCTCAGATCAAATCTCGCCTGCTTCCATACAAAAGCCTCTGGCTGCAATTGCATCACTTCTTTAGTTGGTGTCATGCCATTGCTAGCTAATTATCTCACTTGTGGTCTGATAAATGGTAAAAAAAATTTTTTTTTAAAGAAAGTGCCCCATATTAATATTTTATGAATTATTATAGTTGTTAAAATTTCATATCTGTGTTAGCGTGATTTCCATTGGAAAGCTGCCATCGGGGCATTTACCATACAGTAGGTAGGCATGGTTTTAACTACGTGAGTTTTTAAAGAGACTCATGTAGAACATGGTAGTTTTAAAGTAACCATTGAATAAAGTATGTTGGCTGGTGTTTTAAAGATCCAGTGTGTAGGATTTAATGGCATCTAGCGGTGAAGCTGCAGACTGCATACAACTGAATATTCCTCCATTCACCTTCCCCTCCTCAGCCTGTGGGAGAACTATAATGTTGTGTTTGTCTGCTCTGGGCTACTGTAGAAACATGGCTATGTAACATAGTGAAGTCTTGGAAGGGGAACCTCTGTCTCTGCAGATAATATTCAGGTTATTATACACTAAGATGTGAATATTCAATTCCTGCTATATTCTACAAATAGATGGTCCTTATTCCTCCTAATGAAAGCTTCCAAAAAAACACGAATGAATGAAGAAACAAACGAAACTGTTGAAAACAGGATTGTAATTGAAGAACTAAGCACTGGGTCGACTTAATTAGTCCCAGTGTTTTATGTGTGGAGATGTGCATGTGCCCACAAGTGTAAAATCATTTCAGGGCCTCTTGACAATATCTGGGTCCTTGGAAGACTTTATACCCACAGCTCAGTGCTGCTGCACAACACGAGAGCTGTGTCCTCCTGTGAACTCTACTCTGAACTGCACTATTCCTGCAGAGCAAAAGAACGCTAGATCCCAAAGCTTCTTATCAGCGAACTTGCTGCCAGTCAAGAGTTATTGCCTAAGTGGAGAACGGACACTTTTGCTGCGAAAATAATGGACACCTTCCAGTTCATATTTGATGGATTATGCCTTCAGATTTCTAATGACATCCATCTGTGGTGGAGTTGAATCTTTGGCCTGTAATTTAAAAATGTCTTGCTGTCAAATCAAAATGCATTTGAACACTAAAGGGAAAAAAGATGCCAAAGGATTAAGTCTCTATTTGTCTTATTGTTGCTTTGTCTTCATTAGTTGGTCTGATGGTATAAAGCTGCACTGAGAATTTTTTCCCGCAAATGAGGCTCCAAAAGACAAAAAAAAAGAAAAAGGGTGAATTTCGAGGACATCTGTGCAAAGAAACCCTTTCAGGACATCAACCAGCTGCTCTTTGATGCAGCAAAGTTTTAAGACATCAGAGAACCCAAATGCCCTTTTGAGGAAACTTGAAAACAATCTTACTTAACCTAATAGGATGCCCATGAAAACAGCATTTTCAGTTTTGCCCAGGTGCAACTTAACACTAAAGAACATATTGTTATGTACATGGAACCTGCAAGTGGGGCTATTAGACTTGTATTTTAGTTTTCTTAATAAATCCTCCTCTGCCATATGATTTAGTGGATCGAACCCACCAAGCCAGTCTATCTAAACACCATTAATCAAGTTCCTATGCACCTGCAATGCAGCTGTAAGTGCCCACTTAGGTCTTTTCTATAGGAGGCAAAGAATGCTGGGAGCTGGTCTTTTGTAAAGGGACAGTCAGCTGGAGTCAGCAAATGAATACAACCACTGGAACACAAGGACAGTCGCACACATGCAAACACATTTTTGTAAGTGCTTACCAAGGTAAAATACACACCAAAACATACACACACACACTCTCTCCTCCTGGACTTGATCACACAATGCATTGAGATAATGGCCGCTGGCTGCTGCTGTCGGGGGGCCTGCTGCTTCATTGTTGCAGCAGCGGCTCGTGCACAAGGGCCCCTCTTGAGAAACAGCCTGTCTGTGGGCAGGGGGGGCTTTTAGAGAGGCGGCAGGGACAGGCAGAGAGCAGGACACCCTCACAGCCAGAGCAGCTATGCCTCTACTTTGTGCTCAAACAGGAGTGATATGTAGTTTTCTGTTTGCGTAGCAGGGAGACACACAGAAACTGTCCCTGTCTGTGTCCTCTTATGGATATGTGAAAGCCTCTGATCACTATGTCAGTGAGGAAAGCACTGCTTTACAGTGAATGTTAGAGGTATCAATTACTGGAGCAAGTATGAAAATATCTTAAACAGTCAAAACCACACAGCTGTCTCAGCTGGTGACTTGTTGTTGGTGCAGTATTAACCAGTTATATTTACACACTGAGCTGTTACAGATTATAGCTGTATAGAAAATTAATATATTAAAGTTGTTAACACTGGAAAAAACATGAAGTTTTGTAATGTTTTAAGATTTTTGTTGATACTGTGCTGCAAAATGCAGCAAGACTGAAAGATCAAGAATGCAAAATAACAGAGCTGCATCACTTACAAGGCTATCACAGCATCTTTATGCATATTTAAAGTACAAGTTATACCATACAGAAAAAACAGTTGTTTCCGCTCTAAGAGTTTGTCAGCACTGTTCGACCATCAAGTATGGCTCTTTTAAGTGTGTACAGTCTTTTGTTCTTTTGTTTCTTCAGCAAATGCTACTATTTAAATCACTACTAGACAGCCAGAGACAGCTGGCTACGTGGAGCTGCTGCTGCTGCTATAAACAGAGATCTAAAGTCTCAGTCGCAGGTTTTCTCGCTCATCGGAAGCTATTGGGTGCACCTGTGATGTCCTAGCCCTAACCTCAGCTGATGGCAGTCAGCCTGGCTGGGAGGACACATAGGGAGGTCAGGCTTTCCCTCCTCAGTTGTTACATTTCCCCATAGTCACAGACTGAGTTACAGAGGTCATGGTTTGGGGAACTAACAAAACACTGCACCTGTCACAGGAGGGTCAAAGCTAAAATGAGCCCTTTGGTTTCTAAAAGCTGTGGGAATGAAATTCCCCACAGCCCCCCAATGATTCTATCAAAATGACAGACAAACAAAAGAAGTGAACCCAAAACAAAACAGAAGTGGGAGTCACTGGATAAGGGGGAAATGAAATAAATGGCCAAAAACAGAATCACACTTCCACCACACACGACACAGATTTTCGCTCAAAGCAAAAACAGAAAGTCAACTGAAGATGCTGACTCTCTGGAGACACGCAACCAGTTGAGGTGGGGAGGTGGGGGGGCAACCCAACCTCCCTGTATATCCTCCCAGCTGGGCTGATTGTCATCAGCTGGAGTTGAACATCACAGGTGAACCCAATAGCTCCTGATGAGGGAGGAACCCTGTCCATAACACTGCATCATAAAAACCTGCAGCAGTTCTACACACTCTGTAAATAATCATGTTGTGGTTTACAGGACTGCTGTGACTCAAGACAGCTAATTAAACAGCATCTTTGTCATTCTTGGACAAATAGTGACCTTTTTGTGTGTGTTGTCAGTAGTCAGTTTTCATGATGCAGACAATTTACACATCGCACAAAAACATAAAATTCTAATTGTTTTCAGTTCAATTGTTTTATTATCTGCCCTGTGATGTATGTCAGCTCCTGGGATCAGCTCTGAACCTTTCTGTTTTCAAGAATTTAGTTGCTGTGTTGGGAATAAAAAGCATTACTTGGTGATGAAAACACTCAAGTCTATTCTGGCTGCCACTGCTGGTATTTTTGGATAGAAAATGATCAAAGGTATTATTCAATTTGATCAGTTCCTCCATTTCTACCTGGGGTTACTAACACCAGTAAAAGGGACAACAGCTTCAATTTCAGTCAACACGAGTTCCAGAGAAACTTAACCTGCACAAGAGAGTTAATCAGTTTTATCCTTTTGACACTTGATGCTTCCTTTTTGTGGTAGCTCAGTGCAGAGGCAAAGAAGTGGCTAACTTCCCCTGAGAAAAGAGGAATGGGCTCCTTGTTCCCTGCAAAATAGCTGGTTTTCTAATGTTAGCCACTGTTGAGTCTACATTCGGTAAGCACTTATTAAGACTGTGTGAAAACTGGGGCCTCCATGTGAGGTTGTTGCATGCAGCTACATTAAATAGCTTTTGATGGTCACTAGATATGCAAACAGTCTTGTTAAACCTGTGAGATGTTGAGGCTTTGGAGCTGAAGCAGGAGTTCTAATGTAACTGATTTCTTTTCTGATGAGTAGTCGGTATTAAAAGCAAGTAATGAGTAATTAATTGACAGCATAACTTCCCTAACACTATTAATATTGTGTATAACAATATCTGTTAAACATAAGGGAGTTAGAAGGCAGCATGCAGCCAGCTTGAGCACAAAACATGAAAGCCAAATTGCTGCAGCACTCTTTTTTTTTAACAAGAAAACAAAGTTTGTTATCAAGATAATTGACAAGATAATTAATATGTGATCAAGAGGAAAGAGCTTGTTATTTGGAGATTACAAGATAATTAAATTGTGATTGTGCGATAACAGGGTTTGAAAATCTGTGAAACCGTGACAGCTCTCAGCTCCTACAGTTTTGAAAGGTGTCTTGCAATTGTGTTGTTAAAAAAAAGGAGAATAATGGATGACAGCACGGTTAGTAAATCAGTTGAACATTTTAGTTAAAAAGAGACAGGTGAAACCACCATATGCATAGGTCTGTGCATCTATGTTTGGGTTATTTTTTTCCTGATGCTCTCTGGGAGAAATCACAGATGGCTGTTTAAAAGGCAGAGCAGCCCTGCAGGAGTGTCTGTGAATAATGCCTGCAGCTCTCAGGTTAAGTGTTCTTCTGTAGATTGTTGTCTCTGAGGAGGTCGGCGCAGAATATTTTTGTGTTTACTCTTATGTTTTCTACCAGTCTGTGTTTCAAGGAGGCTTCTTCTGTCTGTTTATCTGAGGGAGGGGGAAAAAAACATTCAAACAAATACACATACATTGGTGCCTGCAAGCTTTCAGTACAAACACGCTGGAGGGGGGGTTATGTGTCTGAATCAAGGGCAGCTCCACAGTAGTTGTTGAGGAAAGAGGCGATTTGTTATGTTTCATTCTCTCCTGTTTCATTTTGGAAGCAGACCGGAGGAATCAAAGCAACGACCTTCTGATCAGAGAATCTACTTAAAAATGATGGGAATGTTTGAGGTAAATTGATGAGATCTTTTGTTTGAAGTGATTGCTCAGCTTTTCTTTTGAGAAACCAGCCACTTTCAACAGCATGAGACCCACTCAAGCATGAACCGGCACCAGCTCGACATCATGAATACAATATGAAGACAACAAAAGACAAACAAGAATCTGCATCCGCTTGCAACACAGTTCAATAAAGCCTGACGGTTCCAGAGGCTGGATGCCAGTCAGCAAGGTTCAAGCTAAAGCAGAGGAGCACATCTAATGTTAGCTATTAGAAATTTTTTCTCTGTTTTATTATTACTTCAAAGATAATCATCAATAAACTGTCAGGGTCACTTTTCTGTCTAGTGACAACTGTTTTGTCTCTAATATCCCTCTTGAATCTCTTTTCATAATGATAAATACTACTCTACATTTCTACGTGCTCAATACTGAAGTGCTTTACAAAAACATTCAATTCAACATAAAGTACAGATTAAAAGGAGCTGATAAAAGGCAGAGGCAACTGAGAAAATGTAATTAAAAGCAATAATAATATAAGAAAGGAGTTTAAAAGCATTATGATGCATTTAGGTGATAAAAAAATGTAATATAGCCACAGCATGCATTACACCATGGAGGGCCATATTAAACTATAGAACATCAGAATCAGTCTTAAAGTAGCTTTAAAGCCAGGAAAAGGTGTGCTTAAACTGTACTCATATTTTTATATCTGTTTTATCCACTTACATACTGGTAAAGCATGTTTCACAGCATGTAGCTGTAGGAGCTTCAGCTAAAGCAGGCATGCAGGCAGTGAGTCATAATTCTCCCATGAGCACTTTAGTGGTCACTGCAAAGCTCAATATTAATTCAATTTATTTCACATTAAAAATACAATTTCAAGAGTCATTTACCTTCAGAACCCTGACTTCTGTTCTGGATTTCTTCTCTTTTTTATTTCTTGAGCTGCTGCTGCTGTTCACCACATCAACTCTGATGCTGCTTACAAATGACAGTAAATCCATGTGACATGCTGCAGCAGCAGGGCGACGTGATGATAGAAAAGTTACATAGTCTGTACAATATTTCATTCAAACTGAGTATCTGCTTCTGTTGTCATAGTTTTTGTGTTTCGGTTTCATCCTGCTCACTGGTGTTCTTTTGGCTGTGTGCTGGTTGGTGCAAACATCATGATGTCCTCATGCTGATGCCTCCTGTGGGGTGAGAAGAGAAGTATAAATATACATAATAAAAGTGTTATTATTAACTGGACTGAGTTTGTGACTTAAAGTTGCCATTACAGTTGCTGGAATGTTTGCTGATGCATTGCAGGACTCATTTTCTCCCCACACATTAAATATTTAACAATATGACAGCCTGCTTTACTATTCCCTATTATCATAAATTAGAACGTAATACTAATATCCTATTTAACCTTTTTTCTGCTGCAGGCCCTGAATCTAGTGCTTAGCACATCCATACATTGATAATATAATAACAATGTTTGTCCATGTTTCTATCAAAAGTTATTGTAAGCATAAACAAGCTAAATGAGATTTAATAATCTTAAGCCTTATAAATAAGCTTAATATAATCAGTGTTCCTGCCCTTGAAACCCTTTTAGCAACCCATTTGGAAAGTTTTAAAATGGCACCTAAAGGGGCTGGATTTGAGACGGAGGGAGGGTGAAAATGAACGGAGAGAGAGAGGAGACAGAGCAAGCTCATGTTCAGACCTCTGGGAATAATAGATGTGTTAAACTACTCACTGTCGCTTGTGCTCTTGAGGCCCTCTGATTCATCATCTCAATCATCATTATTATTGCTATCATCACCACTCTGCACTGACTGAGATGAAGACGATTCCTCATGGCCTCTCTTTTTCATTTCTTGGCCTCTCAGTGCCAAGGCTCTGCAGCCTGGAGCTGTGCAGCTGATCACTGGGCAGAAGACTCTTCTTGTCTCACTGAGCCGACAGTCTGCAAGCAGCTGAACAGAAGGCTCCAACATCAGAGGTTTGCTGAATTAAAGGGTTTCACTCCTTTCATCATCTGTCATTGTCTGAAACTTTAAAAGCCATCACCTTGCACCTTCAGCCCTGGAGACTCTAAAAAGCTCATATCACCTGAGATTGAAATAAATATAAAAATGCAGGTCAGAGTGATTTGCAAGGTTAACAATTTTTTACAAATCTGACATCATATCAGCAGGGACTGGTGTGTTTACCTGTTGTATTGACTCTTAAAGGGCTGTGTTTAACATGCAGCATTGGTGATACTGTTTCTGATGAATCATGGCGCTAATAAAGTCCTTAAATTTATAATAAATTGGAGAAATAAAGATTCCAGCAGAAATATTGGCAGGGGAAGGAAGAACTACTGACCTCCTCAGTTTCTCCTCTGTCTGTCTCACAAGTGGCGCTTCAAAGTCACCCATCTCCCCCTGCAGTCTGAGCTTGTCTCTGTAAAGAGCTGCGGAAATACAGCAGTGTATGAATAAAAGAGTGGCAGATAAGGACGAGGTCTTTCTCAGACACTCCGAGGCTTATCTTGAGACTACAAAACTCTAGGCTACTCTCGCTCAATTTTTCTGCCATTAAAACACTCTCATTCGCTTTAGGACTAATATTCTTTGACAGTTCATAAATTGGGAGCTGAAATGATGGCTTTATTGTTCATAAAACCTAATGCAATATTCAGGAATGATTTACATTTCACAGTTTAATGGGAAACTTTTTATCTGCTCCCTCTTTGGACAGATTTGGTCCAATTTAAATGTGTTTGTTGCAATATAAATAAATAAATTAAGGAAAAGATGAGTCAGATAGATGACAAAAAAATCTGCATAGTGTCATCAGATATTCTCTGAGTGTGTGCATGTGGTAAAAAAAACATGAGGATATCTCTGATTATATTATAATAGTAGAATAGATTATAAGTCGAAACACCCACATACTCCCTGTGAGCCATGAACAAGAGAAAACACACTCCTACTCACACACACACACAAAGAGATGAAAGCATGCATGTGTGTTTCAGGGACATGTGTCATGCATGAGCATAAACACATGCATTTGCAAACAGAAAACAACATACTCAGCTTTTCCATCAGGAAAAAAATTCCTGTCATATAAAAAAGGCAGGTAAATCCTCATTTTATAGTCCACATTCCTCCTTGTTTCACAGATAACACACACAACACGTCACACACACACATGTGCACCAGCCTGTTGAAGTGAGACCATTTGATTGCAATGGAGATGCTTGAAATTCACAACCAGGCAACTAATAATTTATTGGTGTATCAACAGATCCGCTGCATTCCTCTGCTTAACCCCTTCACCTTTTTCACGCCTGCCCACCCAGGCAAATAAACCCTGTGTGCGTTTCTGTGTAGTCATCATTTACTCTGATTATCACAGCAACCCAACCTCACATCATCATCCCTCTCACTTCTGGTTTCAGTGGTTACAAGCTCTAATAGCAGTAATAGCAGGGGTGACAGGACAGGGTGTCATTGTGGTTTTTAATGGAGATCACATGACCATGACACACACACACATACACACACACACTTTTCTCATGACACCAATTATACCAACCAGAGGCATGAATGATGAAGTGATGGTGAGTTGTGAGTAGGAGCCATTTTGCCAGTTTTCCTGAGTGAAATTGATTGGGAGTGAGAAAAGCATTAAGAGTGTGAGTGTGAGGGAGAGACGCATGCCTTCACATTGCACGTTTAAGCACATGTTCTCTTTATGCAGTGAATTAAGAGCAGACTGGTCAAAAGGCTGCGCTGCATTTTAATGGATCTCCAGCTGACGTTTTATACAGCTCACACACAATGGGTCCAGTGTGGCTGTAATACGCCCACAGTGTGCTATTTTTTAAGCACCAGCAGTGCTCAGCGCTGTGTACATTGGTGCGCTCTGTGTTGCAACATTAAAATAAGGGTATTTTGGTCTGCGGTCATTCTTGGTGTATTTGTATGTATTATGCCATGTTTCCTTTGTGGCATGAAAAAAAAACTCAAACTGGGATGTTACTCAACCGCAGCAGCAAACTGTAGAGTGTAAAGTAGTTGGACTGTGTGCAATAAAAACACCTCCAGAATCGTTTTACTGAGCGTTTTATTTAAAGTCAAAAAATGTGTTAGATGGTTTTATTAAATGCACTTCACACTGCAAATGAGGTGGAAGCCAAGCAGGGAGTAGGAATACATCCCATATCCCTGGAGAAGTTGAGCCTTTGTGTATTCATTGCATCATTCAATGGGGGGAGATTAACATAAACATGAGGGGAAGGCTGATAAACACGCAAGCGGTGTGATGCTACGGATGGCTATGCTGGTCTGTCAATCAGTCCACCATTATGGCTTGGACTGAAACATCTTGACAACCATTGGATGATGGCATTTACATCATCCTCTGGGGACATTCATGGTCTCTATAAGATACACTTCAGTGATTCCCGGACTTTTGCTCTACTGTCACCATAAGGTTAGTATTTATGTGGCATGTCTTGATAACTATTGAATAGATTTCAATTAAATTCAAGCTAGCAGATGATTCATAATGGTTTTGTTTACCCCTAAAGGTAGGCATTTGTCAATAGGAGTGAAATGTTGTCATGTCTTAACAACTATTGGATTTGGTACATACAGATATTCCCACAAGATGAATTGTAATCACTTTGTTGATCCTTTTCATCTCACACTCTCATCAGTTTAAAAAAAAAAATTTAATTTGGCAAATAATTTAGTTTTTTGACAGATACCTGAAATTACATTCATCGACATAAGCTGTACTTTGTATTTAATGCCTGTGAACAAATATTAGCAAGCTGACACTAAAGTGGAGAACATGGTAAACCACATACTGTATAAACACAAGCATGTTAGCATTGTCAATATGTGCACTTAAGCACCACTGTGTCCAAGTGCAGCTGCACTGAGCTGCTCCAGACTCTTGCTCGTGCTCACTGTCCTCAGCTGAACAGTCAAATGAAACTGCAGAAGGGAACACTTTGTCACAACTGGTTGAGTTTGTTCTGCCACTAAAAACAAAACTCGACAGTGTGAGCTCAGCATTAGGCAGTGATGAAACGGGAGTGCTTTTCGAGCGCAGCTGGAGCCACTTTTGCTAGCTCTGAGAGTTGGATGCTTGATTTAATGACTTTAAAGACTCTGATAAATCTAGTAGTCTTTTATGAGACGGTACAGTATTATCAATGTGGTAATTCCAAAAGCATTTACTGACAAATCTCTGCAGCAATCCACTTCACATTTAGGGGGCTCTAAAGCTGCCCAGATGTCTCTACACTGAACATATCTCATCATTAGGCTGCACATAATGTCAATACGTTGAGAGGCTGGTGATAAAACATGAATCACGAGTAGAGGGAAGCAGTGTTTGCTTTAACTTCATCGCCTCAGCTTCTTGTTAAGAGCAAAATCTATAATTTCTCACTTTTTTTTTGACATATATGTTTCCTCTTTTCATTCTGTTATATAACATTTAATTCTAATGAGGTACTTACACAGTAACACCTGTAATCCAGTGCCTTCCTTGTTGCTACTGTTGCTCACAGCTGTGCTTTCTATTTACATAAACAGCTTCAAGCACGTTTGATCACAGCAATACACCCAGTGCAGTTTGCATATATATACAAGGCTGGACAGCAGGCCAGGGTGAGCTCTGTGCCCTGAGAATGGCTCAGGGTTTCATACTTGTTTGTTGGCGCTGCGGACCACAGAACAGCTGCCAAGGGCTCTGCGCTGGCCTCATTGTAAATATTAAGAGTTAATTCCCTTGGTAAAAGGCAGCTGTAAACCATCTGCACCGCTGTTAATCACAGAGAAATCGCCCCGCCAAGAATCTCCACTCGCCTTATTCAAATAGCAGCGTGCAAGCTGCAAATATTCACAAGTTGCAGGCGCATATGGACACACACATACAAAGTTTGAATTCACTGCCTCGACGGTAAGCGTTTCTCCAGCCCTGTAGGGTGTATTTTAAAGATATACTCACACACAAACACACACAGAAGCACAGAAGTCAAGAGCGGTGTATTTATGAGGTGATTTTAATTAGCTGGCTCTTAAAGCAAGTAGATAATACATGAGGTTAGACTGGAGAGAGAAAGAGAGAGAGACAGGAAGGCAGAGAGAGAGAAAGAGAGAGATACCAGGGGGTGTGGAAGTCCATTGTGTCAGCATTTTATCACAGCTGAGTAGCTGGAGGTTCAAAGGTCAATCCCATTCTGCTCTCAGCCACAGTCACCTTGCCATACTGACAGAGCTATCTAAAGCAACATTGACTGAATCAGCCATCAGCCAACACTGCAGAAGCTCTTAAATGGCTAATGGAGCTGACAGACCAGCTGGGAATACAAACCAATGGATTTATTGAACATTCAGCGTACAGCACTACCAGCAATACAAACTTTACACACTGTTTTTACACCACTCTCTTCATTAACTAGCCATAATTCTTAATGTATTTACATATGTCCTGTCAGTGGAAAATAACACTCTGACCTTTGACATACATAAGAAACAATGAAATACAATTTAAAAAAATATGTATACTAAGTTTTTTTACATTCATAAAATGCAGAGAATTTTTTTGCTTTTCCAATTAACAGAGTCTGACACACTCATGGGGAATTTTTAGCCACACCAGCAGCCTGTCTCAGTGGATGCTAATGTCAGGTGGTCAGTCAGTCCTTCCCATTAGCCTCAGCTGTTTAATGCTAAACAGCAAGCCTTAATGCTAACAAGCTAAACCAGAATGTTAAACATGTTAAAAATCATACCTAATAATATCAGCATGCTATCACGTCAGCATGCGGAAGGCAACCTTTAATTCCGTCTACAGCCTTGTAAAGCTGCTAATTTGACTGTTGTCTTTATCTCGTTTAAAGTGACATGCACTTTTGAAATTAGGATAGCTAGGATTTCTTATCAGCAGTTGTCTCTGATATCAATATCATCTTCACTGAAAAGCAGTACAGCAAACTGGCTTATCAAGTCAAACAGCACTGTATAAATTGTTTGCTAATTGTATGCAATCACTGGTTTCACTTTTAACCAAGAGCTGCAGTAAGCAGCAAACCAGTGTTACTGAAGGTGTGTCAATCTTTGAGGAGAGCTCTCATTTAATCCATTAGACAGTAATTATGGTACAAGTAGGACTCAACATTTAACATTCCTTCAAACTGCAGAAAAAAGGCCATGAGTTTCACTGATTCTTGATAAGAAGGATGAATAATTAAATTAACCAATGATAAAATATCCCTCTGAGGTACAATAAAGTTAAGCAATCATTAATCTTAGCAGATGATGCCAGTGCAAATAATGTCACCCTGTACATATGCTCCACCTGTGCAAAGACAACACCGACAGTTTCAAAACACTCACATATTTTTATGGCATTTGTAGCAAACTTTTACCTACAAGAAGGCCTCACATTTAGTACAACAATGCAATACTACAGACAGAGTGCATGTCCCTCCATTTGAAATATCTATCCACTGTGTCACAGCGCTGAACCGTCCGATCTACCAACATAACATAGAGATCAGCACATGACACACTGTACATTTCACTTCATATCACATGGGTAAAAAAATGACTGCACTTATTCCATGAAGGCCTCCGTGCATGACGCGGTAACAGCTTTTTCCCTCAGTTGAGGTGTCTGTGCTGTTTTTTTTTACAGTACAGGACGTACTCTCCGAAGTCCCTCTGGTCCCACAGTCCTGCATGAGGAGCAAACCCAGGAGTTGTCATGGCAGCTGAACTGAGGCAGGAATGCACATTAACATACTAGAGAGAGAAAGACAGAAAGGGAGAGAAAATGTAGGCAAATGATATAATTTTGCTTGCAATCAGAGCTGCTTTGAGCTTTTATTGGCATGACATTGTATCACATTAGGGAGTAAATTTAGGGTTTTAATTTAAATGAGAAGGCAGACAGGAGTAAGAAACACTGCAGTTGATAGTGAGATAGCTAGTTAATAGTTGTTAATGTTATTAAGTTTTTGCTTCATAGCCTGTCTTTTATAACACCACCTCATCTGATGATACATTGCTTGGGTAAAATAGGTTTCTCTTCAAATATGCAGCAATTGGCGCATACTTAAATAGGATTTAAATGACATGAACTGAATTGAACTGAGTGGAAGAGAGAGAGAGAGAGAGAGAGAGAGAGAGGGAGGCAAAGAGATGTGTGAGTACACTGAGAAGTCTGTTATGCTGAGGGCTTGTGCAGGGGAGGGCCCGGGCTGTGAATGCAGTGGAATGACAGGCAGGGATTAGAGGGGAGGTGGTGCCATTGAATGGCAAACTGATCCAGGGAGCCGAGCTGACACTTGAACACAGCCAGCTGACAAGACCAGCCAGCCCTGCTGCTGTTCTTCCTCTGCAGCAGAGCAGAGCAACCCCCCCACATCCCCACACCCCATCCCCAAGAGACCAGTGGGGTTTGCGTTGGTTCATTAGTCGTCACCGTAGAGACAGATGACGCAATGAAACGGGATTAACAGTCTGTGTATGATTTGTCATTTAAAGGTTATGATTCAGAATCCAAATTGGAAAAATGTAAATTTTGGTGCATTGTTCTGAGATCTCAGTGGGGACATTTCTCAGTTTAACAACGTATGATGTAAGAAAGATCACAGCATGGGCTGCAACTGCATCTTATTGGTCAATGGAATCCAAACTGCTCCTCTATCTTACACTAAAATATATCTAAAGTACCACATTTTTCAGCTCCCAAGTCTCTTAGGAGCGATGCGGAAATCTCAACTTTGCAATTGTTCATACATTTTAGAGCATAATTGCACAACATACCGTGCTTATGAAATGATGTTCAAATTATATGTAATGTAATAGAGGGTGTAAGGATGAGTTTAAGCTGATTTTAGGTAAATGTTACAGGCCCTGTCTCTTGACAAGAATAAATTGAGTGACAACATCTTAATGTGGTTAATGTGTTTCCTGCTGAAACAGGATGTTGGGTTGCCGCTTGCAAAAGGCTTCTGTGATGTATTTTGTTTAGTTCTGCTTTTGTGTGCCAACACAATGAAGTTACAGTTAAATATGATATTTGAGAAGGTTCAAAATACATTATCAAAAGTCACTGTATGTGGTAGAGGAACCAATAAAAAAGAGAAAGGGTGAAAAATGCTGATGCTGAGTTCTGCACTCTGCCATTGTCTACTGTTTTATCCAATCCTCTTTTCAAAGGGGAGCTGCAGTAGGCAGCATGATATGTTGGTAAATGGTGGGTAAGCAAGCTGTCTCAGATGTGTGAGGTCAAGGGCCGGCTGTGCTGAAGCTTGTCACACTCAGAGACTGAACAGCTGGAACATACACCAGTCCCTCCATTACTTCAGAGTGCTCACACAGCCATAATTGCTTAACTATCTGATCTTGAGGGCCGCGGCTCATAACGCCGCCAGTACTTTAATCAGATATGTGACTCTGAATGCATGAATCCCTACAAGGCTCACAGAAGCCTCTGCTTTCCGGGGGTTCCTTTGATTAATAATCTTGACAAGTCAGCCCATTATTATGAATTAAACCAGCACCACTGTATGTGTCATATTATCTATGAAAGCAGTGGAGACATGAGACAAAGCCAGTGGCTTTTTGCGCAGGAGGCTGATTAGGAAGCACAAACACCTCTCGCCTCCTGCTGCGCTGCTCTGGGGACCGGTTTGATCCGAGAGCTTTTTTAAAACACAGACACATAAACACACATACACACAGGCGTAGACACCAGTTGCAATGGATTCCTTTGTGACTGCTGAGGTTTTACTGGAATCAAAGCAATGCGTGTTTTAAAATACAGACCTACCACTTGTGTGGTATCGTCTGTAAGTAGCACACACAAAAAAAACTTTGATATATCAACTGCCAATATGTATTTCTATGTATCAAAATTTGTGCACATTGTCGAATTGTGTGCTGAAGCCTAAGGCTGTATGCTTATGCAAAACTGTGTTCTATGCATTTACAAATACATGCATGTTTGCATTTATCTTAAGTGCACACACACCCACACATCACAGTAACCACAGCTGCACATCACATAAAACAAGTGCAACATACGGGAAGAAAAGAGCACCTCCAATGATCCATCAATTCCCATTGGTTTGGTGAGAGGGGGATTTATTGACTGGCAGAGTAAATTCAAGGCTTACTCACTGTCAACACAACCCAAGAGGCAGTCTGCTGGAAAATCTAGTGCTATGGTGCCAGGTCGCTCCACATAATTCCCCAGTAGGGCTGCTGTCTGTGATGAGCCATGCTCAGTGCGGTTGTGTGGCTGCTGAAAGGCCTGTCATTACAGCTGCACCCTGTGGCAAGGCAGCCAGATCCAATCCAAATAAGATCCCCTCTGACATCTCGCTGTCCCACCTAAACCCACTTATCAGGCTGCAGGATTTGGTTAATATTTCTCAACTGGATTTGGTCAAAGTCTGTAATTGTAGCTATATATATATATAAATGTGTTAGCCAACAGCGACCCTGCTCTTGACCTTTTATTAGAAATCTGACATTTGCCAAAAGCACTGGCAATACTGAAAATTATTGATGTGATACAATCCAACATTTAACTGGTCACCTTTGAACTGTTCCTGAATGGAAACTTTACTTTGGATTGCACTGATACTCTTTGAATGATTAATCACAGCATTTATTGCTTTAATGATATTAGCTGCAATAATAAATATCATGACGTTCATTATATATTTTATGGTATCCGCTGGATCATAGAATTCTGTTACCTTGCCAAAAAATATCAAACAACAATTGTGCAAAACTTTGCATTTTGCATGTGGTTCAAATCCATCAAACACACCGTTTATTTTGACCTTTGCATGTTATATTTTGATAAGTGCCAAATTTATGTTCTTCTTGCATATGGCTTTCTGTTATGAAATTGTTTGCTTATATCTGATTCATGGAGATTCAACATATGCCAACATCTGGTTTATTTTAATACTGGACATGTAAGCTAATGCAAACATTTGAATTATTCCTGTCTTTGATGTAGCATTGACTTAATAATGGTTATTTGAGCTGAATAATATGATTGGCTGAGCAGCCTCCCACTAAACACATGCTTTTCTGAATATTCTGTACATACAGTATATCTGTGTGAATGTCTGCCTAGATGTAAATAAACATTTATGTATTTTATAGAGTATAACCATGTCACATCTATTTTTCACCTATTTAACATGCAGACATTTTCATACCATGCATGCATATTTTCTCTTTTCCATGGTGGCATGTTCTATCAAATCACAAATCGCCTGTTTGTGACTGATGGTCAACAGGTTTGTTGTAACCACGTGATTGCTGTTGGATAGAAACACGCCTGTTTAATGACTGGAGCTGTATCCCATCTGTGGCAAATTGTAGATTGAAACATGGTGTGTTCGCATGCAGCATTACGTAACACTGTTCATGTAGGCCTCAGCTTTGTATATATTCATCCCATTTTGCTGTTCGCCTCTGTTCCTATTCTCTAAAATTTTCAGCATAACAAAGTAACAATTGCTTTTAGGGCAACTGACTCAGACTACTGAGGAGATTTGACTCATGTAAATAAACCTGCTCTTCTCTCTCTCTCTCTCTCTCGCTCTCTCTCTCTCTCTCTCTCTCTCTCTCTCTCTGTCCGTCTCTCTCTGTCTCTCTCTGTCTCTCTCTCTCTCTCTCTCTCTGTCTATCTCTCTCTGTCTCTCTATCTCTCTCTCTCTCTCTCTCTATCTCTGTCCGTCTCTCTCTGTCTCTCTCTCTCACCCTCTCTTTGAAATCAA
>JAQMCX010000047.1:2954592-2970987 GCA_029814765.1 Acanthurus leucopareius
CTCTTCTCTCTCTCTCTCTCTCTCGCTCTCTCTCTCTCTCTCTCTCTCTCTCTCTCTCTGTCCGTCTCTCACTGTCTCTCTCTGTCTCTCTCTCTCTCTCTCTCTCTGTCTGTCTCTCTCTGTCTCTCTCTCTCTCTCTCTCTCTCTCTCTCTCTCTGTCCGTCTCTCTCTGTCTCTCTCTCTCACCCTCTCTTTGAAATCAATCAGTGATGGTCCCTCCACCCCCTACTGATGGATCTATTATTAATGAGGGCCCTTAGCACTAAACTAAATTTAGTACATAAACTCCACTTGGAAAGCTGGAGAGGGGGATCAATAGGATGGCAGGGGCCACAGCGAGAGTCTCATTTAGCTCTTTGGAAATGCAGGATGTGGAAAGGCTAACCCTGAGTGCAAATGTGCCTCCTGACTAACAAAGAGCTTAAGAGAGCGAGCAATAAAAAAAAGAGCAAGAGGTCCTGACAATACAAGGCAAATTTCATTGGGTCATTACTCTCCAGTTGTTACCTCGTCGCTAATCTATAAGATAGGGGATCATTGATGGGGTGACATTTGGTGTAATTAGGTTCATACAAGCTCTGGGTTATTACCTATTCAGCCTGCCACTTGTGCTGCATGAATCACATCAGATTTGTCAGTCCCCGTGACATTGATACCACTTGTCTCCTGTCAGGAACGTCACGCTCACAATTACTCTCTTTCAATACCGTCGCTCAGTTCAATATTTAATAATGGAGCCAATTGTAAGGAAACAATCAATTACTCATGGATAATTTTCTCCCTAAGATTCAAGCTGAGTAACCATGCATTTGTTGACTTCACATCTTCAAGGAACAAGTCAATACTCTACTCTTATAATAGATGCCTATTAAAGAAAACAAGTGTGATTCAATTAACAAAACAATCATTTGCTTCATTGCAGGTTTAGTTTGTCGGGCTGCTTCCGAGTCATACAGTTTGTTGTAATTTTTAAGATTTCAGATTGAATGGAAACTCCAAATCAGTAGAGGTGCCTTGCTCATTGTAAATAAATAAATCCCTCACCAACACAAGGGGATCTGAGGTGAATGTGTTTCTATTGGACAGGTCCCAGGTGTGTAAGTAAGCGAGTATAATACAGGGTATTGCTGATAAAGGTGTATGCATGTGACGCAGGTGTGCCTGCTCAGCATATCCATCTGTATTTGAATGTTGTTATAAGATAAGGATCATTTTGAAGCGAATGCTTCTGTGTAGTCGTAACCACAGAGTATGCACAGATCTTTTGAATATTCAAATATATGATCCATGAAGAGATGTTACAGGCATAAATGTATTTTTTGAGCCGACAAGCAATCAGCTGTTTTAAATCATCCTACAGGTTCTGC
Organism: Acanthurus leucopareius; assembly: GCA_029814765.1. Classification (NCBI taxonomy): domain Eukaryota; kingdom Metazoa; phylum Chordata; class Actinopteri; order Acanthuriformes; family Acanthuridae; genus Acanthurus; species Acanthurus leucopareius. Next base: position 2,955,960 of record JAQMCX010000047.1, read on the forward strand.
AATCAATCAAGCACACAAGAAGACGATAATTTAAAGCCAACCACTCGGTACTTGTTTATATCTTTGAGTTTTTAATATACAAAAAGCATGTTAACAACCTTTAATCAGAAATGGACGGCCAACCTCTACCATCCCAGAGTGTGTGTCTGTGAAATACACTAGTTTTCCAACATGATCTAAATAGGAATTAAGGAATTATGATAAGCTATTTTTGTAAACCCTGAGAAAGAATGTACTCTTAATTTTGATGTACTGGTTAAGGTACGTTCTTTCCCTCAGTAATGATCTCATGATAATCAGCAGGGCGATGGCTGCATACCGACACCCCCCCCATAGACGTACACATACACACACAGGAGAGCCTCAGCCTCTATGAGCTGCTTGCTCAGCGATATAACACAGATACATGACAGCAGGCTTGGGTGGTATCTATTTCTTTTATACCTTTCGGAAATTTCATCCCAATAAAAGACACAAGATAGTATTCTATGGATCCAACAAAATTGAAAACTGAGTTGCTGTATAGAAATCACAGCAGCATTGATGGCATTGTACAGCAAACAAAGCTATGTGTCTGATATGCAATTAACATCTATAGACAAGTCTTGATTTGCTTAAATATTAATGGCCTTTGAGCATTTAAACCCATCAAGATCTCTTCCACTGATTCTTTTTGGAGCATCAAATGACACTTGTGCCTGAGGTGTCTAACTTGTTACAATTTAAACAAAAATACTTCCAAAACGGGGGGAGAGATATTTATCATCTTTAATAGTCCTGTAATGTAATTCTCTCCACTCACAGTCACCTTCTTTCTCAGCTCAGCTGCTTGTTCCGCCAGTTTAGCCTGACTGGTGTTGGCGTGTGCAGTGCAAAACAATACATCACCTCAACACAGCATCTCTGTATCAGCTTAATAGAAAGAGGATCATCTGTATTCTTGTTGACATACATTTGACTCCTTGATATATATCGTCATAAATTGATTTCACCCAAGTTTAAAATTTTACAAGTGGACCTGAGTTTATTTCTAGTGACTGTCAAAGCTCCAGAGAGTCTGACAGCAGCTGCTCATAGGTGGTTTACTTCAAATATCATTTCTACATGGCTGTTCATGCCTCACTGAGAGTTGGTCAGTCAGCCTTGGTTGGTGTCTCCTTAACCTCCTGTGTCACAGACTATGTAGCCACAATGCCAACTCAGTGTTGGTCCTGTGAAGTCCTCTGCTATGTTTTAATCATGCTGAGAGCAAAAACACTTTAGAGGAAAACTCCACCTTCAGAGCCTTAAAACATTCATATGGGGAGGTAAGAACAAAAAAATAGGAAGAATAAAACCAACAATTATTCAGAAATGTTTGATGAATAGAATAAAGAATCGTATGCAAAAGCTTAAACAGGCTAATCCTATAACTGATAAAAAACTAGATGAAAAAAATATGAAGTGTTAACATAAAGACAAGTGGAACTGTGTAAATGTGGTATTATGCAAACAACAAGATGTCTATGAATTAAATAGAAAGAAAACTTAATAAAATGTCTTTTAGGAACATTATTCTGGTGTTTAAAGATGAGACATAACTTGTGTGGGGGTTTTTTTAGGCTTAAAACATACAGCTTAACAGCACAGATTAAATAGATTTAAAATGTCACACTTGATGACAAGATTAAGAGAAGCACATTGAATTTCTCATCAAATATCTGAAAGTCAATACTATGCTACCTCCCAATCTAGTTAAAGTATGAGCTCTCATTCAAAACAAACAGGAAAGCTGGACAAAAGCCCGCAATCACTTTTCCTTTTCTATGGTACGCTGCTCCAAATGCTGATCACATTACTCTCCTGTGGATCTTCATTAAATTACAAGATGTCAAGACTTTAGACTCAAGTTATAAACAGTTAAAGGATGGGCTGGAAAAACAATCAACCAACGTCTTGATTAAGAAGAAACTAAGGCCGATAATCTGACAGTGAAAGACAATGGTAATGTTTTGTATCCACAGCTCTGAGTGCTAAAGAAAAATGCACGTCACAGTGGGCTCGACCAGATGGGGAGGAGAGTGGAAAAGAGTGAGTGGGTTCAATGACACTTCTCCATTTCCTCATATTCTAATGGACACACATAAAGTGACTGAAAGCCAGAGGTTGTCCTCTGCCCACAGAATTGACAGTCATTACAAAAGCAAATGCACCGTTCAACTTTAGACAGGACCAAAGCCTGGAACACAGAAACAGGTTTAACTGCGTGTCAGTCATCTTAGGAGAGAGGGAAGCCTGGAACAAATTGTAGACAGAGACAACTGAGGGAAGTAGAGGGGAGGCTGGGGGATGGAGGTGAAGGGGGGAGAGAAGTGATGAGGAAGAAGGTGGAGAGGGGGGTTTGAGGAGAGGAGAAAGAACCAAAGGAAAAGATTCATTTACCCGGCAGTGTATAAAACAGACACAAGCGGGGACTGATAGTGACTGAAATATCAAAGCCTGCAGTCTGCTGGGTAGGCTGGGAAGTGGCTGTCGCTGCTGTTTGATCCATCACACAGTCGCTTGTTTTTTTACTAAGAGCTTTGGAAAAGCCTCTGGGTGCCATGGAGAAGTGAAACAAGGTGGAGAATACATCCAATATCATTCTGTCTCTCTCTCTCTCTCTCTCTCTCTCTCTCTCTCGCTCTCTCTCTCTCTCTGTCAGTTTGTCTCCCCCTTCCTCTCCCTCTCTGCCTCTCATCTTGTGCAAATTGTAAAAACTCCTTTAGGCGCAGCGGGGAGGAGGAAGTATGCATTGCTGGGGACAGGATGCGTGAAAGCATTTGCTCTGTCTATGAATTTTTTTTTGTCTATGTTTGTCTCTGAAGTTTGATGTTCTTCTCTCGCTGTATCACAGACAAACAGGAGGGGGGTTGGGGGGGGAGGCAGATGAGAGTGGAGCAAACAATTTCTCCATCTTCTCTGTGGCAGATCTCTTGTGCTTGGAGATGAACTGCATCTCACGAGAAAGGAGATCAGTGAGCAGAGCCTGCAGCAGAACAGCCCAGCACTGTCAGCCCTGGAAGCCCACCAAATGGAGGCATCAACACAAAACATAGCCTTGTCCTCAATCTGTTGGATTCTACTTGTTGACTTACTTTGTGGATTTATTTGTTTGACTCACAAGCAGAGAAAACTGCAAGTCTTTTTTGGTATCTGAACAGCAAAAATGAAAAAAATATCAGCTGTCTTTCCATGAACTTCCTAAAATCTGACCATTTATTGATTTTTCCGTCTCAGTCAACTTTAATCACAAGACGTGATGTATGTTAAAGAAAAGAGGGCCTCAACTCTTAGCCTTGAGGAAGCTAAAACATGGATTCTCCAACAGGCTGCAATTTTTTTAACTTCTGTAGAATTTACCGCTGATACTTTAAATCAGTCAGCTTTAATGAAACCCGCTAGCTCCCTGCAGCTCTGTGTGTACTCTGCTGAATATTGAAGCTGAAGTATCAAAAAGCTCAGAGTATATTTCAGTCCGTAAGTAAACATTGAACATGAGCCCAGGCACGTAAACACACACTGTGACCATAATCACTTGAGTCGGGGAAGTTTTTGCAAGGGTTTTGGACATATGAGCACTCCCTGGGGAGCCCTAGCTTAGGGAAGCTCATCGAGCTGCAGCACAGAGTAACTCTATTTCTCTGTCTTGCTCTTCCCTTCCTTCATCGTTTTCCTCCCACCGGAGACCTCGGAGAGATTAACTACAGATCAGCTGGGAGATAGCACTGCAGAAACAGTGACTCACTAAACAGCAACAGAGAGAAAGGCACGCCGAGGATGACGCGCAGGGTATGTGTGTTTGTGTGTCAGACAGACTATGCATCACATGATAGAACAAATGGGTTTAGGATACACACAAAAGATGCCTTGTTGGTTTTCGGCAAGAAACACATGATGCCTTGTTACACTGAGGGAACACACACATGATGTCTTGTTGGATTTAGGGAACAGAAGCCTTTTTTTGGCAGATTTAAGGAGCACATACATTTTTCTAGTTCAAGTTAGAAAACACACACATGATGCTTTGCTGGATATTGAAAATACACACATGATGCATTGTTGCATTTAAGTAACACACATTTGCTGTTGGATTAAAAAAAAAAAAAATTTCTATTGTGATTTAGGGAACATACACAATGTCTGTTGGGATTAAGGGAAAACACATATTAATCCAGATTAAGGGTCAGTTATACTAGAAATATACACAATGCATTGTTGGATTCGGGTACATGGACTTGACACCTAGCTGGATTTTAGTAATATATCCTTCAGAAAACAGAAAATGACAATAAAATGACTAAATAAAAGGAAGATGTGTATGCTGCAGTTAACATTACTGCTTATCACTGGAGAAAGCTCAACTGTGTCACTGCACATTATCACAAAAATAAAGCTCACCAAAATAAATGTCACATAAGCCTTTTATGAATTCTGATTCTATATAGGATCTGTCATTCATTCATTCATCCATTCGCTCTGTCCAGCTGCAGGTAAGGTACACTGCCACTTCAGCAAGTCTCCTACAGTCGATGTGTGTTTATTTAACAAGCTCCTGCACCAATCTGGAGCTGAGGCTCCTCGAAATTCATGTGGAAAATGGATTTGGTGTGGTGCGAAGGAAAAGTTAAACAAGCATGAAAAATTGATGAAAGGTTTTGACCATATCCTTCCCTCTATTTTGTGTTATTAGAGAATGACTTTCCTTTGCTCCAGGGCTATAAATTGAGTTTTATTCAAAAAGAGATCCAATAGTTTGCAAAGAAGTGGCATTTACTTTTAAAAAAATGAGAGTAGAATAAAATCAGCTTAGCTTCTACAGACCAGATCCTCTATATTTTAGAGGGATTAAGTGATGACCTTAAAGTAATGATGTTTAATGGATGCATGCATCCTAGTATTGCAGAAGAAAATCCTTTAGCATTATACAATCAAGCAAGAGGATAAACACTTTTTCACATTTTGCTCAAATGCGTATCAATTTGCAAAAGAAAGCTGCTTAGCATAAACCGGCTGTTAAAAACTCCCTCCATCTGTAACGATGAAAATCTACTGTCACACATAATCAGAGATATTACACTGTAAGCCTACATAATTAATTAGAAAGTCGTGTACAGTGGTGAATAACTTATGATCCAAGTCATAAATTCTATTCAGCAAAGTCATTACTAGGGGTGAGCTTAAGATGTGACAGCTTTTCTCACATGAAAGCAACACGTTAGATTGTCTTTAGCTTGTCTTTATTTATAAAGCAAATCATCCATTTATTCACTCACAATGTGTCATAGTTTATGTAAAAGGTCTTGAGGTTTTTGTTAAACATATTTTCTGTTTTATTACAAATATCTTGTCGGAGCACACAGGTGATGAAGAGGAAATGGAGTAAAGGGTACAGCTGCTGCACAATCTGTTTACAGTGCGTGTGGCATCCTATTGTTCTAGTTTGCATAAGACCTGTGAGTGTGGTTAACCTTGCATGTAAACATTTAGGATTTATAGAATGTATGAATGCAAATCCAGCATGTGCGAACATAAATGTACAAACTTCCATTCAATACATGCATAATTACAGAAACATTTATGCAAACCTTTATTTAAGATACATGTATTGCTTGCCAAGGGTATGTGTAGTCAAACGGGACCTGAAATAGTTTTTACAGTTAGCTAATGGTGTTATTAATGCAATATATCTATATCAAGAGTGCAAAGGTCAGCAATTCCTCACAAATGAGTACAGAGTTAACCTGTAAGGTCACAAAACCAGGACACAAGTATGAAACATATGGCAGTACTTTGTATTTCCACAGATTGTTAAAGTTACTCGTTGGAAGCAGCTAAAAATAAGAGGAAGAGCAAAGGTTGACCCATAAGGACACACAACAAAAGTGGAATCAGAAGCTTTCCTGCGAGTATCTAAAGCATTATGTTCTCTCATTCGCCTGGAGCAGATGCATGCATGAAAAGCTCCAAGTCTCTTTACATGCAAATCCAGTCTGTGTCTATGAGTGTGTTTTATCTCGGGGGCTGCTGTTTGCTAATCAAGAGCCTTGTGAAAGCCAGGGGAGCGTTATAAGAAGTCGAGTAAAATACACCCGCTCACAGCCCTCCCTCTCTATTTGAACACGCACTCATTTTACAGCCTTTTAACTTTCAATCTGCCTGTCGTCATTTTCTATTCTTCCCACTCGTTTGTTATTCGGCAAGACTCTCAGTTGCTCTTTGAATGTATGCTGTGTATTAACACTTTAGATAATGCATATCAGCACTGCTCAAGCTGACAATACACCGATGCATTTTTGGGTTGGGTTGTGATATTTTTTTTATAGAGCGACACAGAACTATCGCATCTCGTTGTACATTCTGCAAAGCATCAGAGATCGGCATCAAATGAATATTGATGTAAAATGTGTGACAAGATTTATGTCTTGAGTAGAAATTCATCCACCACTTCACAAGGTCTTTGCCAGCGTCAAGGAGAAATTACAGCAGGGATAAATAAATGTACTGCTTTTCCCTTCACTCAACAAGTCCTGTTGACGTGCCATTGGTTAAACTCATACTTAAGGATTAATGTCCAAAGCTTGTGGCTTAAAGTAATTCTTCATTATATCACACTGGACCTTTTATACAGTGCAAAAGACCAGTTTATGTACAAAATATGTGGGTATTCCTTTTTCCTACATCTACCATTGTATATTTAAGAACAATTGGACATTTTTTACTTACTCTGTTATCACCTTGTTATAATATAAAGTAGCTATAATTTAAAAGTATCGGTATTGGTATAGTATATTATCCTTCAGGGGATACTAAGAAATAGATATTCAGTAGGGTTATTTAACTCTTAAAGACCACCACACACTGTTGGCCAATGTCACCCACTGATGAGCATCTGTGGCGCTAGTTTTAGTTAGTTAAAGTTAGTTTTTGTGGTGTGTTCAAGTGCAACTTTTTTTTAGCGACCCAGGTGACATGAGTTGGCACAACAGCCAACCTTTGTCTGCATTAGTATTTTGGTGTCAGTTCAATGTGTCTTGGGCGTAACATCTACTCAGTGGTAAAACTTGCATAATTGTGTAGCAGTGCTGGTGATTAAAAAAAAAAATTGGCCAGAAAATTGTATGTGTAAATATAAGATAAAGGAAAGATAAGCTCTGTCAATGGTTCTCATAATGTCCTCTATTGATTAACCCCGGCTCTCCATCCACGCGTCCTCAAACCTTGAGCTCTCTCATTACACAGACACAAGTCCTCACTGCTGCCTGCCGTCAGTCTGTTTTTGCTGCCTTCTATGTTTACCCTCTCTGTTAACATTGTGCTCATTATAATGCGTAGCTGCAGATATGCGTGGAAAACAAGCTGAGAGAAGTCTCTATTTCTCTCCCTCTCTCTCCCTCTCTCTCTCTCTCTCTCTCATTCTCTCTCTGTTACTCTCTTTTGGTGTCACTCATTTGTGCGTTCTAGCAGGCGGGGTCCTGGATGGGGAAGCCCTCCCCTGTGACAGTTTTGTCACATTGTGTCAGCCTGTTGGGTGCCACTGAGAAAACACCACCTCTGCTAATGTGGTATTGTGTGACACGACCTTCGAGGTTGAAAGATTTGCCACTTGTGAACAGTTACAGGGTACATTACCACATGGCTGCATGTTAGAGAAAGCTCTGAGTGAGACCCGAGCGAAAGTGAGAGGAGGGAGAATGGGCTTTGTGTGTGTGGTGTGTGCGTGCATGTGTGTGGTGTGTGTGTGAGTGTGAGTTGGTGGCAGGGCTTTCGGGAGGTGGTTGTTTGGGGACTTGGCACAAGTGATCACTGCAGCTTCTGGGGTTTGGTGGCTCGGGTGCTAATTGCAGCGTGACCAGTGGGAATACTTTTCTGTCTCTCATAAAGCATCAGAAAAAAAAAACACTCACACCACCTTAATCTTTCCCTATCCTTCCGTTTTTTTCCAAGTTATATGCGTTCAAACTGGGGACAGACGTGAAGAGTAATGCTGTGACAGTTACGTAGTCTATCCTTAACTCCCACTTTTTTTGGACTTTGATACTAATCCTTAAGCAAGTTATTCAACCTTTTTCTTTGCCTTCCCTCCTTTACTGAGCTATAGGTGACACTACAGGCTAATCAGTGGCATACCATGTCAAGCAAATCATGCAAATGTATTACCAAGTATTTTAAAAATTAATATTTTACATAATCCACTCCATTTTGCTGAAAGAAATGCATTGACCTTTTAGCAAATAAGCTTTTAATTAACTCAACTGTTTGATGAAAAGACTTGCAGTTTCTCATCCGTGTGGTCAGTGTTTAGTGCACCAGTGGTTTCAGGATGAAGCAAAAGCTACAGAACTGCTTATTTAGAAGAGACCTATTAATCTAATTTCCAGCTGTATATTTTTATTCTTGGAATCCACTAGAGCAGCTTTGCATAAATCGCATAATTATTTCAGACAGGCCCTTTTTGAAACTGCTTGGTAAATCTTTTGTCTGAAATGAGCCTTTCTTTCAGGCCCTTCTTACCTAAAAGCCGATTTTCTCTTGATTGGCCAGTTTTTGGAAGCCTACTGAGGGGCAGTCGCCTGGTGCCCCACCATGGCAGCTAAAGTAGCTTAGCTTGGAAAATAGCAACGTGGCATGGACTATTCTTGAAAAACACAACTTTTTAATTTTATTTTACTGATTTTAGTAAAACTGGTAATATTTCAAAAAAAATACCGTTTCTTTTTTAATAGATAATATGACTAGTTAATAGAGCAGCTGTCAAATCTTGCTAACTGTGTTAGCAGTAAGCTAGCTCAGTTGGCCATGCTTCTCAGCTAATTTTTCGTGGGCGCTTTCGCTACAGGAGAGTGTTGGTGTTTACACAACTAGCACAGGAACTTTGAGGAGATTTTTGGACTGCAGTCCATGATGAAAGAGAAGAGTCTTCTAACGCTAGATTCGCAGGTGACTCAGCTGGCTAGCTTAAAGCAGCAGAAGCTAGCAGTGTGGAATTTTGCTGGGCCTGAAAAATGTATTACTTCTTGCAAGAGTCAGCGGATTGGACCACAAACAATGTAAGTTTTCTTTATTTTAGTTCTTTAGTTTAAGATTTTTTCAAAGGCAGTCTAGGTAAGAGTTAGATGACCTGACCATGTTCAAATATACAGAAAAAACATCTACCAGCACCTATAACACTAACTATTTAATATACTATATCTTGTTAGTTTAACCAAACAAAACACAAAATTTAAAAAATTACAATTTGTAGTTTATTGTTGTGTGTTGATGCTTTGGATGATTTATCGCCTTGCACTTTACCACAATTTCCAGTCTTTTTGCTAAGATAAGCTTACCAATCATATTGAACAGACTCATAATGAGGGGGTATTGATCTTCTTATCTAACTTGGCAAGAAAGCAAATAAGTGAATTTCCCAAAACATTGAACCATCCCTTTGATACACAGGCAAAACTGCTGCCAGTCCTCAAAGACCTTGATAAGTGGTTCTTTTTTCTGAAAAGATTTTGGTATTTTTTTCTGTATATCTTGAATACAACTACTCACTACTGGTGGATTGTAGGTGTCACTAAGGGTGTTGTGAGTATAGTCATCATAGTAATAAAATGAAATGATGTTCCCCCATATCCTTCAACCAGCTGAAGGAAATCGAAGCATAGTTCTTGGGAAATATCGACCGTGTTTTGGGTCTTTTATGAAAGGCTCTGCTGTCACAACATCTGTTGATGTGATTTGGGAGAGGCAGAGAGCATTGTTACTTTAGCATTAGGGAAGGCACAAGACATCAAGGATCAATAAAAACCATTATAGCATTTCTCACAAAATGTTGAGCAATGCCTGAAACCAAAACAAGAAAACTGGGAATTCTTGATTGAAGGATCATCAGAGTAAAAAGAAACACAGTAAAAAGAACGGAAACAGAGACAGATCCTTTCGTGGCCCACAGTAATTCAAGGAAACATAGCTTTTTATGATGACATTTAATGTGACATTTATCCACATCAATCTCTTAGCTCAATTTATTTCACTTAAATAGCTGGTCACATCGCTAATTTTGCCCTGAATGATGCCCGTAATAAAACCGTACTGCCTGTTCAAGGGCTGCCAATAAATTCAGCTCTCTCACCAACACAGCTCAGGGGCCAATCTTTCTGTTTGATTAAACTTTGCTCCCAGTGGTATGAAATATCCAAAGGCACTTAGATTTACAGCCTTCTCCGTTAAATTATTGACACCTACCTGCGTTTGCTATCACTTTCTTGACTAATCTCTTGTTGTCACCTCACTTACTCAAGTTGGTGACTTCCATTTGACTTTCAGTGATAAACTACTGTGAAATGATTCATTACTTCTTGATAGCGGCAGCTACTCACATGTTTACACAACACATGCAATATCTGATAGCCTCACGCTAAGTCTGCCAGTCTATAAATAATTGTCTGTGTTTAACATGAAACAAACAGCTGTTGTCTTTGAAGCAAAGATACAGAGCGCTGGCTCTGCGATAGATCTAAATAACACAGGCAGCGCAGATTGCATGCAGAGAGAGAAAACAAGAGAGATGAAGAGGGGAAGAAAGGATGACAAGCTGAGAAAGAAAGAGAAAGTGGGGGGAGAATAAGGGGGCAAGAGATAAAGGGAGAGTGTAAGGATGCTTTCAGGCTGGAGGATGTGTAAGCTCTGTCTGTGGAGTGAGCAGGTTAATTTTTCATGCAGTGGTTTGCAGGCTTGGCTGAGGCAATCCTATAGCCGGCCACTGTTTCCCGAGAGAGAGCTTGTTGCTTGAGGCCCCCAGGCAGGTTTCTTGTTGAGTCTGCCTGTAAATTGCCACCAAACCAGTGAATTACTTCATGATGAGTCACAGAGACAGCAGAAAGCCCTATAGGCATAAAACGACGGACTTATGTTTTCCCTTATAGTAATTCCTCATTGACAGTTAGGGCAGCAAATTAAGATGTCTCAGTTAGAGTCCGACTACTCCATATTCAAAACGGCTGGTTGCCACTGCTTCTAGAGTTACTGATGGATCTGATAGATGAACATAGTGCTTCAGATTGTACAGTGTCAGTAATTATTGGAAAAAATTGGGGATCATTTTTCAGGAAAAACTGCAAATTTGAGATTTTTCTACCAAGAAGACTAAGCGTCTACAGCCATATTAAACAGCTCTGTGGGGCTGGACTCACTTGCTGTACTACTTTAAACTGAATTTTTGTCTGGTGTGTCAGCATGCAAACAAATGCTAATTAGCACTGCATTATATGTTAGTGTTGAAGGTACTGGGTCATAAATGAAAAAAAAAAGTTTTTTAACCCTAATTAGTCCTGGGTTCTTTTTATTAATCTGCAGATCCTAATGCATGTCTAAGGAAATCAGAAAACTCTCCCAAAGAGAAAAGTTGATCCTCAAAGAACACTTAATTTTCTCAAGTAGTTTGGTCAATGATTCTTTTATTTAAACCACAGCTACAATCATTGCATGACCTTAACCAGAGCGTTTTAATAGCTTAACTCTAACCATATCTTAACCTTAGTATTAATATAACCACTGCCTTTGCCTAACAGGAACCATATGCATTTACCACACACAAATATTCTAGAAAGCAAAAATTTTGAACATTTTGACATTGACATTTGCATGATAGTCCATAGTTGATGCTGTCAGCAAGAGTTGCAAGTTCACCCTAAAATATAAAATCTGTCAGTTAAACCATTATCATACCTTCAGAAAGCTGAGAAATGGCTTTCACAACTGATGAACGTGGTCCAAATGAACTGATAAATTATGTTGTATGAGTAGGACAGCAGAATTCATTTTCTTTACAACAGTGTGGGGATTTGTGTCCTACAGCTGTCTGGTGTTCCAGTGTGAAATCTAGACTTATTGATTTTTTGTGAGGCTATATTCTTTACAAAGGATACTGTGTGTACTTGAGAAGAGATTTTTTTTTGTTATTATTTCTTGCTTCAGATTCCTCACCTCTCAGTCCCATGTCTGCATTACACAGTATGCTCTCCTACTATCTCAATGGAAAAACACCCTTCAAGCAAGGCGCACCTTGACCCCTGCAACATCAAATGAATCCTTATCGTGGTGGCAGAGGTAAAGAAAAACAATTCCACCGTTTAAACATCATAAAAGCATGACAGGCTCCCTCCCCTTACCCACCAGCGCAGTCAGGGCTAAGCGTTTCAAAGAGACTACTTTGAATGACTGCAATGTGGGAGCTCAGAGTCTGTAGCTATGGATTAAGCCCACAGCAAATAGTAGCATGGAAGAAACAGAGGTAATCTCTTCCCTCTCCTCCACGGCCCTCTCGCCATACCTGGTCCCCCCTTTTTTTAATCTCCTTACTGAATTAATTCTTGCAAAGCTGCTCAAAAAAGAGAGAGGTTTATTCACACCGGTTACAGAGGTTAAAGCAACATGAAAATGATAGCGTCTCAAGTTCCCAAAAGGTCTATTTGCTCAAAGATTGATGCGCTGCTTACCCAGTTATTGTTCTCCAAAGCAACATGCAGCTACAATACCATTGCTGCTATACTCAAATTTGCTGCTCAGATGAAAAGTACACAAAGACTCTCTCAGTTACGGACATTGAAATGCGGCCAGTTGTGAGCAGCAGCTAAGTATAACATTTTCATATTTGCGTATAGATTACACAGTGTAACCTGACGCAGCAGCGTATCATAAAAACTTCATCATACTCACTCACTCAGTTGCAGTCTCTGGTTTAATCACCTACAGTGCTCTGGATAATTTACCCCGCAGCACACTGCATTTGCATAAAAGTAGTTTCGTTTTGCATTTTGATGCATTGCCTCACAGTTTCACAGAAGATTCTCGCCATAAAAGAAAATTCCCACACCTGAAACCACCACGCTAACTACCTAAATATTTCAGTCTGGCTCTCGCAGCTTTGCTTTCACTGCTTCCTGTACTGTGAAGATCAAATAATGAGCCAGAGGATTCTTCTGTGCAATATTTCACACTAGCTGAATTTTGTAATTTTTCTTCAGCCCGCTCACCTCCATGTGAGATCATTACCAATAAACCCTCTGATATTAACTGTTCATCATAACTGTTTCTCCCCACACGTCCTCATCTGACTCATACTGATGAGACCTGCAAATAGTTACGGGATTGTTATTGGGTTTCTTCTTATTAGATAGCTTACAGGAAGAGCTGCTTACTCATTAGGGGCTGTATTTGCTTTATACAAGGTCAAATAATAAACAATACACCTAATCTTAATTAAATGTCATACTTTGTCATCCCTTTTTTGTTTTATTCTTGCAACATGTTTTAAATCCATCAGAATGTACTTTAAGTACATTCATATACATTATTTACCAAAGGTGGCCTTGTGGTTAAGCTACAGAAACCTCTGTTCTGCTCATTAAGTTACACACAGCACGAGTCCAAAGCATGCTCAAATAAAGCAAGTTAAAATAATCTTAGCAAGGAACTTAAAGTGCAATGAAAGATAGCAGCTCAAGCAAACTTCCTTTATTCAAGCTCAGACAGAGAGAGCAAATGTCCAGCCAAGCAAAGCATTATGCAAATAGTAACCAGGCAATTACAAAGGGGGCACTACCTCCCTGACTTCTGTGATTTGATATTTTACTCATGAGTTTCCTCTGAAAGCTAGCTTTACTTTGAATCCATATGCGGTCAGTCTTATTCAAAGTTTGATATTAGTTTCTGGGGTCATATTTTTATTGTTGCAACACTGAATTTTTACTGTAATATGGTGTTTCAAAGATGAAGGACAGGAGAAATCATGGTTTTATCTTTTACAGGAGGTATTTTGCCACAAGATGTACTCAGTCACATACTGGAGTACACAGTATGAATTTAATCTGCTGTTACATTGCTATGCTATACTTGGCTCATGATAAATCCTAGAGATCCTGCAAACTTTCTCAGCCTCCCTCGGGAGCCGTTTTCATCGGTCCAGTCAGTCAGTCTGAGCTTGGATGTAGTTCTTTAGTTTCAAAAAGTGAATATTTACAGTTTATGGTAGTGGGTGAAATGAAAACTCTGTGTATAAGTCTCTCAAAAGTATCTTGAAGTGTGGTGTCTTTGTGGGTCTGTGCATGTCCTTGTTCAACTCAAACTCCAGAAGTCCTTCTTTCTGTCTCCAGGTTGAAGCATACTTGGGGCTAATTTAGTTGGAGCCAACACACAACCTAACTAGTACAGTCAGTATGACCCTGCTTCTCCAAGCATGATTAAACCAGTTGTCTCCACACTTTTGCCTATTAAGGATCTCCCAGAACATTATAATACACAGTTTATTACATCATGATTGTATTCAGAACAATTCATGCATTTTTAAAAACTTGTATAAATGTGTAGGTGGAGTTATAATACAGTAGGGGCAGTGAAGCCTTTAATGGAAATAATTGTTACACAATACAGTGATTATATAATATCATTGCCCTAATTTCTGCTGATGGAGGGCAGACAAATTAAGCTGTGTGTGTTACTTTGCAGAGGACTCCCTGGAAGTCCCCATAGTGCAGTTTGGGAAAAGCACCAATCTGGCTTCAGGGGTTTTGTGCTGGGGCACGGCACACACACAGTAAGTATGTCAACCCACACTTCAAATATTTACCGTTTAATCTGACAATGAAATGAAACTTTCCACTTGATGTTGTCTGCTGGGGAACTCAGACAGTCAAGGGGAATGATGGTTGAAGCCAACTCGGTCCGAATGGAGAAGTTGTCAAATCCTGATAGATGAGTGTATGTTTGTGTGTGTGTGTTAACGTGTGTGTGGGTGTGTGTGTGTGTGTGTGTGTGTGTGTGTGTATGCCCTGCATTTTTCTCACAGTGACAGCAGAAACAGTCAGTGGGATACGCATGATGTGGCATCAGCTCTGGCAGACAGACAGACTAAAATAGTGTCTTGTTTGACAAACTGTGCAGTAGGAGAGAAACACCCCCCCCCCCCCCCCAACACACCGACACACACACACACCCACCCCTTGTTTTTTTTTTTTTTTTTTTT
>JAQMCX010000047.1:2979166-3018035 GCA_029814765.1 Acanthurus leucopareius
CATATATATATATATATATATATCCATTTCCTGCTTGTCGTCCTGAGCTGTCTTCCATCTTCGTGTCTCAGTGTTTTCATTGCAGTGAATGACAGGATGTAATTACGCTGTGATTAAGATGCTGTCTCCAAGCCTGCGATGGATTAGGAGCTGCACTGTTAGAAGGTTCCCCGGTAATTATCCACTGCTGATTTGTCCCCCCTCTTTGCCTTTCATAACCCTTCTCCGGTTCCTCGACTGCTTGATTAATGCATGTTATTAAACAATGTTAACAAAAGACATTTCATTCGAGCAGTTGGAGAAAAAGAAATCATTTTGAGATAACTTCATAGTAATCATATCTGTCATTCTACTGAGGTATTTTCCAGCCTTGTGATTTTGGTTCATGTATAATGGTGTGCTTGGCCGCAGAGGCTCTGTATCAATGACTAGCAGACGAGGGCTGCGAAGGATTTACAATAAAAATAATGAAACCTAAATAGAGAGGGCCCTCTTTAAGTGGCTCATTAAGAAATGGCTGTTTTCCTTTTCAGCCGTGTCCTCCGCTGACAGAGAGCTCTGAAAGCCTGGCTTGCTTCAACCTTCACATCACTTGAATCTCTTTTCAACATTTTGTTTGCACGAGAGCGTAGGTCACTTTTTCCAGCCTTGCAGACTTGTACGGCACAAAGGTTTGTTGATTTGTCTTACTGAGTCTTGTTCGTCTGGAGGAAAGTAATAACACCAATCTTAACAATGCCCTCCTGCAAGGTGAATACTTAACAATAACAATACGTCTTTTGCTTATTACTTTTAAAAAAGATCTTTTGTAGCTTGCAATTTTTGTGCAACGAGAAATACAGGGTTCAAGCCAGAACATGGAAATGAGAAAATAAAATTTCCAGTTTTCGTAACCATCCTTCACCCAGTTGTCCCCTTAAAATCAAGGGCAGCATCAGTGATGTCTGTCAGAAATGTTAAGTTGCAAACAGGCTTCACAAGATGCATTTTTTTAGGGCTCAAAATGGCATTATGTTATTTTTATACATTTAAAAAGTTAGCAAGGATTGCATCTCTTGCTGTTCAGCCAGACCAACTGGCATTTTGAATAATAGTGGAGACTTTCAATCAATTTACAATCTTAAGTGGTCTGACAACATGCTTTTTTTCAGTCTTGGCTGCTAGCTGGCTAATGCCAGCAGATAGTAAATAATATTAGTAATCTCCTAGTTAAAATTTCAATGCAACAGATTAATATTTTAGCTAACTTAATCTTCATTTGTCCAGACTTCTAGAGCTGAGCAGCAGCTTTTTCTATAGAACTATGATGATAGCTAATGCAAAGATGCATGTGTTATGTTTAGTATCTCATATCTATTATTATTTGATTTGGATAATAGATTGCGGTACTCTCACGGAACAAGTATTATTAATGCTTAGATGAAGCGGTGACAACAGTACTAATGGACCCATTTGATCCCCTCTCAACAAGCCCAGCTCCAGCAGGGACTTAATGGTGTTTGAAGTGTTAATGAATTAGTTAGTGAAGTCAAATTTCAACATGTTTCAGAACCTTTTTATATATTTATGCCAGGCAGGTTAAAATACAATACTTTTAGAACCAAAAAACATGTCAAATATGTCCATATGAGAAGACCAGGGTACTGTAAAGATTGGCACATTTGAGACTTAAACACAATGTTTTACTGTATTTAAAATAATATTAATACAATTTTTTTCCTTAACATGCCTTAGGAAGGTTCTGCAACACTGATGCTGTCACAAATTTAAAGTCATCATAACACTGTGTGGATTACAAATCAGCCTTCAGTACATGTGGTCATGTTGTCAAGGAGAGCCTCATTTTAAAAAGCATGACTCATGCAGTCGTGACATGGTGCGGAGTCTTGCTGCATGTTTTCTTAATAGATCGCTCTTGGTGTGAAAGCAATTAGCGTTAACAGTTGTTGACATGCTCTTCTGTTACCGACACTCGCTACCAACACCAGCTCTGAGGGGAATAGTCTTTATAGGCCAAGTGATGCTGACAATAATTGCTCAGCTCTCAGCTCCCAGTCTGAAACAAGATACGCTGATATGTTAGTCTGCAATTTATTATGGCTCATTGTTTGTCGGTGGGTTAATTGTATTTGCAGCATTTAGCCTTTTCTATGTGTGTTTATGTGTGGGTGCGAGCACAGCCAAAAAAGGACTGTTTCAGTTTCTGTGTGATAGCTTTGGCAGCCATATACCAAACAGTGGCCAAGATAATAGAGCTTAGATAAGAGGGTGGTTATGCAATGTGGAATTTCTCTCTTTCCTACTGCCACTTCTGCTCAGTTCACTGTCTGGATGACATTTGCCTGACAACTCTGAGCTGAGCTGCCACACTCGCTTTTCCTTAGTTCATCTGAAGCAACTTGTCGGCCCTCCACACTTTAGCTTCTGCAATCTGAACGGCTTTGCTCTGCAGGTGGTGGAGTTTGTCATTGCCGATAAAAGTAATGTCCTTCACCTACAGTGTGTTATGTTATGAGGCTGATGATTAGCCTATCGCTTAAATGTGTAAATCAGCTGGACATTGTTATCCTCTCCTGATATGAACGCATACGTGCAGTTTGCCTGATTCATTGTGAAATCTTCTAAACTGAAGTGGTTCTTTTATGATTGGTTTTACAGGCTCTGCAAATATATTATTGTTTTATTTCAACAGCTGACAGGTGAAAGAGGCGGTGCTGACTCTTTTAAGGTGCCAAATGTTGAACTGTTGAAGAGGCTTATGGGTATTATAGCATTCAAAGTCATTTGCTGTACTAAAATAATGACCTCACAAATAAATTTGAAAATAATATGATAAATGTGATCAAATAATATCTGAGTGAGCCTACTGTTTCCATTTGAAGGTTCATTAAGGATATTTCTGAGAAAATAGTTTAAAATGTGGATAAAGAACACAGAAACAAGAGGCTCTTTTTGCAACTCTAAAAACATTCATGCAACTGCCTGGAAAAAGTTAATTTTTCAGTTTGGCTTACTTATTATTTGATATGCATTTTTGTTTAATAGGAGGACTTCAGATATTGTTTGTTTCTATTTCTACAAATATATCTCATCACAGCTTATGCTGAGAAACATTTATTATAGTAACCCACTTATGAATATTGTATCAAGATAAAATAAAAATCCAAGTCTGTTTAATTATTCTCACTGTTATTTTCATTGTAGAAGCAGTTGCAGAGATGATTTCACCCAGTGTTTCGGTGAATAATGTCTTGTGGTCTACATGCTGTTTCAGAGGCTTTGATCCTGCCAAGATTAAACGAAAGACAGACTGAGAATAAAATGTATTACACTGTATTTTTCTTAGCATGACAGATGTTGAATTTTTACTTGATATAAATAAATTCCACTGTGAACCTCTGTAAACGTATTGATCAAACCTTTGTTCAGGAAACAGACCTCAGTCAGTCTACCTACATTTTCCACGTGTATATCATCGGTTTGTAACAGATTCGACCTGCTGCCGGCTCAGACACCTGTCACATTATGAATCCTCCAAGCGTCTATGAAAGTCAATGTTGCGGCTGTGTGCTCAGCAGAGTGAGGAGGGGGAATGTGTTTGAAATATAATGGGATATATAATAAGGCATATGTAACATTGCCGCTGCAGTAAAAATCAAGATGAGCTCTGTCACCCACAGTGAGATCTGCCTGATAGATCTGCCACAGAAAAGTATTGTCAGAGTTAGTCTCCTCTACTCTGCATCCCTGTCGATCTGCTCACTCCCACTGCTTTCGTCTTTCCTTATGCACTTTACAAACAACGTGTACATCCACTGATGACTTATCCTGTTTTTCTTCTTATCCGCTGGCTGTTTATCCATAGATCAAAGGCAGTAAAATACATCTGCTCCCCCCTTGCAAACAGGCTGCACAGCTCATTTCATAGAGGCCACTTTGTCAGCGCGTCTGAATCGAGGACAGGCACCTTAGAGCCAGACGGGCTTTACCCAAGGCGTGGAATGAGATCAAAATTACACACACACACTCTCTTGCCTGAGCACAAGGCCAGTTGTTGAGTCAATAAAGAAAACAGGCAGCTAATGAGAGTGAGAGAACACAAACAGAACTCTGCCAGGCTACTGTTTGCATTCCTTGTAGCATAGCAGCTACTTTGGCCGTAGTGTAGTTCAAATACCGCTCTATTCATAGCAGTGCTGATATTGTGATTTGTAGGTGTGGCATATAATTAAAAAGTGGAGACAGGCCTGTCACTGTCATGATGTAATTTGTTGTGCGAGTGTGCAAGAATGAATTTGGTTGTGCTGCTAACAGCAGAAGCAGCAGCAACACTGGAATCTTGGATATGTTTTGTATTCCTAATGTTCCACTGTTAATTATGGGGCAAACATGCAATAAGTTTATTAATTTTGCAGTTCTTATATATTGAATATTGACATGAAATACTGATAATGAGCAGTGCATATTTTAATTCCTTTAGCTTGTATGAAATCATGTTAAAAAATGATACAGTTAGTGATTTTTATTGATGGAGACACTTGAGTGATTGCCTTTCTGGCAAAGAAAGAACATTTATGCATCACATTAAACTTATATTCTAGTTTTATGAATAAAGCAAGACCGCACTTAATGTAATTTTGATGGTATAATTCCTCATTATTCAACTGAAAGGAAACAGCAGTGTGGATGTTTCATGCAAGGACTTAAGCCTGCGTTTCAACCAAGTTCACAGCGAGGCCATTCTGTACTTGCCCCTGATGTCTGACCCTCATTAAAGGTCTATGTTTGGCACATCCATCAGTACACCAAATATCTGAGAGGATTGGCATGAACATCATCTTTAGTCTCTGGAGAACTTTTTTGTACTCATTGTGTGTTACTCATCAGCCCATAGGTTTATTTCATCCGCAAACAAGATGTCAGACTTTATTATTAGTGAAGACCAAAAGAATACAACACAAACCTTAAAGTGACAGACTCACTGGGCTCATTCCTGAATTCGCTGATTCAAGTTAGTCTCCCATCTGCTGTTCAAAATGTTCAGCCGTTGAAAGCCAGTTTGTTTTTGCTGGGTATTCTGTTTAGCCTGACATGTTTAAGCATTATTATTAATGAACTGTTCAACCATAAAGGTGGTACCAGTGTCCATTTCCTTGCTATAAGCATGGTACTTACACCATAGTCGGTACTTTTGTAAGTATTCAAATAGAACTAAATACTAGATATAATGAGATGGTTGTGATGTAATTAAAAAGAAGTCTTTGGTAGGGGGTCATTCTCATTAAAAGGGAAAATTTAGGATGAAATCTTAAAATTTTCTAAAACTTTTCAGCTTTTTGGATGTCTGGTGATAAACTGGCTGCTGCTTTGAAGCGATATCAAGTCATTGTCTTAATTTACCCAATTCCATACAAGGAACCATCCTCCTATAGAGTGCACAGGGTTTTGTTGTAGTTGCAGACAACAGTGCTGCAGATTTATCACTTGAGAGGTAAAAATACATTGTACTGTGAGAATCTGTAAGTAATCAAACATGGCAGATAGTCATCATTAGTGTCAACCTGCGCAAATGAAGCAGAGAGGAAAAAAATGAGGTGAACTTTGGTATTCTAAGGACTGCTGCTTTGTATAGACTCTGCCACGCTTAGCTTATTCTGTAGAGTATGTCATTAATGAGCACATCATGCTCAAGTACTGCCTGCAACAAGTTACCAGCTGTTATACAACGGATGTGAGCTGTTATATGCTGGTGCCTCATTATTGTGACTGTCTGGCATATCAAACACTGTACACAGTTTACAAGTTCAAGGGGTGATGGATGAGGTCGGGGCCATAAGGGAGAAGGAGATGGGTTTCACAGATCTTGTTACAGCCACATGCAGTTTAACTCTCTGAGTGATTGTGGTATTTCTGCTTCAGGAAACTGAAAATTGCAAGTCAGCACTGTCTGAACTAGATATGTTTAAAAATTTGAATGTGTGAAAATAATTTTTTGCAAGAATTTAAGCAAACATTGAATCAAAAGAAATTTTCATTGAGCCATATGGATCTTGAAGACCTTAAAACTAAGCACCCAACAAGATAAAAACACATATTACACTAATGATTACATAAAAAAAAAAATTCCACATCTCAGGCCACAGCAGGTAGCCAAGGCAAACAACGTTGCCTATCTGTAGCGATGCAGGAGGCAAGCATCCATTGCTTTCCCCCTAAACAGAGTCAAATGAGATCCCAGCACTTAGCAGACACTTTGTTATCAGTCGTTAATGGGACACTTTGTGGGAATGAATACCTTCCATCTCTTCCAGTTGGCCTTCCCCAAGGCTCACTATCAGTTCTCCAAATGTGCCACTGGTGTGAAGCGAGTATGGGGGGGTTGTGTTCCAGCTTCCTGCCTAATTGCTTCCTGGCAGTAGAGGTAAGCTTGTTCTGAGTACATAAATCCTCCTATTTTCATTTATCTGCTCCAGGTGTTGATGAAACAATTCCCCTACTGGATAATCATATTTCCCCTTCCCGCCTGCCAAGACACTGTGAGGGAGATGGAGGCAACCCCCTCCTCACCTACCCACCACACACACACACACACCATTAAGTCTGTATGTGTGTGTGAGAGTGTGTGAATTGCTCTCCTTGGCTTTTCAATTTGCACAATAATACAAGAGGTGGAAAACAGTGACGCACACCGACAGGCTGCACCAAAGGGCTAGTGGCTGTCAGTGTGTTTATTTCTATGTGTGAAGTCGGTGCTGGAGATACACTTGATTTTTTTGCCAGTTATTCAATCAATCAGCAATGTCAACCAGACCTTTAGTCGCACCCTTCAACCAATCTGCAGCTAGCTAGTAAATC
The DNA here is from genome assembly GCA_029814765.1 of Acanthurus leucopareius. Classification (NCBI taxonomy): domain Eukaryota; kingdom Metazoa; phylum Chordata; class Actinopteri; order Acanthuriformes; family Acanthuridae; genus Acanthurus; species Acanthurus leucopareius. Next base: position 2,986,022 of record JAQMCX010000047.1, read on the forward strand.
TGTTAAAGAGAAAGTATCAAAATCAGTCATGGAAAAAGGTCATCATATTTTCTCTGAGAGGAAAATGGAAAAAGGTGTTAAATATCATCAATTTCGAGTAAAGTGCAACTTAAAAAAGTGCTGCATTTACTTTCATGTGCCTTTTTTCTATATGAAACTTGTGAAAATGATACTGGGGAGGTAAATGAGTCTTTAGAATGTGAAACTCATGATTTGTGCATTGTCTGTGCTTCTATATATCATTTTTTCCTCCTCTGTTGACTGATACAGCATAAAGCTGTGTTTCATGAGTGGCAGAACAAGCCTCTATGTCTAGTAGCTGCCAGTCATTTTGGTAGCCTGTGGCATTACCTTTATCAGTTCTAAAGCCTATAAATGTAACTGAGGGTCACATACCTCTGGAGGCCTCTCCTAGCCTCTGTAGCTGCAGGCAGGAATGTTAAAACCAATGGCAGGCTCGGTTGTGTCTACACTGTCGTTGAAAAGAGATATATATACTGCTATGCATTCATGGAAAAGTACAACATGTTTCCTTGTAGTGCTTTAGTTCTAATAAAAGGCATCCCATTCGTTGCTTTGGAGCATATTGGTTTACCATCATGTTTGTTATAATTTAAGGGGCAGCAGGTCAACATCAGTCTGTTGACCTTTTATCACTTTTTCCAGCTTCAGATTGTTGACAGAGGGGTGAAGGTGTAGGTCAACACCTTCAACGCTAAAAGGGATTCAGGGTCTTCTCAAGAGCACTTTAGCAATGCGCTAGCCACTTGACATAGTGACATGCCAAAGACTGTCATTAACCGGTCCTTGTACTTATTTGCCTTGCAGTCAGATCCATAACAGGAATTTTCAGCAGACAAATGGGCCTTTTCAGCCACGTGGTACAGCCCAACTTGACTCCACTTTACTCACTCTTTTTCCTTTTTGCATTATGGATGCTACCTGGGAGCAAGTACCTTTTTCATATCAACTCTGTCGAGGTTCTAAAAGAACTGAGTCAATGACATAAAAACCTCGAATAAAAAAAGAGCTAAGTCGATTCTAAAAGTGTGACATTCATCATCCCTTTGATATCTTTGTTATAAGAGTAGTGTAGCTCCGTTGTGCGTGTGTGTAGTAAATGTGTGGTTGAGTGAGAGAGAGAGCGGGTGGCAGAGACTGGCAGTGAATGCAGGTGGAGTAACGGTAAAGGTTGGCAGTAAAGCTGTCAGTTTAGCAGTAAATGTACAGTGTAGTTTACAGTTTGTCAGTGAATAAAGGCTGCAGCTTCTCAAGACCAGAGTAAAGCTCCTGCTGGAAAAGTAAAGGGGATGTGTCACCACGACGATCAGCTAAAATCCTGCCTGTGTCAGTGGAGGTTACCTGCATTGTGAAACACATGCAGAAAATCAAAAGTGAGCAAAATTCAAGTGGAGTCGAGCTGTACCATGTAGTGGAAATGCAGCTAAAAGGGTCAAAGTGAGCTAATGTGTGTTTTTGGGCCCTTCAGCTAAAACAGTAAGTATTGTTTGCAGAAGAAGGCACAATGGTGTTTCTGTTCAAAAGCAGCACAAGTGAAAGCTTGTCAGAGCTGAGGAAAGCGAGGGTGAAAAGACAGAGGGGGAGAGAAAAAGCATGCACTCACAAAAAGCAACTTGGTAGAGAGCTGGCTCTAGTTTATTATACCTGCAAGGCACTGCTGAGTAAACTGTGTGAAGCGTGGGCACTTTTTAGGGCAAATTTCCTCTCTCACTTTCTAGTTACTAGTCTTTGTGTCATTATTTGTATTTCTTGCTAACACATTCTTCTCATTTGTCAACTTTTCTTACTCTTTGGACTTATCTTCAGTGTTTTTAACCAGAAGAAACTTGAAATCTCAAGTTTGTAAGAGCTTGTTTGACTCTTGTTGACCTCTTACTAAAAGTCTTGTCTGCTACACCACTCAATGCAGCAGCTGGCTGTGGGAAGCCATTAATCTAATTGGATCCTTATGTGGCATTTGAGAGTTCACATTCAAATTGCCCTGCTCTCAATTATGATGTGTGACCTCATAATATGTTGGCAGAAATATTGATAAGAGTCAGATTGCACAATAGTAACAAATGCTAGTAACTTGCTGCTTTGTGATACATATCTGAGGCCCCAAATTTAAAAAAACCCAAATTTCCCAAATGCAAATCTGTTGTCAGATATGACTGGCATAACTAAAATGTTTTTAAAAAATATTATTCATGCATTCCAGTTGCATTATATAGCAGGGATATCATCAGGGGTTTTTGGATGTTAGTAAGTGAAACAAGATAAACATCTTGCCTTGCTCTGTCTCTGAAGATTACTGCAAAACACAGCAGCTGTTTTAGCTGTTTATTGAAGGCTCTTTCGCCAAACACACTGTACAAACTTGGCTTATAAAGTTGCAGTCCTCCGTCAACATTACACTATACCTGACATCTGGTAATTAGTGAGACATGTAACACTTGCCACAGGCCTGTTGAGAGGTAAAATTCCCTGTGCTAATTCCCTCGAAAAACAAAAATCATTTCTAAACATTTTCAACACATGAAGCAATCGGGCAAAAAGTAACAAGTAGCGGCTTAATGATCAATCCACCCTAAGACTTGATAAATCTTGTATTTCACAATACTCACCTCTGTGCACACAGTACTACACTTCCAAGCCTTAGACCTTTTATCTCCTGCTCTTTGCCTCACAGACCACCTGGGTTGGTAAATGTGATGACACATTTAAGCATATAAAGCTGTTTCATTCAGGTGCAGTTCCAGTTGGTATGAGAAACACAAACAGTGTGCTGATTCACTGGGCAGGAATTCAGCGTGGCATCTTAGTGGCTTTTTGTCTGGAGGCTACCTAAAACAAGTAAATCCTGATTTAAGCAGTTGTAGTAGTCAATATAGTGATTTGAGCTTAGTTTTAGTGGATTATTGTTACAACGGCCAGAAATTGGAAAAAGAACCCGCCAAGGCTGCATAGGCAGACTCTCCTGCGGTGGAAACGCTGCCTGGTTTCTTTATTGCTTGTGTTTGTGGTAGGTCTGAGAGGCAGCCTGTCAGAGTTAATCAGCCTACAACGACCAGCTAAAAACAGACATCCTGACTGTAGCGTGGTTTCTCTCTCTCACACACACACAAAGGCAGGGAGACAAACATGCAGCCTCTCAAGTACATGTTGACGCTTATGTTCCGCTGAATAAAGAGGCTGTATTTCTGTATAAAGGATTAAAAAAAAAAGAGTTGTGAACAGATTTTTCCTCCGCTAGCAAGTCATTAATGGAGGCTTGCTTAATGGTGAACCTGCACAGATGCAGATACACAGTTCTGTGCTACTGTCTTTTAGCTAAAGCTTCAATGGGATCTGATGCCTGGAGACATTATTCAAACAAGATGAACTATTGATCCCTCCTTGCTTCCCCCCAGTTCCTCTCTGTAGTGCAGTGTTGCTTGTAGAAGAGGAAAAATCATTTTCTGTCTGGCTCTTGTTACTTAAGGTACCTACCAAGATGTACTATATTTGAATATGGTGCAAACTGGAATAACTGTCTCTGGTTTGTCTGAATAGTGAAAGGAAGAACATGTCAATGGATAAATTACTGCTTACAAAGTCATCTTCTTTAGTAAAGTTAAGGTTTGTTGGAAATGTAAGTGTAACTATTGTAACTGTAAATCTTTTAAGCTTTGATAGTAACAGTGCTCCAAGGATGGCAATATTTGCCAATCCGCTTCTGAAGTATGAATGAAATAAATCAAGACCTTTGAAAGCAAACCCCAAAAACTGCAACAGGCTTTATAGCCAATATTACACAATGGCCAAGCCATGTAATTACACTTTACATGATGCACTGGGGCCCCAAAAGGACTTTTTCCCATAAGTTAACATTGTAACAGCTTGGAAGTCTCTGGTGCTCTTGCTCTTTGGGTGCCTCAACGCAGCAATTCAGAAAATCCAGGTACTTTAATCACACAAAAGTCAGCAGCAAAAAGAAGCAGCTTTCACAGGATTGATGGAGACTCGAGTACTCCTAAGTAATCAATGCTCCCAGGGGATAAATTTCAATAACTAAGTGTTTTGTGCTTATTAGCATTTTTTAGTATGCTAGCAAGCTAAACCAATTCTGGTTTCATGGCAAACATTAAACCATATAAACATTAGTCTGTTAGCATTGACAATTTGATCATGTTGCTATGATAGTGTTAGCAATTAGCTCTAAACCCCAGCAGGGCTGCTAATAAGTAATATCCTCCCCTTCCAACATATTTTAAAGAAAAAAACACATTATTTGTCTTTATGTGATCATATACCAACAAAAATCTACATAATGATGTGCACAGTGCAGAAAAAAAATAGTGCAGTTCCTCTTTAAGTTTCCAGGACAACCACAAGAACTAAATGTCTCCAGTGTGAAATGTGCGGAGAGAATGAGGTGAGGAGTGTTCTCATATGCAGCACAGTGGTATTCATGAGCATCATTAATCAAACATCCACCTGGAATTGGCAGAGCAGCACACTTTAAATGGTTTTACATCACTTCTGGCCTCAGAGCAGGCAGCCACATAATGGTCCCCATCAGCTCCACACTAAACACTGCACTGTTTGGTGAATGGCAGGTCTGCTGATAGTTCCTGTCTTTGTATATACATCCACTGCAAAATGGCTGTGATGTGCATAAAATAAATACTATATCTACTGTGTTACTAAATCTACTGTGTTTGCATATGCACATCCGTGTGTGTTTCTGTAAGTAATGGACTCCCTCCATCAGGTCATCCTCAGTTCCTGAGAAACAACCATCCTCCAGTGTATGAAATGTGTCCCTGTGTTGCTGTTAATCAGCCTCTAATTTGTATGCAGGCCAGGCAGGAAGAACACTGGCATCAGCGGATGCCCAGAGGACCACAACAGAGAATTACACCCGTATAGACATACCAGCAGAGGAGATATGGTGGGCCAATGCGATATGTAAATTTAGAAGCAGTAATAATGAAAACAATAATGAGAAGCCTCGTAATAGTAGCTCGAAGTCACTCTGTGGACAATCAAACCCCCGTCAAGGCAGAATAATTATAGTGTGCTTATTATTTGTCACCCAAAATAATATTGGGCCAAGGGTAGTGGTTGCTAGCAAATTTCACCAAACTCTAATGCTGTCAGTTTGAAAACTGATGCAGCCTTTTTCAGCTTCCTTGGTGTTGCTGATTAGACTTTACAGATATACCGTGCATGCAGATGCAGACTTTGATAATTCCGCCTGCAGCAGGTTCAAATAATGTCTCTGGTAGAGAGACAGAGTGTTCTTGCTGATGGTTTCAAATCAAATCCCCAGATTGTTAGTAAAGGTGTCCCACAGGGATCAATTTTTGCCCTTCCTGCTATTGACTCTATACATAAATAATATTTATTATCCAACTGAGCTTTACGGTGTGCATTTATATGCTGAAGATCACACTAAATGATATTGCAACTGCAATTCAGGCTCTCTCCAGGTTACAGTCTTTTTTGAGTAGAGTTGTTTTGATATGATACCAGTGTCGGCAGTGTCTCCAGTTCTGCCTAAATGCTGGATCAGGTATTGGCAAATACACAAATCCAAATCACCCAGTAATATATTTATTAGATGAGCCTGTTTCTTCTTTATAAACAGAAAATACTACTAAAAAAATATGTCAACTGTTTACACTGGATTATTGAAATATTTCTGTAAAGGGCTGTCATGAAATGCTGTAATTAACAGTATCTATGATATTTAAAGTTATGTTGACATTGTGTTAATAATACATATATGATAATACAGTATAACAGTATGAATAATACAGCTCTTTTGAAGGTTAAGTGAGGATGTCTCATCAGTGTCATTGATTTGGTCCATTGTGTTTGATTACATTGATGTGCCAATAGGACGTCTTTGATTAGAATCTAAGCTAATTTACAATTTATAGTATCATCATTCAGTCAGGAAGGTTATCTGTTTCATTTTCCAAGCCTTTGAAAAGTCTGAATGCTGTTACAAATATACAAAAACAATAACATTTTCTATTTTGTTATATAAATTGCCACATCTGAAGGTAAAAGATAACATCTTTTGTCTAAAGCTTCAATGCAGCAAGATAACTACATGTATTAGTGTGTGAAGTTTCCGTTTAGCTCTGATCATAATAACAATAACAATAACAGTTTGTGCAGTGCTTTTCAAAACTGTCTCATGGTGATATACAGAGTGTGAAATAATATGTGAAATAAAAGTCGTTTAGATTAGATGAAACTTTAAGGGTCCCTGTGGTGAAATTGTGTGTTGTGCTTTGACAAATCATCCATGTTTAGACTAACACCACATTAAAGTCAACAGGCAACATCATCAACCAAAAAACATCTGCACCAAAACCATATAAAAACTACTACCATCTTAAAGTCTGTCTCTTTGTAAAGAATTTAAAAAAGGACTCTTGAGTGCACTGTTAGAGCCCATGTTGTTATTTCTGGGTTTCTGTGGACTGGTAGCTGCTGGATGTGATGCGGTGAAGGGGTCATATTGCTTCATGCCGTTTCCTGTGATCGTCTCCTCAGATACACAGGAGATAAAGAGCAGTGCTGAGAGCACAGAGCAGCCCTGTGTAAATCTCTGTCATCCTTGAAGGGCAATTTGCTTTACACCAACCACTCATTAACAAACAGCAGGAATGTTACAGGTACACTGCTTTTCCAGACGAAAAACCCAGGGAGCCAAAATGTATTGAGTTGCATCAAATGTGTGGAGAACAGTCACAGTCAGTATCTGTTACAAGAGAATTTTGTTCCACACATTTAGAAACAGAGAGTGATTTCCTTGAAATTACAGAAAGCTGCAGAGTTCCTGGCAGACTGTTGGGATTGTGTGGGATGAAGATGAGGTGCTTGAGAGATTTATTAGTTTAATGAGGACCTTGTTATTACTCCAAACTTTCTTGCTACTATCATATATCGACTGTATTGGCCTATTACAGCTATTTCTTGAAGCTTTGTTGTTTACAGGGAGTTAAATTCATGTAATATTTGACTCCACATTTTGACTGCACCATTCAAACAATTGTTAATAACCTAGATGTCTTTTTGCATTAATTTATAGTGCACAAATATTACATATTTATCAAATAAAAAATATATAAATAAAACAGAGAAGTTTGCTATTTTCTGAACTTTATTGACTGCTTTAAAATACAACACTGCTGTTTTAAACATTTTCAAAAAAACTATACAAATTAGATACCATTACTGTGGATCAATCAAATACATTGTTGTACATAAAATATAGCTTTTAGGTTTTTTCAACATGCACATTCATTTTTTTGTCTCCAGTAGCTCCAGTAGTGACTGTTTCTGCTGCGTGAGCAGATGCCACATGACAACTTGAGGAACAACAAGTGTCAGTGCAGCACCTTATTCACTGGTTTAGGTTTTTTGTCACAAGTTGTAATGAGTTTACGTTTTTTATTAAAAGAAAATGGATCTCTTTCTCCCATCTTAACCCCATTGTGCATTCTGCACCAACCTCAGGTAGCCAGCTGGGAGCATGTTACCATGAAAAATAACAAAATTGTAACAGTTAAAAAACAAACTCATACGTTGCTATGTATAAGAGCCAAAATTAACACTAAGTGGACTACTTGATTACTTAAAGAACATTGTTACCACAGCATTTGTACTTGAAATGGTTCTGTCTCAACCCTGATCATTACAAAGTGTTTCCACTGCATCACTGGGCTGAGTGTCCTTGTGTCCTTTAATATTTCATGGCGCTAACTCGACGGAAAGCAGCTCATTTAAAGTTCGCTCACTCTGCTGTCACAGTTTCAGCACAACAAACTGATTATACTCTCAAGTTGCTTTGTAGCAGTGGTGGTTCTGGGTAATTTAAGGTGTCAGTTCTATGTTCAGTTGTGGCTTTAGCGCACTTTGTTATTTGGATATCATTATGATAATTGTGTCATGTCATTATTTCACCTCCTTTGTGTCTCTGAGTAAAGGCCCGTGTCCACATAAATGCTTTTTCTGGCAGAATAATGCTGGCAGGTCGCGGGGGGGGCGTACTGGAATAAAGCGCTGTGGTGAGAGGGGTAAAAAACTCTGCACATGGGTTTTATTTTGTTACGTTAACAGACGGTTGATGGCGACTGCACAGCTAGCAACAAGCTCACAACATTTAGAGTCATAAAAGCTGAGCTGCTCCCTCAAATGGGCTTTTCAGTCTCTATTACGACTCTGTTTCCTCCTGATGTATCATAAAGCTCAGGGCAAATAAAGCAAATTTCTTGTTTACGAGGTTGACAGGTGCAGCTCCATCTAGTTTATGATTGGTTGCCTGAAAAGGAGCAACAGTGATGACACCATCTTGTTTCTGAAGTGTTTAGAGATTTTCAACTGGAAGCGCTCGGAGCGGTAGAACGGTAAAAAGTCCGAGTGCTCTGAAAAAAGACGCTGGGTGAAGCAGTTTCTCTCTGCTGGCCCATACGCTCGCTCCTTAGTGGGACACGGGGCCCAAGGCTGTACTCACTTGGATGTTGTTATTGTTATTGGTGTTGCTTTTGTTTCCCACGGTCTGGAGCACTGTTGCTAGCGAGCAGTGCTATTTTGGAGGAATGGCTCATCTGGCAAGGGAACATTTTCCAGACCCATGCTGGTAATGTGGTTTGTGGCTTTCGTTGTTGAACTGATAATTTGCTTATGTCTGTCTGGTTGACTGACAGTGCTGTAAGAAGTGTCCGGTAGGACAGAATCTGGGTCAGTGTTATCTAGATAACAATAATTTGCAGTGAAACATTTTAAATTAATCAGGAAGCTGGAAATCAGGAATGGGAAGAATCTATGGAATCATTTTTGGAATGACACTAAAATATGGACAATATTTGAAAATTATCCACCATCCATCAAGTCCCACACTGTAGACTGCAGCCAGGTGTCAATACTAAAAATGACTTTTTATTTAAGGATTTTACCAAATTCAATAAAACACATCTCAAGTATGTTTTTTAACCCAGAAGATGGAGCTTATCACAGCTATCCTTTTGGCTTGACCTCTCAGGCTCTGACTAATTGCTTTCTCTTTATAATTGATTAAATTTGGGGATTTCCAATTTCAAGATGCACACATACTTTGCTGGAACAGTAAGCAACAAATAAACAACAAACCTAAAATCTGCTGGAAGGTTTTGAAAAGTGAACACATATTCTATGCTGTACTTTCTGCAAAATTCTTCATATTTTCATCGGAGCTTGTATTGAAATAGCAGACCTTAATGGGTCACTGCTGTGTGTGTGTCTGACCCACTTTCAGCCCTTTTTTCATGTCGTCTTCAGCAGGTTATGTACCAATGTACAGATGGAAGATTAAATAGCAGAATCTTGAGTCTGACCCTCATTTTACATTATCATCATCTTCTTTTCACATCAAGGGTCAAGAAATGAGAACTTTTGGAAATTCAGCACACAGAACCCGTACTGTGTTTATAGATCTGAGAAACTATCAACTAACTATGGACTTTCAAAACTTGACTTCAATAGTCGGTCACATCTCCAGTCTAACTTAAACTACTTTTAGACCGAATCTATTTACACAAAAGATTGAACATCTACTTGTGTTTGGGCAACTTTTGACATTTGAGAACTACTTTTGTTTAATATTAAGATGGCTAACATATATATTAAAGTATTATTTTGGTATACTAAAACTAGTTTTAGTAAATACAGTAAAATTGCATTACCAAGCCTGTTTTTTAAATAATATTTTGTAAATGAAGCTGCTTTCAATTGCATTCGATAAAGCCAGCTGCAAAGACTTAAATGATTTACAGTGAACTACAGTGTTATTCCTATGTGAGTGGATCAGTGTTTCGTGGACATGCAGACATGAATTAAACTGACAGTCCAACATGAGCCAACAGTTGCCTTTGATTTGAGTGTCTTTGTTTGTCCACTTGTTACAACAAAGACTTGATTGAAATGATTATAAATCCCTAATCATTCCCAGAGAAAGCAGGATGAAACACGATCCAAGTCCCACCCAAAGTTACCCTCATGTCCTCACTCTGGTTGTACAACATAAATATTTTCATCTAAACCCCTCCATCTGCTGAGAGGAGCCAGAAACTCTGGTTGAAATCTTAAAAAAGATGTTTCATTCCTCATCCTCATCCTCCTCTTGCTCTCTCGCTCTCTCTCCTTTGCCACTTTCTTCCCTCAAAATCTTATCTTGCTTTCTTCCCCCTGAGCGTCCTTGTCAGTTTTGGAGTCAGCTGATGCTATGGAGAAAAGAGGCGAGGTCAATAGTTTGTCTCCCTGCCTCATAAATAATGTGACTCACAGGCTGACAGAATGGGTTTGGATGGAGGCAGCAGGGGTAAAATGGCTCGAATATTTTCCTCACCACCAGCACTCCTCCCCCCACTCCCAGGCTTGACTTGTTTAATCTAGGTGACAAATACTTGTCTGACCTTGCTGCTGTGTTTCTTTTCTGTTTGTTGTTGTTTAGGGGAGTTTTTCTCCTTCTGCTCCTGCGTCACTGCTGGCGTTTTAGCTGAGCAAGGAAGTGTTTTCTTGTCAAAGAGCCATGTAATCGCATTACCCTCCACATGTGTTTTGGTTTAGAAAGTCAAAGTGTGTGTGTGTGTGTGTGCGTGCATGAGTGCGTGTGTGTGTGTGCGTGTGTGTGTGTGCGTGTGTGTGTGTGTGTGTGTGTGTGTGTGTGTGTGCAAGACTGTGTGGGCTGCTGCGGGAATTTCAATGCAGTAGGATTACACACACACACACACACAAAAACACACAGAGTAATGCACTTTACTTGGACGTGTGTTTGAAGCAGTTAAAAAGGGTATATGAAGAGCGTGTGTGCTCATGCTTACGTGTTGATTTTTTTGTGCATACATGCATAAACATGTCCGCAAGTGTTTTTGTTTACTGATGCCACGGGGGTGCACACGCTCCGCTGGGATTGGAGTGTTACAGTCCAATGCTAGCTGCTGCAGCCGGGGCCCAGGAGAGTTCTGCCGTGCTGTAACCGAGCAGCTCTGGGGAGGGGAGTGGTGGAGGAGGCTTGGGGTGGAGATTTCCTGTGTTGCCCATGCAGCTCGGGGTGAACACCAGTGTCAAGGGTTGGGTTACAGCTCAGTTTGGCGGTTGTGAATGCAGCGTTGCACATTCACCAGCAGCAGTGATTCTGTCTTTGCATTCATCTCCAGGATCTATACTTTAGTACAGTCAGCTACAAAAAGCTATGCATGCATGCACCTTTGCACACATCATTCATATTAGACTCCAACTGAAAGTTTTTTTTTTATTGATTAATTAGCTGTATTTTACTTGATTAATGAAAATCATTCTGTCCATAAAATGTTTAACATCAAATAATCCAGCTGATTCTAAAGAAGTGTGTGAAGGATGATCTGGACATATTTAAATGGATTGATGTCAGCTTTATTAAGGCTCTTTTCTCTACAACAGCCAGGCTCCATGTGTAACGTTTTACTTTCAGTTCTCAGTTAAAGTGTGTGAATGCTAAAAAAAAGAAATATCTGTATATTTGGTTTGAGGCCAGAAAGAGATTTTAGCAAGATACACATGCACTAAATGCTAAGGCTAAAAAATCAGTTAAATCTCCTTTCTCTTTTGTTCTAGCTAAGAGTTAAGACAAAAACATTTGGGCTGCAACTTAAATTCCACTTCCACTGATTAAAATGACAATCATAATCGACAGCAGACAGTATCAGCTGCCACGAGTTCAGTGAGTAACTTGACTGAAACTAAACTTGTTGTCGGGCTTGTGCACTTTTGCAAGCATGTGTCTATACTCTGCCGAAGCTCTTTCGACACTGTCAAGTTAAATGTTTTTTCATAGTTCCCTCAAATCCAACAGAGTGATGTGTTTTTGTAAGGAGTTGCTTTCTCATTCATATCATATCAATTATTCAAGATCAACTCAGTGATTTCAAAACATGACCTTCAGTATTTTGATGAAGTAGCTTGTCAAAAAACAAGGTGTGACAAAGTTATTTCAGTGAGTCAAGTACATATTTATACAACTTCTAGGTAAATAGGAGCATGGGATTTGATTTGTTATCAGCAGACATTACTAAAGGACTCAGATCAGGATTGTGTACAGGAAAACTTGGGAAAAGAACATAAAAAGGAGCAAAGCTTCATGCTTGAAAGTTGACTGAAACATTTTTTTTTTTAGCGTGGTAGCATGAAAAAAGACAACAATTGTTGTAGTTGCAAATCAACAACTGGTTTAAGCTTTGAATTCATGTGCCTAAATACTAATTCAGAGCACACACATACGCACAGTATCAGTGGAAAAATGTGTTTGTGTTCAAAGACCCATGAATACATAAACACATGAATCCTTTAACACACGCGAATAAATGAATACATTTGCAAATGCATTTACACACGTGCACACACACTCACTATTCAGATTCAATCACTGTCACCGATGTGAAAAAGGCGTCAGTGGCGGTCTCATTCAACATCAGCTCTGTGAGGCATTTCATCACTCTCAGTCTCTGAACACCATCTCAGGGAAAGCTGCTTTGCTTTTCTGAGGGAAGAGCTCCCAGAGCCGAGTTTGGTGTCTGATTGAACGTTTTTTCTTTTTTTTTTCCCTTCCCTCTCTCTAACATTTTAGCAGCAGGGTTTGAAATGCCACTCCAGCTCCAAATTGACTCTTCAGGGTTCCTCCGCTTTTACTATCTGTCATTCAGCATTAGGCTGAGGGGAGAAAGTCGGGAGCCGTGCTCGCTGCCTGGACCCTGGGAAATAGAAATTGCTTCAGTGGAGCAAATTATATGTGTCATTTTCATCTATTCACACGTTGCTAAATGAAAAAGCTTTATTTTTTAAGTAAAATAGTAAGTAATGTGGTGCTGGTGGACACCACGTCCCTGTGGTGCTCAGCAGGGGGATTAGATTGTGGTGCTCACAGTGTCACTGGCCTCCCCTGACTATTGAGCTTCCAGGAGCAACCTCAGCTAATCACAGTATGGATTCCCGTTATGGTTATGGTAATATATTTTCAGCTTGTAAAAACGCTGGCTCCGGCTCTGGTTGCACGGTGTGTATCACATTGCATGATTCACACAGTGCCTCATTTGATTACAGGCGCCAGAAAAAAGGGGGTCAACAGGCAGATCTGATGACCACGCAGTAGAGGAGACTCCATGGTGGTTTCCAGGACATCCGACAGAGTCTCTGTTTACAGCTCCCAGCATAATGAATGGTCCAAAGTGTGATTTTAAATGGGCTAGCTGTGATCCATCTAATTGCTCCTCGCTAAGTGTAATTACAATTTTTGTTTGCACTTTGCTTGGGACTCCATACTGGCAGCCGGAAGCAGGGCTGCTCTTTTAGCATTTTCCTGTTTATGTTTGATTTGTCACGGCAAGGATGGCAGTCGGGCAAACATATTTCCTCCTGTGACAATTAGTCTGTTTTCCTGTGAAGGGAAACATTTAGAGATCTGCTTGGTTTGCTTGATTGTGTGCTGCCTGTTTGAACCGTTGGTGAGTAAGCTTGATGTGCTGTTATGCTCCTCTTATTCTTTTATCTTCCTCCTTTGGTGAAGACAATAGGCACCATATGAAAACAGTTAAGTATTCTTTGTCATGTTCTCTCTTGCTTTTTTTGTGAGGTTTGCTTGTGTGAATGTTCCAGGTAAAAATCACCAAACTCTTAATGTTTCTCTCTGTACGTGTTTTAAAATACTCTGTGATTGGTATTTTGTATAATATAGTTTTTCTACTTAAAGATAATAAAAAAATTAGCTCTTAAAAATGGCTGGAAGCGCATCTTAGCATTCTGGATTACAGATCTGTCAATCACAGGCTTTGTGATCCGCCCACCACCACTGCTTGCACAAGGTTAACTGGTGAAAGAGCGGTATGCATCAAGACGGCTAACATTAACATTAGCGGACACATCAGAGAGATGTATTAGCCTCAAACATGTATGGGAGTCATACGAGGAGTCTTTTGTGAACTGAAATTTTCACCTAGCAGAGGTGTCAGAATGGTAAGTGGTTAGCATCTGCTATTTGTTTATGTTGTTTGTTAGCTTGTAACTGTCAGTGACTGGTTGTTGTTAGTGGCTGTGCTACTGCAAACTCTCACTCTGTTCTACAAAAGTCTGCACTGGAGGTTTCACGTCTCTTTCCCAGTGACTGGCTTTTGAATTTTTGATGGACCAAATCTGGCTTGTCTGGGCTAGATTTTAGTTTAGTTTGAACTTGAATGCCACTTGTTCATATGGAATTGAGTGTGTGTTCGGTTTGAATCAGCATGTGTCCCCTTCAATAGATGAGACTGCAGGTTAATTGGTGGAAAAGTTTTATTCACAGAGTCAAAAGTGGAAATCCAAACCACAGAGCTTCAAGTCCTTCTACTTAGAATAAACAGCTGAAAACATATTGCAACAAAATTTAGCAATGTCAGCCGTCATATTGGGAGGATTAATTCATCTGCTAACGATGTGTCATCAGGGACCTGCTGTTCTGTGACAGAAATAAAGAGGCTATGATTCAACATAAAGTTAGATGTTAAAATAGATCTTACTAAATTAAGTCAGTCTATAATTTTGATGGTAGATGAAAAAAAATGTGTCATGATGACAGTTGAGACTAAATTAAACAGAAAGTGATTTAACAAGTTTGTTGAACACAGTGGATTGACACCTGCGTCCTGACTGACCTTAAGATCCCAAAATAAGATTTTTTGTTTGAAATTGTAATGTTGCCCATTTCAGTTGTTTAAAGAAATTATATATATGGATTTTCAAGGCAATATTCAATTATTTTTTCAGTTTTTTCCATTTGATTTAATATTATAGATGTAACTAACAATTTTCATTATATAATTATTATTATTATTAGTAGTAGTAGAAATAGTAGTAGTAGTAGTAATCTGTTGTCTATTAAATGTCAAAAAAATTGTGAAAAACATCTACTGAAATTCTCTGAGCCAAATTTTTTATTTATGATTTATTTATTTATTTATAATGTTTTTAAGAGGAAAATATAGCAAATTATTAAATTTGATAAGTGGAAAAAGGAAGCGTTTTTTTTCCCTCTTGTTTTTTGTCTCGTGTTTTTCCCTCTTGTTCAGTTAACCCCCAACAAATAATTACTGATCAGAAATTTCAGTTACTTGCCTGTTTTTCAAATTATTTCAAACATTTGATTTTATTTGGCTTTATCTGGGAATATTTTAAACCTGGGTTCTATAGGCTGTTGTATGCCAGCTCCCTGCTGTATATTCATAAGCATATGTGCTTGTGTGTAGGAGCTCGGCGACTCTGTGACTATGTTGTGTGTCTATGCATGTTTATCCAGCTATGGATGAACGCTCCAGCAGGCAGCCTGTGTGTATTGTCAGCAGCATCCCAGGGGACTTGCTCCTGGCAGGCACAGTGTTAGTAATAGACTGATTTACCTACGTACTGCTGCCTTACTTCCCCGCTGCTTCAGGGAGCTACTGCTGCTTGGCTGGCTGACTCTGCAGCTACACGAGCACACACATGCACGCACACACTCCTCTACAAAGCAGGTGTCAAATACAAGTGGCACCTTTGCTAGTCTGTGTCATCCTCTGGAAACAGTATGCAAGCATTTAGCATATTCGGAGTAGCAGAAGTGGTGTCAGTTTGCGAATGAGTTGTAAGAAAATGGCATGATTAGGATTCATGATACTACACGGCCTGTTAGTAGAGCAGCTACAGCATCTCAGCCAAATGCCAGCTTGATCGCTGTTGCTTTGCAAAAAAAACAAAAAAAAAAAACAGTATACATGTTCAAATTTTGGCTTTATAGCTCGCTCTCCCCTCATTCCACTCTCTGGCAGAGTTGCTACATTTGAAGTTCCTGCACTTGGGGTGATGTTTGTTCTCAGATTAATCTAAGCCTGGTGGCTTTTGAGATGCCGTCAGATCGTTAGCGACGACTGTGTCATGTATTCACAGCAGGGCGGATAAAACACGTGTCTCAATTTGTCATGTGGAGCCCGCAGCAACTCAGTCAAAGCAGCCTTTCAAAGACTCCGAATCAATCAGTTCTTCTTATCTGATGCCCCTTCACTGAGAACCTAAGAGAGAACTTGACTGATTTTAAAGCTAGATTAAACTGATCTGTCACTGCTGAAACCTTCTGCTGAATACACTCTATGCATGCAGAGCACACAACCATTCTAATATGAGCTTATTATTCGGTAAATTGGCTGATAGAAACATTAACCCACATTCTGCTCAGTTCTCAGTCTAATTTTAAAACAGTACAAGTGAATTAGTTCCCTTCAGCCATTTGTTTGCTCTAATTATGAACTTGCTGTTTCTCGACTGTCCTCATATAAAATCTTGAACTAAATTCATGTTACTTGTCAATAAAAAAAGAGAATAGTCTTCCTGCTGAAGACTATAAAGCTTCACCTTTTAAAAACCAGTGTCTTACATTGGAAACTGTGTTCAGAAAATGTTAAAAGATGAAACCAGCTCACTGTCAATTGGTCAACAAGTAAAACCTGCCCAGTGAGAATGAATTACAGTTGCTGAACAGTGCGGTAGGTGCGGCCTGTGGTATTTATTTGCTTTTTTAAGGCTTATCTTGCGAATGACGGATTCTTTGCCCATAAACTTCACAGCTGGCAGCATTTCAGCCTTCTGAAACGTCTGGAGATAGTTTTTCCTCCAGCTGAAAAGGTTTACTGTTTTGCCAAAGCACGCAGAGCACACAGGCTAAAGTGTGGATGTCAGGAGAGCTTTATTTGCCAGCTCAAGTACGAGTGCCCTGCTTGACAGCTGACCTCTTACAGATAATATAGGTGCGCCTCACAGGCGTTGGTAAGTTGCTAATATTCCGAGGCGGTTCCTCATGGGAATGTCAGCTTTTTTAGCCAACACAGGCCTCATTTTCTGCAGCTTGAATGGAAATTAAAGTCAGCCTGTAAAAGGGATATCAGAGCTTGGCAGTGTTGGAAGATAAATTTTGGATTCTGTTGCAAAAGCTGAGGTCACGACAGCTTGTCAGATTTGAGTACATTGAGGAACTCTGGTTTATAGCATATAACACATAGCATATGTCAATCTGTTTGCCATGTTGGGTGTCTGAAGCGCCTAAAATGAAGAGAAAATGCAACTATCTTGCAGAAAAGTCTCTCCAAATGAACATTTATGTATTTCATTTACTGTAGATGTCCATTTTCTGACTATATCTATTGTATCGTGTTATAATGTTGTACATTTACACATGAAGTGTAAAGCGATACAGTTTACTCCAGACACATCTGTTCTATATTCATAGTCCATTGCCTCCTCTCACCTTTTCACATAATTGACATCTCCATGCTGGATGCCACCGTGCTTAGACACAAGGAGATAATTAGCAATGAAGAGGTAGATTTGGGCTGAAGGCCAACAGTGACTCAGAGTCTGTGGACAGAGTTAAACCACGAGGGGTGAGAGGTGCATGTAGGAGGAGATGAGTAACTAAAGCACATTAAGAGGCCAGGAGAAGTGGAGGAAGCCATGATGAGGACAGGAAATTGTTCCTTCCTTCAATCTTAAGTTCTGGATCATAAAATAACAGCAAAATATCGTTTTTGCACTATTAAATATAAGGGTGTGGTTTATTAAGCCTCTGATAATACTGTAATTCGTAATTTTATAGGAGACCAGGCTACTGTCTTTTTTGCTGGGACCAATTGTCCACTTTCCTCTTAAGCCGCATTTGCATTTGTCCATCAGGCCAAACTTATCCCTACCATGTTGTTGTTCTGTTTTTAAAGGGTGAATAGTTAACAGCCTGCATTGGCTGGAGAAACAAAACTCAATGTTTCCTCCTCTTCTGTTTCATTTTCAACTCAAAGCCAGAGGTCCCTCTTTCTTCTCCCTCTTACTCTCTTTTAAGTGAAACCTAATGCTTAAATGAGCAGAGGTCACGTCACAACAGCACACATCACAAAAGGGAAGCCCCAACCCTGTTTTCAGACACTCACCTACTACAAACACTTTTAGAACCCAGCTCTTTGTTATCTATTTTGATGATGTTTTAACCTGCTGTTAAAGTGGCAGTTGTTCACATTTTGGAGGCAAAAACCTTTTTGCATTTATGACTAATTGTCTTAGTTTTGTCTCTTGTAATTTGTAGCTAAAAACAGGCTGCAAAATCTTTGTAGAAATGAATTTTATAGCTGGTTTGGACGTCAGTGCTCAGTGGTGTGTCACTATGTTGATGAAGTGACATTTGATACTATTGTAGCCCTCAAATTACAGACAGTGAGATGACTCTGGTTTCTCTGTGTTGTGCAACTGATAATTCAGTGTTTTTACTCCACTGTCAAGTATTGACTCACAAAACTTGAAACCTTGACCAACATGATACATAAATACTAGCAGGCAGCAGATACAATGGGCATCTTTTGGCAAAGGAAAACCAAAAAAGGAGCGAGTAGAGAGTCAAGCAGAGCCCTGCCATGCAGTAGAAACACGGTTTTAGGGAGTCCTGCTGCTCGGCTGCCTGCCCCGCAGCCCAACATCTGCTGAGCGCAGGAAGCATTTGAAGGATAATTAAAAGGACTGGCTTCCAACTCATTTCCCGCCTCCCATGGCTAAGCAGCAACATGCTACTCAACAACAAGAACCGCAATTATTTTGGGAATTAAAAAGAACACAAGAATACAAATATCAAACGTGTGCAACAAGCGGATGTCTTCCTTCTCTTGTTCCAGTAATAACAGATGTTTCTTTTTTTTTTTTTTTCATTTTCTTGCTGGCAGGTCTAATTAGTCACCAGCCTATAGAGGTCAATGTAAAGGCTGTTTTAGTTTATATGACAGTGGGAACACTGGTCCCTTGTTTAGCTCAATCCGAACATCCAGTTGACTCGGGCTTGATTTGTGAACCCAGGCTTGTGATCTGTGAAGCCAGCTGAAGCTCATGAAAGGCGGTAAAGATGTGCATTCTCCAACCCTCAAAAGCTCTTTTCAAGGAGGTGCTCAATAAAGCTCTCCGTCGCCTTAAAGGGGCTGTTAGCACGTGCTTTGAGACAGGGGAGAAGTGAAATATCACATCACCTGTGATGATCTTGGAGTTGCCTGGGTGACAACAATGAGTGGGTGTGCGTATGAAGTGCCGCTACGCACTAAGATGTTCTGGTTCACCAAAGGCTCAAGGCTGTGCTTTGTCTTCTAAGGAAACAGTAATAATAAGAGGAGGCATAAAAGTCTGATTTCATTTTTACTGGGTGCTTATAAAGAGGGATAGATTTCGCTTCACACAACCCTTCAAGGCTGAAGACATTTAAAAGATGTTGGCCATTTTTTTTGCAGACATTATGTTAACATTCACATTGTTTGTCAGTTTTTAATTTGTCATCTTATTTTTTTTCTTTTATATTTCTCCTTGCAGACTTGTTCACTAATATTTCTTAAAACTTAGACTCATCCAGCTGTGCTGTAATCCACAGTCCTGCTCTGTGAGCCAAGTGTAACCCCGCCTGCAGCCCTGCAGCCTGCCTTTCTTTGTGGGACACCAGTCATGTGAATAGGACCCAGAATGGAGAGCCAGCTGTCCTTTTCCTGCCAAGTC
Organism: Acanthurus leucopareius; assembly: GCA_029814765.1. Taxonomy (NCBI): domain Eukaryota; kingdom Metazoa; phylum Chordata; class Actinopteri; order Acanthuriformes; family Acanthuridae; genus Acanthurus; species Acanthurus leucopareius. Next base: position 3,005,606 of record JAQMCX010000047.1, read on the forward strand.
ATGTGCAAGTCACAAAGCAGCAGTGCCACTTGAAAGAGAAAGCAATAATCAATTTTGCAGAGTTAGCCTCTGAAAGGCTTGTTTTGTTCTCTGGGTCTGACGATTTAGGGCTGAGAGGCCAGCAGCGGCATTTGTCGTGTTAATAGAATACACTGCGCTCTGTTGTCCGGAGCCCCATGCTGAGTAGCATGAAAGTCCATTTTTGTATTTCTGTATAATCATAGCGCATTTGAGAACTCTAAATTTGCAGTCGCATTATGTCTTCAGTGTGTCTGGCACGTAGGCTAAGTGGTGTGTTTACCACCCACTCTTCCAGGTTAAGACAATGAAGAAGAAACTGGCCTGGAGCTGAATGCACTCTGACACTCTGACAGAGCATAGATTTTCAGTGGGGCAGCAGACAGAGACTAAAGCTCTTTTGTTAGCCTGGTATCTGTAAGTATTTATGGCTGCCACAATTAGCTTTTGTTGGCAAACATGGGGCAGGGGGTCGGGATGATTTGCACACTGGCTTTTAAGTATTTTGTCAGAGCCAGAAGAGCATCACTCAAGTGTGCTGCTACTGGCTGCGGTGAATGAGACGGGGTGGAACACAGCTTTTCCATTTCTCTTGGACATTGTTTGTGGGCTGGGGATTGTGTCTGGAAGCTTAGAGTCACTGTCTTGTAGGAGACTGGTAGATAGCAAACAGAGGCATATGCTTACCCAACCTCCTCCATGTCTGTCTGCTAGTCTGTCAGTCTCACTCAGACATGGCTGATGTTTTTTCCAGAGCAGAACCACTTAGTTATAGCTTCAGTGTCCAACACAGCAGACAAAAAATACCATAAAACCAAAAAAAGCAGTGTTAATGTTAATGCGGCTTTTTAAACTGTATTATCCAATTTCGTAGTTGACATGAATTAAACTAAAGGTTTGTTCTTGCTGTCTAAATGGTAATGTTAAAAGAATGATTGTATTGAGTACGGTCACAGTCTGTTTCTACAAGAGTTTGATCAAGTAGCACAGTAACTTTTTGCATTTTGCAGTTTTCAACATGCTTCATTAGCAGTGTACTCAACAGTCCCCCTGTCTAAAATATCGTTGTACTCCATTGATGGCTTCTACTAACAGGTTTCTGCTGAAGCTAGCTGTGATATACTGGAAATCTTCAATAAAAACATTGTTTTAAGCAGCAGTAGCCAAGTAAATCTACCAATGCCAGTTGTAGTTACAGTCTGTGGGATCAACAATACTAAAATTAAACTTTAAAGCATGGTACACACCAAAAACAACAATTATAATAACAATTATAACAATTATAACAATTACAATGTGAGCATGTACACAGATAAGCAATTATGTTCTGCAGCATCTGTGTCACCCTCTCAGGAAAATAGAAATTGACGACCTGTTGCTGCTGTACATTGAACACAGAGACAGAAAGAAAACCAGAGGCAAGGGGTTTAAAAAGTACTAAAGATAGTTTTAAGTATGAGTGGAGCAATGAGAGTCCAGTGCATCTTTTTTTGAGTCAACACCAATTCAGTAGTATCCTGTTGCTTATTACAGAGGACATCAGTAAAGACAAAACTAACTTCACCTCATCAGAGCTGAAGACAATTTGGCAGTTGGCCTAATGTAAAAAATTACAAATTTTTGGTGTAAATTACTGTCTAATATTGTTTTCTAGAATTGTCTTATAAGTAGTGTAGGCCAACCACAGTAGCCAAGACTGAGTGATTAGAGCAGACCATTTAAAGTGTATTTAAAAAGCCCTTAATGAGATAAATAAGGAGCTAAGCTACCTAATAAGCACTTCTGCAGCACTGTTTGGTTTCACTCTTTGGTTTCAGATGTATCTTAATTGTCTGCCAATGTTTCTGTTGTAGTAAAAATCACACTGAAAGTGATCCTGCTGATATTGTTAGACACTGTCACTGTGGTTATAGTTGTGGTGTCAACCCACTTGACTTAATTTGATTTTTAAAGCTATATATGTAAATTAACATAATTATAGGTGTCAGTGTGGAGGTCATAACTTATTCCAAGGACACTGTTAACAATGCATTTCGAACAATAATTTAATATTCTGAAATTACTCTTTTAATCACATTAATAATCAGTGTTCAATCACAGTGATTAATGATATAAAAACAATTACTCATTCAGCCTTAACTTCCTGCTTGAGAGTTTCTGTCTAAATAAAAAATACATGATTGCGTTTGTCCAGCTGCAGTGAACTACAAATTTTTGCTACTCTTGATTAATCAAGGTTATAGCTCTTGATCTCTTGATCTCTAATTATTTTTTTTACTTTTTAAACAGTTTGCAGCTCATAATTTAACAGATAAAAGTGAGGGTCATTTAATAAATGACATAAAAGATCAGTCAGACATTTTTTTGTTAGTTTTTATTGTATTGATTGACTGATTAATTAAACCTCTCAGTGCTACTTTGTAGAGAACTTGTAAACCTTTCTAGTGACCTTTGCCATGTCTTTGTTGCATGCTGGCTTCCCCCTTTCAATGTCCACACGTGGCTGTGAAGTGTTTGTTGACCCGTGACCGATTGCCTCTATTTAATTACTGCGATCACACATGCTGGGTGTCTTTGGCTTGATGACGCGGTGTTCCCCAGGGAGCATGAACGGGATCACGTAGGTCAGTGCCTTAGTGAAGGTTGTCTCCCCTCCTCCACTCCAGACATATGCCCTGCCCTGCGGCCAGCTGGGGTCCGTAAAACCACAACAAACAAACACACACACACACACACACATGCACACATACACAACCACCACCTCAAATATGAACCTCTTTTGCTCTGTGAGGTACGTCCTTCCCCTGGTTTCACTCCTCCTCTGTCTTTGCCTCAATAACACTTGCAACGAGTTCAATTAACACACGGCACGACCTCCTCGCCCCGCTGCAGTCCCTCAGGAGATAGCCGGGATTGTACTCGGCTGCTTCGGCCCTGAAGATTTCCTTTTAGTGGGATGGAATTGGAATACACTCAGCAACCCACAATGGCTCCATTCCAAGATGTGCCATGTACAATAAAGCTCCACTCTGCTCAATATGATGGGCTCTGAGGAAGCCTCGTCGGAATGTAGTAATTGAGAGAGGGGGTGTAGTGGAAAATGTTGTGATTGTGAACAGTGTGTTTTTTTCCTGTAGAGCATGCTCCTGCTGAAAAATAGATCTGTTGGCCAAGAACAAATGCCACGGCGCAGACCTCCACTTGTTTTCAGCTCCTCCGTGTGAGAGAGAGAGGTATTTTCAAAAGCTATTTAATGAAAGCTTGTGACCCCCCCCCCCACACTTTCTCTTCCTCTTTGCTATCCATTATTGGCAGGCTTTCTTGTTTCATTGAGCAGAGCGTTCAGGAGAATGGCAGTCTCATTTGACATGTAGGCGGACATGTTTTCATTGAATCACACAATGCAGTTCACTTCACTGGGTTTTTTTTTTTTTAATCTCCAGTTTACGTATCGAGTCTTTTTGCACAGCAGAGGCCACCCCCTACCCACCACCCACCACCCCCAACCCTGCTGAACCTCAGCGCTGCCTGTGATTTTCAAAGGGAAGTCTCTAAATCAGCAAATACACAGCCCTGTTTCCTTTTGACTCCTTTTCGCCGACTGCTGATTTGGTGAAATGCATATTTAATGTGGTGTCTTGAATGAGTTAGCCATCCCTCATCAGGTTCAGAGGCTCAGCTGGTCCTGCTCAGTGATTCTGCTAATCCCCTACCTGCTGAGTTGACCTTTTTATAAACCAAAGGCAGCTTCTCCCACTGTGGATCTAAATAAAATTTTTTCCCTGCTCTTTTTAATTTCTACAACCTCCTTGTTGGGAATAACTTTGTGTGTTAAAAAAAAAACAGTGCAGCAAATTTGCCTTTTTCTAGTAGTTCCAAAGAAAAAGGCCCAGAGCTGTTGTCTTATTTGTGGAAACATTTTGAAGTTGCTAATGCTCAGAGGTCTCTACTCTCTTGAAGGGGCACTCATGATATTGGGCAGATTTTCTCATTTTGGTTTAATCTGCCAAGTTCAAAAAATTGATTTGGCTTAGTTATCTGAGAACACACATCTATCCCCAATGCTTAATAGCTACAGGGTGTCAATGCAGTATCATAAACACCTTAACAGGCTAATATGTTTTGTTATTGAGCTGCAAAAAGCATCAGTGTTCAGAGTTTGGGAGATTTTGCAAGACAGCCTACACTCTTAAAAATAACCAATCCTCGTTTTTTTTTTTTTGGCACAATTTCAACAAAACACGATGTTATGTTATCAGATTTATAGAGGAGTGTTTGTTGCAGGGCTGCTAGGATGTATTTCCCTTTTTGTTTCTGTATCCCCCTGGTACTATATTTCTCTGCATCGCAGGATGCATTTGTTTATGTTCCCCAACTTAAATTACCTGCACCACTTTTTTCTTTTTCCTGTGCAGTCCTTCAATGACAACATTACCATCTAGATACAAACAGCAGCTGGGTTGAACTTAAAAAGTATTAAATCAGAGTTACAGGTAACTCTAATCAACTTATAACTCTTCTCTTTCATATTAAATCCACTGCGGCTTGTCAGCTGTGTTGTTAGCTCAAGTTTCTGCTCTTCATCTTCATCTGTATGCTGTACTTCAAAGTTGTTTGTGCGTATTTTGACTGATTTCTAGTCACAGAAAGTGAATTTGCATTTGAGCCCATCAAATTCAAGACCCTCTTCTGTTCTTCTGCTGTTTAGAAGAAACTTAATATCACCCCACTGTATCATTCAGATTCACTTCTCCTTTAGGCATTCAGTCTTGGGTAATTCTCTATGCTTTGATTATTCATAATTCAGTAGTACAGCACAAGGAACAGCAGTCTCTTGTGCTGCTGAGGCTCTTTTCTACAGTCTTGTAAAATGCAGCAAATCTCAATGCTTGACAAATTCTCCGAGAGACCAGATTGTTTCCATTGTCAGTGTTTTTATAAGCATGAATAACCAAATCAGCTTGCTGCTGTAGAGTGATTGGCCCATTTGCAGTTTCTAGAAAGACAGTTATTTGCAGCCCCGCAAGTGATACATTTTTTGGTCTCGGTTAACTTTTCAAAAATATGAGCTGTTCATGCACAAGCCAGCACGCTCAATAGGCTGTTGGAAAATTACAGCCTTTCTTCGGAGCTAGTGTAGGTAAGTGTTTAGAGGAATTGTGGGACTCTGTTGAATGAGTCAGCACTGAGTGGTGACAGGAAATACTGATATTTTGTCTGATAGAGCAGCAGGAAATGTCGCATGCCACCATTTCTACCTTCCCCTTTTATGAGTCTTGGTATTTTTCTGTCATAGTCAAATATTTGTTGTGATTAGAAATGTTGTATCAGAGGCAGAGAGAGAATTTGTCATTTGTCTGTTGAATAGTTCCCAGTATGCTGCAACTTCAGGAGTGTAATCACATGCAAAGACTATTGCTGCTGGGCTCATTTACAAACCTTGTTGCTTTGTTTGTGCTTCCTGAAATAGACAACTCAAAGACTCAGGTTAGACTGAAGAGCTTGATGCTACAGTTATACTTACTCTAGTCATATGTGATAAGAAACACCTTGCTTCATTACACATTTAGCAGATGCTTTTGTGTACAGGGAATAAGATCAGGTGCAACAGTCGACTCAGTTTAAGCTAAAGCTGTGTGCCACCAACGTTTCCAGCAGTTAAATTACAGTTCGATGTGCAGCTGAGATTGTGTGATAATATAGTCATCAGATATAAATTAAGCACATGCAGATAAAATCACGGTCCTGCACACACAATTTTTCAGCCTGCCACCATGTAAGTTAGTGCTGAAGCAATAGATTGATTATTTGATAAAAGACAAAAAAATAACAACTATATTAATCATCAATTCATAATTTTTCAAGAAAAATAGTGCAAAAAGGCACATTTTATGATCTCAGCTTGTCAGAGTTCATATTTGCTAGTTTTCTTTGTCATAAATAATTGTAATTGGAATATTTTGGGGTTTGGGACTGTTGGTCTGGCAAAAAAAGAATATTTTAGAGGCAGATTAGTTGTCAATAAAAATTGTTACCAGATACAGCCCTAATACACATTAATCATATGATTGTGGCATTTTTGATTTATACCTCTTAAGAACCAGAAAACAGTTGACCAAGAACACAGTTACAGAAATAAAAAGGAAGGAGAAGATACTAAAATATATTCCTTTTGTTCTGAGTGAACATGTGTAGGTGTTGTGGTGTTTGTCTTTTCTGTTTGGAAACTTATGAGTCACTCTGAGAAATAAAAACAGGATCCCATTTTTCTGGCGTGGAAGGACAGGGCAGGGCAAAACAGGCTGTCAGAGAGAGGAACGCTCAGAAACTATGTCAAGCCTTAATTACTCTGGAAATGTACAAATACATGCTTCTTCCATGGATCAAATATTTGAAAGAAAACAGTAGTAGTTATATTATGTGTTGGAATTGTTTGGCTGAAGAACAGTGATTTAAAATGGAGAGTCTGAATGCTTGAGAGCAAAAAATATACACTCACAGAGCTGAAGTTTAGGTCACCAGTCTTCTTAATTTGTTCAAATTAAATCTCTACATAGTGTTTAAATCCTGTTGAGAGTTATGAGCATTTTTCCTTCTCAGGAAGGATCTTTTCACTTAGTTTTAAGGCCTCTTGCATATCTATGCAATTCTCAATCTGTCTGGGAAAATAAGAGCCTCAGTAAACTTTATAGACAAGAAGAAGAAAGACAAAAGACATGATGAGTGGAGAGTGTGAAGTCATTTATCATGGTTGTGGGTGGGCGGAGGGGGGATGCGGGGGGAGGAGAGGGTAAGGAGTCGTCCCCGGGGACTCCTCCTGTGGCGGCTCTGATCTTGTCTCAGAGCAGGCTGGCTTGGGATAATAAAACCTTTACAGCCATTACTGGGTGAGTCACAGTGGGCTATTCATAATGCCTGGCTTGTCTGGGGCTCTGCGGATACAGTGTGATGGAACGGGCTGGTGGCTGCTTACACTGCAGCATATTGGCCTTGTCCAGCTGAGATGCTACAGCTGCCACTCACAGAAACGACCATGACCTCTTGAACCACCTATTCTGGATTGTTGAATCGGCCAGATTGCTGCCTTTGCCTTCATGAAAGCTGTTAAGTGCTGTAGAGAAGAGCAACAGCATTATGTGTTAGGTTCATGCTTAGTTGTTACACACTTTATATGCTGGAAAGAAACTGGTATTTCAGATAATATCAAGCCAGAAATGAAAAGTGCTGATGTTCAAAATCTGAGTGTGCAATCCATGTGATGAGTGTTATATATGCCGAAAGCTAATGGAATTTCATTCGAGTGACGTAGAGGGAAAATATTTGAGTTTTCATAAAAGAGTAAATGGGTCATCATACACCAAATAAACATCACAACAACATCACAGCAGGCGTTTGTTGAACATTAGCGGAGTTAATGGCAGTGCTGGAAATGATAACATATCCAGAACAAGGTTAAATGCAGTTTGGAGCTGAACTCTGCTTCAGTCCTCTCACCGTGGACTGTGACAGTGAATCATCCTTTCCTGCTTCCCTCAACGCAGCGATGGTGCTGTTGTATGAAAACAAAAGGCTGTTCTGGGAACGAGTGCACATAACCACAAGCCTGTACACCGCTCCTATTCAAACACTTTGAAAAGCTGTCATGTGGAGAAGTGTTCAACATGTTAGAGTCCTTGGATGCAACCTGTGGACAGAGGCAAAGTTAATTTTACTGAGCTTCATTTATCCAGCACCTGTCTTTGGTAACAAAAGCCCTTTAGGGTTAGAGAGAGATTCTGGTAACCTTACAATTGTTTAAAAATACATTTCTGTGATTCTAGTACTGTAGCAAAGAAGGACAGTTATACCTGCCTAAACTTAACCAAGCTGGGAGAGTCCTAACATAACAATGACAAGTTTGATTATAGTCACCAGGAGTTTATATTGTTTTTGCAAGTTTGGATATTTTGTTGGAAATCCCATGAATTATGTTTTCAAAACACATTTTACTGATATGTGCAGTATGAACATATTTACAACTTGCGAATAATGCATTCTTATTTTTTTAGAAACAACATTGTCATAATGACACTTTAATTAAATTCAGGTTGCTGTAGTACAGCTTGGGTAAAATGGAGCACAGCTCAGTCAACAATTTATTTATTATTATACAATTTATTGTAAATTTACATAAAGTTCTGAGAAAACAAAATAGTCCATATTGGGGTTTTATTTTGAGATTGGTTTACAGCAGGATTATGCCAAAATAACTTGTGCTTGTTATGTTATGAAATTCTTGCTTTTTGTGTGTAACACCATCTAAAACATAACTGATAAACTTGCTAAAACAGCACCGTGCATCGATGCTGCCAGTGGTTTTGACAGTGAGACTAATGAGGTATGACTCTGCCCTCCTGGCATGTTGCCTTAAGAAATGCATGTACAGTATGTTTTGATAAGATCTTATCTGGCTTCATTTCTTATCACTCGGGTTTTAGCTGATAATCATCAGAGCTGCCTGTTAGTTTTCTGTCTCTGTGCAGCTCTTAAAAAAAAGGGAGTGAAATGTTGGACAACAAGAGGATTTGAAAGGAAGTTAACGTAGGTTTCTCTTGTTTAAGGAGAAATACTAAAATCCTGCTGTTAGCTGTGGCTTCTAGGAATTGATGGTTCTGTTCAGATTCAGAGGAAAATACTGCAGTGACTAATGTCTGTGAGTAAATGTCTCCAGAGTAATTTATCTTATAAAGACATTGTTTGCATACTGCACGTGCTTCGTTATCTTTTTTTAATCTGTCGTTTATCTGAAATCCAAATTATTTTCACATTGGCCATTTATTCCTTAGAGGGCATAATAATCCTCATTGTCTTCAACTTTTCTGCGCCTTAAGAGCAATTCTTTTAATACCTATAGAAGTATTCAGTTTTAAAAAATGCCACCATCTCCCCTCCCCATCACAGTGATTTTTACAGATATACATTTTTAGTGTTCAAACACTAACTTGCTATCTAGAGCTTGCCCAACATACTCTGGTTTGAATAAAAGCCACTGCAGGTGGTGGGTGCAGTTGGCCAATAACATACTGCTATAAATTGTAGAACACTTGTAGTGATTGGCTGCAAGCAAAATTGTAAATAAAATATGTCTTTTTTTTAAGATGTGGTAACATAAAGGATCAAATCCAGTTACTGTTTAACTGGAGAAGTTTCAGTACTTTTTGGCACTGGACTCTTTTGGTTGATACCTTAAAGATATTGAGTATTGATACCCAGCCCTAATATTCATTATCTACCTGGCTCTTGCACAGTGACAAATGTGCTATGGGAATTTTTAAAATAAATGTGCATCTTAAAATTATAATCAATGCTTTCACTTTGCATCGATAATATGACATCATTGGTCACTGAATGGATACATTGATTTGAATCAATGTTATACGACTACTGAGCACTTGAGTTTCTCTGTCATGTGCCAAGAGAATAGCTATAGTCTCAGATCTGCTTAGCATGCTCTCTGGAATGGTTTCCATCCTGTACTCTATATTTAACGCCAGCACATTAAATTTTAAACATGAGCCCTGATTGCCTACATTGGAAAAGGCTATCATCTCCTTTGGCAAGGATGCATTGGCCAGGATATCATGTCCCTTGGTGTGAATAGGATATGACACTGCATTAGATTGTTGAAGCTTATAAAAAGTGGGAAAAGAGGATGAATAAGTAGAATTGTTGTAATAAAAGTTCAATTTATGAGATAACAAGAGAGAATATTCTGTGGAAAGTTGATGGATTAATAGACTAACCATTAAGTGTACTTTAATGCTGAATATCATTGTGGAGCTTTGAATGTGTCGTCTTTGTTTTGCGTCCTTCTTCTCACAATAAAGTACTCATTGAACTAATTTCCTAGAAAAACATAGCATATTTAAAGGGGGAGGGGGGTGTTCTGTATGACGAGTTAAGCAGTTGTGAATTCATTTTCTCTGCAAAGAGTATTTACCTTGTGCAGATGTAATCACCTCTAATTGCTGTCTGATGAATAACCACATGAGCCACAGTAGCACCAGAAAGGCTAAAGCTGCAAACAGCAACCTGGCAAGCGTCCTACTTTTCTCATAATATGTATACCCGCTGAATGTGGTTTCTCTGCCCATTCGTTTCCTTCTATGAACTACAATTCACAGTTGTTTGAACTGATAAGATCTGCTGCATTTTGAGGTTTACTGCAGAAGCCCTTTTCAGTCATTTCCTCCTGTAGTTTTATTGTCATAGCTTTCTGCACTGTGGCTTGTAGCTTTACTGTGGTTATCACAATGTAGCCTTCCGCTGAATGCAATCATGTGATCATGTATCATGTGAACATTTCCACAGCATTAAAATTTAAAGTTGTTCAAATATGAGATCGCTAGGGATTCAGTTAAACGTAGGGTTGGATTTGGTTGAATCCAGTGTCAAGTGCCTTTTTTAAATCAGAATCCTTTCAAAATCTTCTGCAAATTTAAGCTTTCTACATTTGCGAGAGTCATTAAAATGAACAAAAAGTTTTATATGATTCAAAAATCCTAAAGTCCTACGTAGATCTGTAGTAGTTGTATAATTAATAATCACAAGTTGTGAATAAAGTACAGCCTAAACAATGAGACAAATGGCAAATGACATCACTGGCTGATTAAAAATGCATGTGACACATTTGAATGTCAGATGCAGCTTTTATGTTACACCCCTTGTTCTCAAAATCTGTTTGTAACAGATACTGGAAGTACTGATGCACAACAATAAAGTCATACGCCTCATAAAAGTTTAATTCTGAGCATCTGGGAGCCTCACATGGTTAGTCAGACACTGCCACAAGAGAAGACTCACCACTCTGGTGGTCTTGTTGAGCTGGTAAAACACACAGTTCATTCACAGTCATAGTGGTTGAGCAGGGTGGTGCTTTAGACACCTAAACCTGTCAACATTGGGACTTAAAAATAAGGGAAATTTTCCAGCAGCCCGCCTTGGACCTTCCCACCATCATCGCCACTGCCCATATAGCCATTACATAAAAACAAGGGTACACAATCCTAAAATCCCCTCAAGGGCCCCAGCTGTTTTAAAAAATCAGAGCAACAAGGATTAAAATCCTAAAACTAGGTCCTACTTCAGGCAGATTGCTAAAATTAGGTGGTCAGTTGCTCAATTTGAAGTGAAACCATGTGAAAATTGATCCCTGCATAATATAAATAAAACCACAAAAGGTATATAGATACAATTTTTCTGTAAAAAATGAGGAGCAAAAGAACAAGAAGAATTGCAAGGTTTGATGACAGATTTACTTGCAGTAGTAAATCTGGTATTCTAAGATTTACTCAGATATTAGAGTCCTAGTCCTGAGAGTATTAATTTATCCTTTTTACTGAAAAACTGAAAAGCATCACAGCTGTAATTTTGTTTTTTCATTACCACTGCAAGTGTATTCACAAAGCACAGTTCACAGCTGATGAATTTGCTTTACCCTGCTTGACTGAACCTGAAGTGGATTTGGGCTACTACCAAAAACTGCTTAACACCAGAGGCAACCCAGGAACAGCCATTTCTCTCTCTCTCTCTCTCTCTCTCTCTCTTTCTGTCTGGTTCTCTGTCTGTTTGTCCCTCTCTCCCAGCGGCTAGCAGAAAGCCACAGGAAGCCGCTGTCAGCTGCCTTGGGAGCAGTGTGAGCGATGCAGGAAGTGACCATCAATCCCTCCTCATTTCCTCCGCTCTGATCCCCGGCTGCTGGTTTTGGACAGAGATCTCCCCAAGCTGCACGCCATCAATATGCACTAATGATAGGAATTAGCAATGAACCACTGGACGCTGACATTAGGCAGATCAACAAGATGCTTGTTCCTCTATTTAATGGTACATGGCAGGCTGCTAGGGCATAGGAGCTGCACCCTGCACAGATTAGAACCAGATTGAATTAGCTGTGGCTGGACAAGTAAAAGAGAAGCCTTTAGTGGTTTGTATGGAGCACATGTGGTAGGAGATAGAGGTTTGAATTCCACAGGAAACAGAACAGAGTTTACAGTGGGTTGAAAAGCTCAAAGTGATGTGGCAAAGCACATTTTTCCATGATCACCTCTTTGTCCTGTTTACAACAAAGACAGGAAACATCAGAAGATGTCTGGCATTTTATAGCAGCTGAGAGTAACCAAAATCCCAAACTGTTATTTAAGCTACAAACACAACATATTTTACATGTTAGCAGACTTCACTCACCTTTAGAAAAGCCACACCTACATCAGAATGCTGTTTGTTGATTTCAGCTCAGCTTTCAATACAATCTCCCCCATGAAGCTGATTGGAAAACTGAACACTCTGGGCATCAGTATCACTCTCTGCAACTGGATACTGGACTTCCTCACAAACAGACCCCAGTCAGTTCGGATCGGCAGTCTCTCCTCCTCCA
>JAQMCX010000047.1:3018135-3043449 GCA_029814765.1 Acanthurus leucopareius
ACAAAGGAGCGATTGAAAGCATCCTGACTGGAAACATCACAAACTGGCATGGGATGTGCACAGCCCAGGACAGGAAGTCTCTTCAACGAGTGATTAAAACTGCCCAAAATATCATTGGTACCCATCTACCAAGCATCAGTGATATCGGGGAGGTGAGGTGCCTGCGCCTCTTCCCCCAGGCTGTGAGACTGCTGAATGTACCATCTGCACTCCTCCATGTTTAACAATTTTATTTTTATTTTTTATACAATCAATTAATCAATCAAGAGGGAACCACATTTTAATTTTATTATACAACCTGTTGTATAGTGACTAATGAACTTCCTTGTATCCTTGTATACTTATATTTACTCTGTTATTACCTCTTTTTTGGTCTCTACCAACTCCTGGGGCAAAATCCATATGTTTAGCAGCTAAATGTTGAGCAAACTGATAACTTTAGTAAGCTGGGTGATGCACAGGTCTTATACTGGGAATTTTATTAAAGCTTTTCAATGAAAACAGCCAAGAAAGGACACTGATGAAGCAGGAAGATAGAACCAAAACAATGAAGCTGCAGGTGGTAAAACCAAAACAATGACCAAGATGAGAGATGTTATAATGCTCCATAGTAACACACAGTCATTTGATCCCATGTTTGTGTAATAATATTAAACACTGCATCTTAACCCAGGAAATATGCATTACAGCTCTCCATGTCTGATGCTCAACAAGTAGCCAGCAGACGTCACGAAAACAACAGATTAACCTTTTTGTTTAGAAAGGATAAATGCATCTGTGCTATTTAGCCTATTTAGCTCATGTCCATAGTCAATAGTGCAAACTGCTGTGTGAATAAAGAGACGTTTCTGCTCCCGATGATCATGTCAGCTGTCATTCAGTAGCGCTGACCCCACGCTGACCTGTAGCTGCAGAGGATGTTGAAGCCCGAGGCAAAAGACAACCACTGTGAACAAATTCTCTGGTATTTCTTTTTATTTAGTTTGCTAGGGAATTTCAGTGGGAGGGAAGGGCAGATGCCCTCCAGGCAGAGCTGTAGAGCAGCCTGAATGTGAGAGGGTGAAAAACTAAGCATTAGTGAGAACTGGACAGTTTTCAACCGTGCATTTATATGGTTGTTGTGTGTATTACATTTTAGCTCCTCTTTTTCTTTAACAGCCTTTTTATTCTGTTTCTCGCTTTACTTCATCCTAGTCACCCAGATGTTGACCCTTAAGGAGTGGCTTTAGCAGCTAGAGTTGATTTTTTTTCTTTTTTTCTGAGCGTGTTATCCTTGCTCCCTCATCCAATGCATTCTCATACTCAGAACTTTCTGTATCCCTGGCATAGAACGACTCCCATTCCTCCCCCTCTGTAATAAATATTGCAGCCTTTTGCCAGTGGAGGCCAGACATTGTCAGGATATTGCTCTGCTTTTAGCACCAGAAGGACTTCCGCTTCCCGGCTCTTTGAACCAGGCAGTGCAAGAGACAAGAGACAAGAGTGTAATTGCTGGGGTGGAATTTGCTGCTTGCCAATTAATGGCAGCCTCTTTGTAAGAGAGGTATTGTAGGGGTGGGGATGACTTGTGTCTGCCATTGTTGCCCCCCCCCCCCGATTGAGGCCTCTTTAAGAGAGGGAGGCAGAGCTTGTTGAAACATCTTACAGCTGAGGCTCCACACCACAGTGAGAACACCAAGAGCTCCAGGCGCTCGCAGAGATATATACTCAGTGGTGATGCTGTTAAAAGATAGGGCTGGCACATAATTTCCACCTCCCCCCTTTTGACTTTCATTATTCGAATTGGACAAGATATCATCATCATCACATGCTTCAGCTCAAATCTTTTGACATTCTTTTATTGTTAATGAGAGGAGAGGGCGTGATCAAGGAAGGAGTATTATTTGAACCTGTTTTGTCAGTCTCTACCCTCTCTATCCTGCACAGCTGTCACATCACACGCAGCTTGCTCGGTTGAGTTTACATCTCAGACCTTCAAAGGTGATACAGCCCAATTTCCTCGCCTTTTTCCCGTACCAGAGAAAGCCTGTCAGTTCTCAGTGCTGCAGAAGCCTCATGAAAGCCTCATGACCCACATCAAACAGTTAGATCGCCACAGAGAACATGTAGGTTGTACTGCAAATTTTGGTAGTTGCAGCATGAATGGACTGATTGCAACGTTCCCAGAATCACACCTACGTTACAGCTAGTAAAGCTTTCAAGCTTGCAGGAATATGATTTCATATTAAAAATCCCCAAACAGCAGAGGCGATATGGGGCAAACATGATTTGTTTTCTTTGATATCTGAGAGATGATTGATCTGCAATTCTCCCCTCGCTGTTTGAGGCTCGCTTGTGTTTTATGTAATTCAGACCGGCTTTCATAAATCAATGAAACACATCAAGCATATTTGAAATAGAGATTCCTGTCTGTCATCCCTTGTTAAGAATATCTTCTGTGAGTCAGTAGGTTATGAACCCAGCAGCAGCTCACCGCGTATCAAAAACACTCGATGTAAAAAAAAAAAAACAACTAATTTTCTCACCAGAGGGGAAACAGCATTGCTTTCCACTGTGGCACCAGGCCTTTCAGTTTGAAACCAAACATTCCTGCCAATGAATGCGGCTGCTGCTGAGAACGTGGTGCCTTTTCTTTTTTTTTTTTTTTTCAAATAGGATCAAGCTCGCTGTGCTTTTCAGTGTGTGGGAAGAGAGGAAAAAGGAATGTATGAACCCCGCAACTACCTCTAGCCTGCCACGGCCCTTCATTACCCAGCTCGCTGAGGGAAAGGGGAATTGAAAGGTCTGTTCAGGAAACCCAGCCGGCAGAAGTCAGACTACATGTCAAGTGAGCCACAGCTGTTTTGTAGGGCAGTTGATCTGCTCTTCACAGCTTCATGAATCACTCTGCCCTCCAGTGATGGTTTCAAAGCACAGTTGTATCTGCAACTAAATAGTAATTTAAAAAAAAAAAAAAAAAATTGTTGAAAGATTATTTCAATCATGTTAGATTACTGAAAGATAAATGTTGAATATATTGTTTGTTGCAACACTAAACCATTTTGCAGTGTTCCTCTGATTTACAGTTTTTCAGCTTATCCTACAGTCAGCACGGCCCTAAAGTAGAATAACAGAAGTGCCTCACATAGAGCAACGTTATGTAACTATTCAACTTTGAATAGCAGCTTCAGAATCATTTGATGGTACACTGACTTGCAATAGTGTGAATGGTGTCTCTGTCTCAGTGACTGTGCACACTGATGGCCTGTTTTTGCACTATGTAACTAAGGTGGGCAGGCAGGATTGCAGTGTGTAATGCTTTACTCATACACAAACAATGGTCCCTGATCATATTTTATGAAGAAAATGTTGCTAGTTGGTTTTGATAGCCATGCAGTCAGCTGACTGCTTGAAAAATCGGCAGTATTGGTGTTTTCATTGCTATCAGAGGAGCCTTGGATAGCCGTTAGCAGGAGGTTTCCATGTCCAGGGTAAAGAGGGGCTGAATAGACGAAAGAACCAGAGCAGGGTGAGCCGGTGTTCTGTCAAAATCATGGCAATGCAACTGAGCCAAGCAGCCTCCATGGACATTTTGACAGAGTGGAAGTGACAGAAGAGGACAATCACTGAGGGAGCAATGAAGAGAAAAAGAGAGAGTGACTGAGCACTGGACAAGAGTAAATGTTGGACTGGCTTTTAGTTGTTGGCAAGAGCTTCACAGAATACAGGCTTCAGGACAGATGCTAAGCTGACTCTTTAGCTGTTGGGATTTATAAGTGATATCAGCTAACATACTACATTACATGTATTGTTCAGTCACATGTAGGTTAATGTTTGGTTTAGGTTGCATTAGCTTGGCTGACTGCTTTTTTGAGTAGTATGCAACCCTTTTGCAAATCTTGACTAATGTGTGGCTAACAATGTGAGCATGTAAAAAAAAATTAACATGTACTTCAGAATGCAAGTTTTATTTATAGTAACATGTTATGGCTAGTGTGTTTTGTTTATTAGCACATAAATTACTTCTGACAATATTTTTGCAGAAACCTTGGATTTGTATTTATGACACTGGTGTTGTATTGGTGACTCATCAGGCCAAAAATAGCACAAAATAGCTATTTTTTCTGCATAGTGCTGCCTCTAATCATCAGTTTTGATGTATATCTCATAGGATTTGTAAATTGTGTAAAAATAATAGTTCAGATTTCTCATGCACAATCAATTTTATGTGAAGCTGCATTCACAAGAGGTCAAAAGAAGCTGGGGCTGCTTGGTGCAATAACATTCAATAGTGTTTAACTGAAAGTGTTGATATGGGAGAGGCAGGAGCGGCAGCCTGGTCACAAAGAGCCTTGGTGACAGGGGCTGACAGGGATCTAGCTAACTTAAAGCTGTCGTGCCTCTGTCACACTTCTGAGCTCAGGCAGGAACTGAGAGGCGGAAACACTGCAGACAAGGGCATGTACATGAGCCCAACTATAGCGAAACTTCAAAGGGGGGATTTGTATAAAGACATCTGCTGCATATGGAGCTATGTGGGGTGATTTGTCTGACTCCTGCATTGCCGTGAGCGTATCCTCAGCGTGACACCAACAACACCTCAGTTTCGCTTATGGTTCTATAAGTGGAGAAAGCCTCTTTTTAAGTATTTGTAAATTATGTATCCATCTCTGTTGTGTGCTATTTAAAAAAAATTAACATTATTTGCAAAAGTTGGACAGTTTTGTAAAAATAATGATTTTTTTTGCCTTTGCACTGATATTTGTTCATGTTTTGATAAACTTGCACTATGACTAGAAGGACTAATATGAATCACATATTAGTCATTCTGTTTGCAGTGTCACCAGATGTACAGACATCACTGAATTACCTTTGGTACTGGAAAAAAACATGTTGTTTGTTAGGAGAGATCTGACTGTATTTCATGAGAAACTCAGTAACAACAATGACTCTGAGAACGAGGAGTGCTACCTTTTTTTTTTTAGCAAATGCATCAGTCGGGTGCTAAGAATTAATACAGTCTCTAATGACACCCCTGAAGCCATGTGGTCTAGATCAGTAACAAACCTGTTACAGAGATGCTGCACTACTATTGACTCAGTTTACCATCCTGAATGCTGGATGACAGGTCCCATATAGAAATACCACAAACACCTATTAATCACATTGAACCATTGTCAGTTTTGTTTTGTTTTTTGGGGTTTTTTTTTGCCAAGACAGGAAGCTGTAACGCCAGCTCTGTGCTGGCAGCACTGTAATTAAATTATATTAAAGCCAAAACACCATGTTTTTTTAAGTTGTGTCAAATAAAGCATCTCAATGTTTTCATGTCATCCAAGCAATGTCAATGCTACAGTGATTAGAGCACACTCAGAAAGAGAGCTGCGAGCTTTGTTGATTCCTTTTGTTGTCATTAAAAGCTGCGTTATTGCATTGCTGCAGGAAGATTTTCATTTCTCTTCTTCTTTTATGGACTAAAATGCCTGTGGCCTATTTTCAGCTAATGTACTCTCGGGTACTGGAGGCCTATTGTGTTTCCTGTAGACAATCTTTTTAGTTACACAGCCTTTTGCTCCGATTATACTGCTTCCACTCTGTCTGTAGGATCTGCTGTCATGGCAATCCACTCTGCTTGATATCAACACAAAGAAAAGACCCACAATGCACCTCAACCTGGAAAGAGAAAACTCTTAAGGCTTGTCTGCCGTGCCAAGCTTTTCACACCCTGCCAATGTCTGAACCCATCAGTTAACATATTGGCTCCACTTCCCCTATTATGTGCCTGATGTAAACTGCCAGCCGTGTGCTGTTAACTGTTGAAACATGTAAGAGGCTGGCTGATGGAGGAGATGAGCATCCTAAACAGACTGCATTATTAGGTACACAGCTGGAAGCTTGCAAGCCTCTCATTTGTAGTGCCGCGATGGGAGCATAAACAACGGTGTAATCTCCCAACTTCAATGATGTAATCAGCGGTAAAAACTGATGATAGTCTGTTGTGAATGAGCCGACCGCAGAGCCGCTGCAGCACGCTGCTGTTGTCGAGCTCGCTTTCAGTGTTGGGCTCTGTGTGCTTTCTTTTCTGTCAATATGCTGGAAAATATGCTCATGTTCCACAGCCATGTGGGGCCACTTAGGCTCAGATAAATGCTGGTATCTGGATTTGTATAGGTTTAGTGTTAAGATGAAGTTTATTGATCTAAATCTTGAAACTGGATAATCTGTTCAATGGTATCTTCAATTTGTAAAGGCTAATGTTTACTATATTCTTGATTATAGGCTCCACTTTATTCAGTTTCCTGCACTATTTGTCAGTATTTAAATGTGTCGACAGGATCATTTTACTGTAGTCAGTGTAACAGCACACAGTATATCCTCTCAGCCCCATTCCTCTGCTGTCAGTGTGTTGTTAGGAGATGCTTTTGTTGGCTGCTTGTCAGTATTTAGATGTCCTGTGATTGGTTGTTCAGGGGCCCAAAGAGCTGTGTGGACAAACAGCCGAGTCTCTGATTAATAAGGGGTGAACTGCAGTCTGCAGGCCTATTACTGAGCTCATTAACCTGCCAGCTGCCCCTGAGTGCATGCACACTCACACACACACACACACACACACACACACACACACATGCACATAGACAGATATACAGTACACGGTGCTATAACAGTAAATGTAACTCCTCAAACTGTGTCCTGAAAGCTTTGTAGTCAGCATTCAAGCTGCAGATATGAAATATGTGTATGACACATGTTGCTGTCTGTCATGCTACGGATAAAATATTCCCCCCCCCTTTTTTTTGGCAGATCATTGTGCAAAAGTACAGTTCTCCAGTGAAACATGAGACATTGTCTGTCAGTTTTAACTGAGATCATTTTGCCTATTGGCTTTGAACAGTCTAAAAAAAATCTCATTTCCTTTTTCTAGGTCATGATTTTCATAATACACTTGAACATGAATCAAAGGCATCTGTGGCATTTCCATACGAACAAATGTCCAATATTTTTTTTCTGTTCTGTAAGAACAGCATGTTCAGGAGAGCTTCTTATTCCCCTGACCAAAACAGCAGGCCTTTTTTTTGTGGTCTTTGCTTAAGCAAAAATCTTCTGAGGCACGGGAAGGGATTTGGTTTCTGATTTACTTGCATTGCTTGCTTTCTTGCCTATATTAAACAGAAGAAGGTGGTAGAGGAAAACATGTAGCCTGTTACATTGACAAGTCTCAGAGATGACAGATGGTATCAGATGTTAATGGGTCATTGACCTGCTTCATAAAAAAAAGGCTAGATATTGCCACTTATCACCAAAGATATTATTAATATGATGAGGACAAGACCCATTATTAAGGCAGTGTTACCCATGAATAAAATTATTGTCATTATGTACTTACCCATTATGTTGTTAAACAGATTGAGTTCTTCATGTCAGCACAACAGACCGCGATGAAAGCACTTAAAAGCTGTATAAATAACACCAGGCAGCTCTTGCAGCATATGTTTCCTGCACCTAAATGACAGCACTGAGGATGCAGAAGTCGACTATTCACTTTGCTTTGCTCTGCAGTGTCTCTACGCTACGCTGAAGCACTGTGCTTTACCAAGCCCATGCTGCTGCTGCTGCCTTTTGATGGGTAGAGTACATTTGTGACGCTCGAGTTGTCAAGATGTGGGCTTGCAGAGTTTTCATTCACCCTAAACCCAAGGGAGCACCTGTCTTGCTTACCACTCATAAAATATCACTGCACATATCTGCAGATATTATACTGCTGCTAAATAATCATCATTTAATGGCATTAAATGTTAAGATATAAAGCTTTTTGAGTACCTTTATTTTATCGCTTGTATTTTCCGATAAGATCCTTTGACATGAGAGGAAAACACTATTATAGTAGGATTAGTTATAATACACATAGTCAAGTATGTGAGTGTCTCCTCTTGCGTTCAAGCTGTTTGCATCTTTGACATGAATCCGTGCTGCAGAAATGCATCAATCCCTGTTGAATCCGAAAATAAATGGATGTGTTTAATGTATTCTAAGATGTATACAAAGGTTCAAGGATGGTGGAGAATCAACACACAAGAGAGCTAAAAGCTTCCTCTCTTCTGAGCTGCTTCAATGAATGCTGATCATACGTCTGCTGACCCACTGTGGGTATTAAATTCACAAATACTCCCTCTCTCTCTGTGTTTTGACTGTTGTGAGGATGAGTAGATAATATGGCAATTTTCGTTTGGAGTCAAACTGTTTTCTCGACTCCATTCATGCAGTAAACGCTTTCTTCCAGGACACACTTTTTTTCAATGCCAGAAATATATTTGTGCCGCACTCAGCTCAGTGAGCTAATGGACTTGTGAACCAACACTGAACCAAAACCTGTCATTTGATTAAACTCACTCAACTGCCAGATAGCAGAGGCACAGCCTTCTCTCTTTTTTTGTGGCTTGACACTGCATTTCCTGTTCTAATATCTAGATAGAATGGTTAAACGCTGTTGTTAAAGATGAAGTTGATATTATTTTATGACTATTTTGTCTGTGTCTGAACACTCCATCCGGCACATACTGTTACAGATCAAGCACACTGCCGCATAGAACAGTGTGATTACCCAGCTTTCTCTCCATTAAGTTTCCATGACAGTGGAATGTGCAGGCCGGGAAGGTCGCAGAAGAGATAAGTGCTACTTACCATATTCAGCGTCGTTTGAACTAGGTAATTATATTCAGCCGGAGACGTCTCTCCTCCCTCTCCCCTACAGTTCCTCTCTCTCTCTCTCTCTCTCTTTCTGTTTCTTCAGGGCTAGTTTAAGCGCTGGTGTTGAGCTTTAACAAGGCCGCTTTTGTCCCAGATAAAGCTTCTAGACAGCACTCATCAGTGCAGTGTAAGATCCCTGCCTGCCAGAGCACAGAGCGCTGCCCCGGGGGCATCTTATCACTCCGCTGGCAATCACAAATACCCACTGAGATAGATGGGCTTCTCAGTTCTCTCTGTGGGGAGCCCTTCAGCTGAGAAAGATGGCTTCTCTCTTTCTGCAAACACTCCTGACTGGCAGCTTGGCAGACAGACAAATATAAAAATAAAGAGCGAAAGCAAGAGCTATTGACAGACAGATGCCTGCAACCCACACAGAGAAGTGTTGGGCTCTTTCTGCACATGCACTGACTGACAGATTGGCAGGCAAGATGGAGATGAAAGCAGACGGAAAACTGACATATGCATATAACACACATGAAGATATGTTTATGCAATTGTGCTCACACACACACATACATGAGAGCATACCACACTCCCACACAACAGCACTGTGTCCACATTCCTGCCATGTTTTTCTTGGAGCCCAAGAATGGAGAGCTCCAGGAATGGTATTTTATACATCATGTTGTTGCTTTGAGCACCTTTTTCTGATTGGCAGTCATTTTTACACACTCGATGTGCCACCCTGGCGAAAAGAGCACGGTGTGTTTCAGACAAGATGAATGGCAGGAGGACAGCTCAGCAAGGATGCAGTCAGAGCTCACATAGATTGTTTTGCTTCTTTATTTCCTGTACATTTGTCTTTAGCCCTAAACTTTAATTTAATTTGTACTCTAATTACATGTATGAATATTGTTTATAACTGAAATATAATGATCTGTCATTACAGACCACCCTGACATGTTGAGATTTAGTTGTCATTAGAGGAGGGTCACCTCACTCCTGTTGTTGTCTTCCTGTTAGTGTCAAAGGTCATCCTTCATGCTTACCCACCTTCAATGCTTCTAATGATAAAGACATCACCATCTATTTCCTATTCCTCCCTCTGTGCTGTATGATGAATGTATACTATTTAGTGCTTCAGGGGGGCAGTTGGTCTGTTATTATGCTGTCAATGATTCAGGTAGAATAGACAAGCCATTTGTCTCCATATTGTAATGAGTCAATGTTTCGAAACAGTAATTACCTTTTCGACTGGTTGACAAATGACAAGAGTAGTGGCGCACAAGTAGACACACACACACACATGCACACAACACAACACACACACACACGGCTGTATGCTCAAACACACACACACACACCCTGTGACAGAACTGGGGTCGTGTTGACCTTTAACCCCCGCTGTCACATCACCATTGATTCTCTTCCTGGCTCAGACCTCATTATGTGAGAAGCAGCAAGCCAAAACCTGGGCCTGCTCCTGTCTACCCCCCACCCCCCACCCCACCTCCCCCTGCCAGCGATATCAACCTCAGTCCTGATTGTGTCATGACTCAGATGGATTACATTCACACCTGAAATAAACATGCATCTTTGGTATATTTACAGACATCAGATTTGACTGTGAAGGGCTTTCAATCCAAGTCCTCTTGTGACATTTACATTGATCCTAACATTCTTTTCTGCTCTGTAACTGTCATGAAGGACATTCAAAGCTGCCTGATTAAAATAATTTCAGAGCTTCTTTGCTTAGATTTTATCTTGGAAAAAATGTATCATGCTATTTCTGCCTTTAATTAGTACTTCAAACTACAGCTGTAGTCAACAAAGACATTTTTGGTTGAATTAAATTCTACTTTTCAACCAATTAATTGTCAGTAAGAAAAAGAAATCTATTATCTCTATATTAACTAGATTAACCACAATGCATTGGGTGCACTCTACCCAGCAGCCTGAATGGTTGCTGATCAAAGTTAAACAACATTGCCAAGCAAATGAGTTCCTGCAGCTTAATCATTTCTTCTTCTCACGTGTCTGTATTGTGACTCCAGGGCATGTCTGTCAAGTACATTTTCATACAGCAGGAACACACACACGCACACACACACACACATGCGCGCACACACACCAGTGAAAATCAGGAAGCACAAGCTTCTGCATTGACAACAGAGCTGAGGTTTGCTTATCTAATTATGGCGTTGCAGCATTAAAAAGCCACATTAAAAGGTTTTGTTATTAATGGGACTTTTGCAAAGGCAATTTATCCATCAGAATTTCTTCGCTTAGTCACTTCTTTTGTGCATCTTCTGGTAGATTTTATGAGCTTTTTATGTTTTTGTTTATTCCAAACACAATCCATTCATATAGGATCTTAAAATCAGGTATAACAAGTCTCATGGAGACCTCCATCTCTCAGGGATGCAGCCTGTCCTCACATCAACACTCAGAGGAGATGGGAAAAAAGATTTTGTGTGTATAACCTCCCTGGGAAAAAAAAGAAGGTAACATTAAAGGGAGTGAGTCTGGAGGCTAGAGAAGAGTTTGCTTAAAGGACAGTCAGAAGGCTGCAGAGCTTTGACTTGAGGTAAATGTCACAGTAATGTCAACTACTTCCAATCCATAAAAAAAGAGGAGAGGAAGGTTAACTTGCTTTTGTTTGGGGCTCGGTTGGCCAGTGGGAATAATCCGGGACAAATATGATTGTTTATTGCCTTTTTCTCTTCTTTTTCTTTCTTTTTTCTTTTTTGCAAGCCAAGAAAAAGAAATTGTTGAGATGGTGATTTGTATGAGCTGTGAATTATGATCAGGATTTAGTTGTGGTGAGGTGGGAATTTGTGTTTTTGCTGTTAACTTTCCGGGAAGGTCAGCCGTTCACACATCTTGACTCGGCAGTGTGCAATCAATATTACATGTTTGCTCTTTTCACTGTCGAGATCCAGCCTTTCTTAGAGGACCCTTGTTTAACCTGACATCTTCAGTGGCAGATTGGTCTTTATTTACTGTACACAGTGTGTTTAGTATAAAGTCTCTGTATCACATTTTTCAGTACATAGTGATATATACCCATTGCACATAAAAACTGCACCGGCTCAAATATCAGCTTAATAAAGTCTGTGTTTGCTTTCAGCTGCTTGCAGCACTAGACTGTTTTTTTAAACAGGGCCAAATACATTTCAGCTGCACAAAAATATCTGCATTTAAATGAACAAGTATTCAATATGACATGTAGTCGTGACTACATGTTGTAAAGATTTAGAGATTCAGTCACAGACTCTGGCAGAGGGGCTGCCTTTGATTTCTGGATCTGGAATGGGAGAATAGACACATTTACATATTAATTTAATGAATGTCAAGAGCAGAAATAGTTTATAATACATGAAGATGATTTCTGGCTATTGAAGCATTTACTCTGCTATGTATAATGAACAGTTGTAAATCAGAAGCTCTTTGCTTTACAAAGTTTTTACGATTGTCTTTTGGAATAAAACAACTTGTTTACGTCAGTCAAATTTATTGGCCAAAACTTCAAGTAGCACCTCAGTTCCAGAACACTGGTTTTATTTCTAAAAGTAGTTTGAATCCTGAGTATCTCAGAGAAATTTTCCAACAGGAGTTAAGAGTTATTTCAAAAAGTGTAGATATCATGTTTGGAATTTAGTCTTATCAACCTGGAAACTTTAAATTTACCACATCTTAACAGCTTAGATCACATCTGGATGTCTTGCAGAGGATCACAAATAACATATTGATGTATTATAATGATATATTTTATGACTTGAAGCCCCCTGTGAGGCAAAACCCACCCATTATTTATCTCAAGCCCACCACAACAATCTAATGATTTACCCCAGGTCTGCAAAGAAAGCAGCTACATATGAAAAAATGACTCCTCTGGCTTTGCTCTACCTAATGGTTCATGGGAGCCCTAGCTTAATCTAGATCCAGCTGTGCTGTATTGATTTGTGGGCTGAATCTCCTGCAATTGGTCTGGCAGGGGTCAACCATACAGGTATTTATGATACAAGCAGCAGATCGCTGTGAATGGATGACTTCCCTGCCTGTGTGAGAGAGACTCTGGGGATGGGAGGCGGGGTTACATCACTCCAGCAGAATGTAATAGGGATAAAATGAGGTGCTAGTAGGCTGAAAAATGGAGACGGGATTGGCAGTGCCGGTTTTTATAAGGCAGTTTGAATATTAAGTCGCAGGACATGAGAGGAATAGACCTCTTAAAAATCTATGGCCTGATGTCATTAACCAGGTCGATGGAGGCTGAGAGAGACTGAATGGATGAGGGGAAGAGCACTTCCCCAGAGAGTCAGTGAAGATATATGTTACACTTCATTTGATGCTCTTTGAACTTAAGTATGTGTCTGTGTGTGTGTGTGTGTGAGAGAGAGAGAGAGTGTGTGTGATATTCCCTTTTATAGAGGCTGTAAAAAGTTTTGTTGTGTAAAGAGACACAAATCCGGGTCAGCTGAGGCCCGAGCTTGTATTGGCAGGCCCAGACACACTGCAGCTGCCAACTTTCCCTGCGAAAACGTAAACAGACAGTCACAACTAGCACACAGCACGCTGATCTACTGCTTTGTGCATAATGCCCCGTGGAAAGACTGAAGCAAAACCTGGCAGCCCGAGCCGTTTGGAGGCTGAGGACGCCTTTTCCTCCATATAAAGTGATTGTGCGGGCAGCATTTTCATGCGAAGCGTCAAACTCCTGGCAGCTAGCGTTGATGGAGGGAATGTGTCACCGGATGGGTGTCACACCCCAGTAGTGAAGGAGTTTTTTGGGCGGGGGCCATCTCATGCAGAATCTGCTGGTTCTGAGAGTCGAGCCGGATCAGCAAAAGACATGTGGAGGCAAATACGTGAGCTGCAGATAACTTTAGGGATTTGATCTCAGTGTTTTTGGGATTTTGTGAATACCCATATGCTTGCTCTTGCTTCCAAGCTCTACATCTCAAGCATTTAAAACCAAAGCCTGCCTTTGTTACAAAGTACTGTAAAAGTTGCAGTTGTTCTAACCTCTCTCCAGTAAATCTCTTTGCCCTGCGTCTGAGCGAAGGTTCCTGTCGTCCTGCATTCTTCATTCTCTTCTGTCTACTCATCCCACGTTCAGAGCCATCCAAATGAAAATTCATTTCTTTCAGTTAATTGACTCACAGCGCCTTTCCCTCGGCTCCCTCGGAGTTGTGAGGCAGAGTCAGCTGTCAATTCCAGATTACAGCGTGCTGTTGTTGGAGAGAGGAGCCCATTGTGTTTATCTGCAGTGACAGCTGGCTGGAGGCAGCAGGGGGAATAGATCTGTCACTGTGCCTAGTTTGTCTGTGATCTGGCATCTGCCCAGACACTCCACCTTTGGCAGGGCTGTCTCTAGTACACCTCCGCTCTGTCCTCACTTACTCTTCCTTTTCTTCTGTTTCCTTTCCTTTTCTTCCTCTTCCTTTCCTCTCGTCTTTCTTATTACTCTCCCTTGACGGAACTCGGCGTGATATCTTGAAGAACTTTCTTTTGCAGCAATCGATTTGCAACCGGGTTGACTGAGGGCACCTGGCGTCGGTGGGTATTTGCAGTCACGAATCTTGTGAATGTCACATGTGCTTATTGACGGCCAGGCGGCGTGGTTCATTCTGACACTTTGTTCTGCAGCAGGTGGGCCAAATCTCCCCTCCTACTTGTGTTTTCCAATTACCGCTCTTTGCCTCCAGCATACAGATTCCCTGATGCCCCCGCTGTGCAGGAGTGCCTATTCACTGCGATGATTTCATCATGCTAGCAGTTGAGCCGCAATAGAAAAAGGCAGCAAGATGAATCACAGTTAGCCCTCCGCTCTGATTCCGCTCTTAATTTTCACAGAGGGGGGGCTCCTGTAATGAATCTCTGCCCCTGCAACAAACCTGCTCCTCGGTCACACAGGGCTTCATGGGGGCTGTGTGATGATTCGGCAGCTGTTTCATTTCCACTGTTTGCGGGGGCTTGACTCAGCTCCCCATTTTAAACCGCCACAGGGCAGGAAAAACTAGATCCTCTGCTGAGGCTGAGCAAGGGTCGACTCAGAGGAAATTCCTCTATTTGTAAACCCAAAGGTTTGTTTGTTTTTAGCTGATTCACTGAGCGTTAGACGTCTGTTCACACTCTTGCTGCGGCGTTTGATGTGTGTCTCTCTGCTACTTGTGCGGCGTTGTGTTGACATTTGACCAGAGTGCTTCTGTAATCTGTTTTTCTCCTCTCGCTGCCTGTGAGCAGGAGCTGTATAAACATGTCCTTCCTCCATGGGAGGCAAATGGATCACTCCTCATTACAGGGCAGGCAGGGAGACGAGAGGCGCACAGCCACAGCCGCCGTTTGATCCCACTGAGTGGAAGCAGGCCTGACACAGGCATGCGTGTACCATGTATACACTCTTAGTCACATACACACACGCACAACAGCACACCTGGCACATGGTTTAGTATTCAAAGCAAAGCGGATAACAACTCGACGCCTAGAAAAGAAACTTGATCAGCCAGGTTTTATTTCAACACCTGTGTGCCACAAGCTGCAGTCAGCTTACAACAAAACTCACCTGTGCAATCTGGTGCTACTCATCAGTTTTAACCCTCAGATGCTGCATATTAAGTTCACAGACCTGTTTCCATTGCAGCTTTTTCCTCTGCTGTCTTAGCCTGTAGCTGTGTTACCCATCTCAGTCCCGTCTCACCACACCTGAGAGCACAGCGACCGTAGCGCCTGAGTGGGCTTCGTGCACCGCTGCCCTGACACCACAGCAGCTGATGAGACATCATTCAGACACACCGGGACTCCTCAGACTGGGCCACCGACGCTGTACTTTTACATGCCCCACTGCATGACTGACAGGCTGCTTCCTACAGGGAGCCAGCTCGTGGAGGAGCAGGCTCAAGTCTGCCTAACCCTTCTCCCAACAGCGGAGGCTAGTTCAAAGGTGTCACTTAAACCAATCATGTCAGTCCTGGTTACTGGATGATTCTTATTACTCATTACTTCTCAACAAAAAAGACTTTGCTCTGGGTTGAGGCGTTGCATTTTTTCTCTTCTACAATATAACTGTTAGTCTTCATACTTTATTCCCTGGAGAGAACTTTATTCGATTAGATAGATTGAAGTGTTTGTATATAATATGTTAAACTTAAAGACCCATTAGCAAAAGATATATCCAGTCTGTATTCACCACTTGCCTTTCTTAAAAGCTTTCAATTTCATTAAAAGAACAAGCATCCATTTTTTGTTTGTAGCTGTTAAATTTCTCTGTAATTGGAACTTTATGCTTTTAAAGAAAATTTAAAAGTTCTCACTGTCTGCACCAAAATGAGGGGAGAGTCTTTCACATAGATTACGATGAAACTTTAATGATCCCTACTGGGAAAATGGGTCATTGGAGCAGCAAAATCATTTAAATTGCTTGGATAGTTGAAGAAAGAAAAGAATATAAATCAAAGTTCAATGGATGATGGAGATTTAAACATAACAGAACTGGGATTTGAAGACATTTTAGAAAGTATTTGATGTAAAATAATGAGTTTTAAATAGATGGACATTAACATTTCAAATCAGTGTGTTGAATAACAGCAAAACATACAGCACATCTTGTCTATGTTGAATATATTCATAGATATGAATTCATTGCACTCACAGACCTGCAGGCAGTATGGTAGGTATGGATTAACTGTGAGTGGATTCATACTGTATTATCAAGGCTATTTAATTATCATATGATTTAATATAAAGATGTAGATGTAGAGGATTTGCACATGTGCACATGTGGATCACCAGCTGTTAAAATAATCCTGACCAGCAGATAAAAAAGTGTTAATGTGCAACATATGACACTGTAAATTGACTCTTTATCTTGGGAATTTTAACAGACTAACTCCTCAGTACTAATGCGTGTCTTGGCTTTCGCTCTCAGAGCGTTTGTGTGGATTGCCACTGGTGGAGACAAAGTGAAAAGCGAATGGGGGGAAAAAAAATCAATAATGTAAGAACGTTGAGGAAAATCCCTTTGTAATAAATCCATCTGCACAGCAAACATTCTGAAGTGCTCCTTATTGTTGTTTTCATGACTTCAAAGGACAGATGTGGATTTGCAGCAGTCTTGCCTCATTCTGACTTGACACATTATCAAAAAAATCATATTCAAAGCCTGAGGAGACTCTGGCAGTGATACCTGCAACGACAGCAGGAAAGACACATTTTGATTGAATGTGAATACAAATCAAGATGAAGGTTAACCAGATTATAACTAAACTTGTGTTGCACCAATAATCCTTCATGAAATTCCATGTAAGGATTGCATCTTTATAAGATTTGCAGCAGAGTGTAAACAAGTCATGGTGAGTGAATATGTTTCTAAGCTGCATTACATATGAATAATTCAAGTTCAGCCTACGGTAAATGGCCATGGGAAACTCAGAAAAGGTGCATGAGACATGCTAGCACCCAGCACTGCAGTCACCCTCCCTCACGCTCTCCTTCTATCATCTCCAGTAATTATTTACATCCCTCAGGAGTGAGTTGTCAGGCTGCTGTATTACCAGGCTGGACAGCAGAGAGATCGCTCTCTTCTCCTCTCTCCTGACACCGTTTTCATATCTCTCTCTCCATCTTCTTCCTCCTGGTGGAGTGCCTTGATGCCAAGGCCCTTAGGTAACAACTAATAGACCCCTCTGTCTCTGTCTCCCCCCTTTTCTCTTTTCTCAGCGCTGCTCTGTACCTGTTAAACACAGGATTAAAGTGCACTCGGCAGGGTGCAATTATACAGCCAGCACTGTTACATCCAGAGTTAAACACAGCCCTCTCTCTCTCTCTCTCTCTGCTCACTTGTCTGCTGCAGGCTGCTGCAGCATCAAGGTAATTGTATTGCTGTCAGCCCTTGGTTGATGAGTTAGCAGCGTAATTGCTTTACGGTTTGACCTCTGGTTTTTCAAACAAGCACCCTGGTCAAGGATCTGCACCGGGCAGATGAGGGATGAGAGGGCGGCTGCTGTATGCATGTGGTTCTGCTTGTGTGCATGTGTGTGTGTGTGTTTGTGGTTAATGGAGGCAGGATAAATATGTTAGTCCTCTAATGTTCCATGTTCCCTCTCTGTGTCCTCTGTTATTCTTTACAGCATCTTCAGTTCTCTGCCTCACTTTAAAGTTGTTAGGAATATAACATGCACAGGGATTTGTCTTTATGACATTAGTGCAGAGACACAGTGATAGCAGTGCTTACTGATACTCTTGAGTTCAAGGACAACATGACATAAAACGCAGCACAGCCACAAAGCCAAATACTGTACACACTATGCTATATTTATCTCGTAACATCTTATTCTTAACTTGGAGTTTTCATTTTTTTTCTGCTGCTCTTCTTTTAAAATAAACACAGTCATATATTAGAGGCTGCTGTGTTGTCAACCAGTATGTCTTTTAAACATTTAAAACAAAAGGCAGAGACATTTTGTTAATAATTATTCTATTGGACTAAAATTTTAGCCTCTATTAAAAGTTTTTCTTTTCTCTCACCATAACTTTAAAACAACCAAGTGTTGATTAGTGAATATATACTTTTTTAAAATATAACAAAATGAGTTACATGAGTTGATCAAATCATGTTATTTAAATTGAGTCTGTTTGGGTAATATAGTG
The DNA here is from genome assembly GCA_029814765.1 of Acanthurus leucopareius. Taxonomy (NCBI): domain Eukaryota; kingdom Metazoa; phylum Chordata; class Actinopteri; order Acanthuriformes; family Acanthuridae; genus Acanthurus; species Acanthurus leucopareius. Next base: position 3,036,451 of record JAQMCX010000047.1, read on the forward strand.
AGGCTCAATGATGGTAAAGGTCATAGTCACAATTATTTTGGTCCATTTGAAGATCATGACTATTGTCAAGATTGCTCATTGACTTTGGAGCTTCAGTTCACTTTAAAAACAGTAAAAAAATAAAGGTCTTCTCAAAAAGGCCTATTTTCTATGTATATGTATCATGACTTTATTTGCATATTAAATGAGGGAAAGGAGAGACAGCTCCTGTCCTGTTTTGATCACTCAAAGCATCTGTACAGGCATAACTGGCAACTGGTTCTTCAAGTTGTCACAGACAAAGACTCATTTGATCACAGTCAGCTTAATGAAGAAAATCAGAACTGGCTGAGAGTCAGTTTGGTTTTTTAAGAAAGTGCAATAAGATAGAGAAAAGGGTTTCCTGAATTTATAATGCATAAAAAAATGAGAAAATTATTGTGAAGGGACATGTGACACTATAACCATTTGATCTTAATTATCTTATTGTAAGCATAATCCGTAATCACCCAGCTCAAGATCAATATGCTTGAGCTCTATCAGTCAGTGTTTATTACAGCCATCCAAAGAGGATTTAATTGAGAAAAATTGATAAAAAATACCAACAAATGAGTGAGTTTTTTTCCACTGAAACAATCTGCAGTGACATTAGTTTATTGTGTTATACTTAGGCAGGCAGTTAGCAGCTAGCTTGTTGATGGTCAGTGTGCAGGTTTAAAACAGCAGGTGGATATCGATCAATTCAATTCAATTCAATTTTATTTATATAGCGTCAAATCACAACAAAGTTGTCTCAAGACACTTTATATGTAGAGCAGGTCAAGACCACACTCTATAAATGCATTTATATTTCAGATTTATAGGAACCCAACAATTGATCAGTTGTTTAATATCCCAGTTACACTTCCAGGTTCATCACTTTGGACTTATTTTGAGTTTACCACCTTAATGCAGTGACAGAAAACACCAGAAGATGTGAATTTCTGCTCTGTGCTTGCATAGCTGTTTGTTCCCCCTCCTCTCTCCATTCCACATTGCTCTAATGAAGCTGATCACTACCTGCTCCAGAAAAAGAAAAAACTGCCATGTCCTTACATTTTAGCAATCATAGCAGCATTTTAGAAAAATCACAGATAGATATTTTCCTCAAACTGTTCAGTCTTACTTCATGCCCTCAACTTTTTTTTTTTTTTTGATAGACAGCAATACATACATGCTCGCATAGGCAGGTACATGCACACACATACACACATGGACACAGGCACACACACACATGTGGTAGGAAGGTTAACCACCTAAAGGAGTCAAGGGGTGAAGGAGAGAAAGGTGTGTGAGAAGTGCCAGGTTGACAGCTGAGAAATGGAGAGACAGTCCAGAGTGTTAAATGAACGTGTTTGCATGTATGTGGCTCCATGACGTGTGTGTGTGTGTGTGTGTGTGTGAGAAAGTCAGAGAGAAGCTTTGTGTAACTGAGTGCTTTTTCCCGTTGTGCATCGCGTGGAAAGGAATGTTTCCGCTGCGTTGTGTGTTCATGTGTGTCGATGGCTGTATGGCGTGAGAGGATGACATAAGTAGAAGTCCACTCACACAGTCTGTCAGGACTTTGAGTAAAACTGAAAAGAAAAGCAAGCAAGTAAACTGCTGAGATAATGGAGAAATCACACAGTGAAGGTGTGTGTGTGTGTGTGTACGTGTGTGTTGTAGAGCAAAAAAAAAAGCCCCCAAAAATCAGTCAGTTGCACGAGGTGAAATGACTGCAAAGTGTTCATAAACATAGAGCTGGTTGTTCCGGATGAAAGCAAACACACTGGAGGAGGTTTATTTAAATACCAGGCATGCATCTGTGTGTGTGTGTGTGTGTGTGTGTGTGTGCATGTGTTTGTGTGTGTGCATGTGTTTGTGTGTGATTGTGTGTATGCAAACAGCACGTCAGGCTCATTCATTTAGCAAACAGTGTGACGGCATCAGTTCAGGGCTGACTCAGTGGTTCGGGGGCCCTCTGGGCTGGCTTTTAGCACCGGCAACACGAGTGCTTGTTTTTGTTGCCTTGTTCTCTCTGTGGCAGCTCATTTTCCTCCCTGTCAAGCAAAATCACTATGATTTCTCTTTTGGTAAAAGCTTGAATATTCAAATATTTAGCAAGCATCCATTCAGACAACAGGTTTGTGCCTCTTTTTAACAGAGAGTATCTGAGGAAAATGATAGTGCCTTCAAGGACACAATGGGGGGGGGGGATAAGTTACTCATCAACTCAATGTCTCTTGTTGCTCAGAGAGTAAAAGGAGCAACAATCAAAGTTTTTACTGCTCTGTTTTGTCTGTCTTTTCCTGACCAGAGAGAGTGCTTAGATTTATGATTGTGTAGCCAACTGGTTTGTCTTTTTCTCAAATTATACAAAAACTGGGTTAGTAATTAGACTAGATTCCTTCACAGGAAAATAATAGATGTGTTTTCTCAGACTTTTTCACAGTGTTTTGGATTTCTAAGAGAGGACCTTCATTTTTAAAAGGTATCATTAGTTATCAGAAGCACACACTTAATGGCCATGGCATGAACATTTGAAGTTGTGCTTTCATAAAGGTGACGTTAATAAGAGGTTGTTCCCATCTTTCCTGCCAGACTTCATTAATGTTGCCTGGTGGCTAAAATTTCAAGACGGCTTAACGGCAAATGTCACAATCCTCTGAGAATTTGTGGTTCTCTCACACAAAGTCTGTCTTGTTTTAGAAATACATGCATTTGGTGGAGGAATGAAGAATGCAGTTCATTCATTTTTCCATTTTTTTCCATCAGCCTCCAGGTCATGAAACTGCCCACAGCCGTGAACTTTGAAATATTGAAAAGTTTCATGATGTGCTGCTTTAAGAAGTTAAAAGGCTTTGCATGCTGTTCCCTCTATTATTTATAGCAGTCACACATTTATGTTAGATCTTCACAATGTTCCCTGAGGGCAGACATAGGTTTTTGACCTAACAGGGGGTTCATTCAACGGTCAGGATGAAAAATCAGTAAATTGAATTTTAAGGGATCTTAATGTTTTTATGTACACTGTGTCCAATCTGAATTCAGGAGAATCAGTTACAAATGCACATATTTCTTTTGCAGTGTCCTAAGAGGCTGTGTTGCTGACATTTGTCAGGTTCCCTGTTTCCATTTATTCCTGCTGTTCGAATTAAAAGAGCGACACATGGATAAGAAATGCTTGATTTTTGAAAATGGAAAAGGAGTTATTTATTAGATACCTTCCCACTGAGCTACAAAAACTAAATAGGGCAGCAGCTGGCAGCAGATCCCCTAGAAGCTAGTGGTTTCTGGTCAAAAAATAATTGCTAAACACAACCCTGTTGCTGTCGGCAATGTGGTATTTACTGTCATTGTCAGTCAAGAAAAATTAAATCTAAAAATGTGAGTGTATGTTTTGTTTCAAAACTAAAACATAGAAAGACAGAATGTACTAAACCCATTTTGTCTTGTGTGGTTTCATCTCTAATCTGATCTGCTGTTAGGTGGTTTGTTTACATCATGTAACAGATGTAACAGATGTGTCTGACGTTGCACGATGCGTCATGTTAGTTTTGCTCACTTGCCATTAGGACTCAGTGATAAGTCAGCACAAAAGGACTGAAAGAATATGTGCAGTTGTGTTGAAAGAAGGGTATTAACTTCTTTGAGATAAGCGTTGCTGTGACTGCACTGATGTGAGGCTGCAGGCAGATCTGACGTTTCTCCTCCCCTGTCACTCGTCTCTGGCTGGGATTCCTCCACCCTGTCAGCTTCCCGCTGTGTGAAAAAAGTCAACTCCTCTCACCGGTTCAGCTCGCAGCAGGACGCAAGCAGAAATTCGGCAGACGCCAAAATGCTTCTGCCATCTTTTCAGTTTAGTGGTTTGGAAGGAAACTGGTTTTTGTAATTTGTGTTTTGATTTTGCTTTGTAGTGTAAAGACTGAGAGAATGGCTGTCAAAATGTGAGCGTTCAGTGAAGCAGACTTTAAAAAAAGTGTTTGTCAGTATTTTTAAAAGCTTATCTTTTATTGTTTTCAAAGATGCCTCCGATTAACATCCCCTGTGTGTTTTTAGCAGCGTTGCCCATAAAAAACAACATACTTAACAGTTGGTACAGAAATATGCTGAGCTGATTTGTTGACAGTGTGAGACCAACAGTACACATTCATAAAGGTTTATTTGTTATTTTGCTCCAATGGGAATAGCTGTTACCGAGGCAACACTTCCTCTGAGTGAGCGTGAGGAAAGGAGAATTCCGAGGAATGACACCCGGCTGTATTTTGGGCTGCAATGTGTGGGCTGAGCGGCAGAAAGCAGGGAGCTTCCTGTGACAATGGGTGGGAGGCTCACAGGACATATCAGTGTCGGTACAAAGCCTTTTCCCTGCAGATAGTTGACTTAATAGTTGCTTAAAAAGCCTCAGGGAGGTCAGACCTGTGATATCTGGTCATATTCACTTTAAACCCGAAAGATTAAGACAGTATTTGGAAAATCACTACTCAGGCATTGCTGATTAATATGTTATGTGTATGTTATATGTATATATGTTAATATGGGGCTGTGTTTTACCTGAAAAACGTTGGAAATGCTTAAATGTGAATGTAAGCCAGGTATCACATAGAAACATGCACAATACACCCCATGTCGAAGTAACCTACTGAGACAGAGAGGTTCAACAAGCTAGCAAGAGCTCATCACTTCAACAAACACTTACAAGTCTTACCACATCATACGATGAGAGTTCATTGAAGACTTCATGGCTGTAATTGCTGAATCTGATATTCTGTCGGCAAAACTAAAACAGCTTCAGTTTCTCAGTTTCTGGTCATGCATTGCAGACAAGGAGGAGGTTGACCTGAACAAGTATTCACCATCACATCCACTTACCCTAAGTATTTGAAGTGTTTGATCAAACATTGTGCAATTTTGTGTGACATCAAAATTCATTCGTATTATTGTATTTGAATGTTTTCTATTGAATGTTGGAGAACGTATCATCCACTTCATGATTTTGACACTTTTTCTAATAAGAAAATGTGCTTGAATCTCACACACGGAAGTTATGTGTATTTCAACTCAAAACAAAATTTAGGAAAAATTAAAACTGAACCTGAAAACAATTCATTTAGATTTCAGAGGAACCTATTGATGTTTGGAAGGCTGGAAATTGACCAGCAACTGTTTATTGAAAAAAATGCCTTGCACATTAAACTAAGAGGTTGCAGAGGGATTTTTAGCATTTTTCCGTGAAACACATTGCCAACAAGTGCATGCTTGGGTGGTAGTTAAAAGAGAGATGCAGTCACGAAATAATCAGAGGTTGACAGAGAGCAAGCGAGTTTGACAGTTTAAATAAACAGTTTAATTTGTATCGGTCAACCCAGCTGACATGTCAGCTGATGCAGAGCAAATACAACTGCAGTCTTGTATTGTTAACACCATAGACTTAAGATCAAAACGAAAGCAGTCAACAAATGTTTCCTCAGAAGATGCTGCAAATGATCGACAAATTATTTTTGACTATTTTGACTCTTTTGAGTCATCCCAAAAGACACCAGTCAGCATCACTGAAATTCTACATTTCTATTCACAAATGAAAAATAGTTAATTGACATTGCACTTCTCTTTATACACCACTCAAAAAGCTTCATAACACATGTCAGCATTCTTTCACACACTAATGGCTGAGCCTATATACCAGCCTGAATGTATAAGAAGCACTTTGGAATCTCATGAGAAACTGCATCTAAACATTGACCAGGCAATAACAAATCAACATCATCAGATTACAATAAATTGGCTGTTAGTCAGAGTGAATATCATGTGGTCTTGAAGTGGATATAAAAAATGCAATGCTGACTTGTAAACTCCATAAGTGCAGTAAATAAATATCCATAGTTACAGTCTATACTGCAGGCCCCTGGTGATCGTTATAAATAGCTGAAACAATATTTGCAGCACACAGAGACGTCACATGCTGCATGAACGCACACTTTCTGTGGAAATGTGAAGGAATCTTGAGCAGACTCCTCCTGTGTCTGTGTCTGTGTGTGTGTGTGTGTGTGTGTCTATGTGCTCTTGTTTCTGGGATGTTTGTCGGAACTGTTAAACAGATTTAAAGCTGGTGTTTATTGTTGTGCTGCACCGCCCTGCAACCGCCTGTATTCCGCCCTCATTCTTCTCCCCTCCGCACCCGCTAGCCAGATGGTGTCACTCCAGGAGCTAATTCAGCCCTTGCACATGTGTTTGACACAAACACTCACAGTCACACAAACACACTTGTACACAGTTTGGGATTTACTAGCTGCACACACACACACACGAACACACACATTGACAGCAATGTGTTTATGTCAAATTCATCTAATCAAGAACAAACAAATGTTATTTTATATTTGACTTGCGTCATGTGGTTGATCCTTGTAGACAGCAATGTATGTAAATCACAAACCAGTTTATAGGCACATAAGTGTTTAGTTTATTGAATTCGAGAATAATTATAAAAGCAAGCTAAAATGAAAACTGCCTTTAGAAAAAACCTTTTACAAAACATCTGTGGTTATGTTGTGATCCTGTTTAACAACATATGCCCCCCAAAAATCCATTTGTTTGTGTTCTTGTATTAAAATCCAATAATGTTTCTATTTTAAAACAAAATATGGCATGCTAATGTGACCTTGAACCCACAAGTTTCAACAAATAATATCATTATTGTAAGGATTAATCAATCTTTAACTTTTATTGTTGCACAGAGATACATTTTATTAGTTGGCTAGCCAGAAACAGCATTGTTCTGGAGTGTATCTTGGGGCCCCAGCACCTAAAATCTTGTTCTGTTTCCCAAAAATATTTTCTAATGGACCCATTGTCTAGGGCCTTGGTTCCCAAACGGTGTGCCGCGGCACACTGGTGTGCCGTGAGGCAAGTGCGGGTGTGCCGTGGGATTTTGTGACAACCATACATTATTATTGCAATATACAATTACAAGATCAAGATCACAATATACAATATGTACTT
>JAQMCX010000047.1:3046878-3079308 GCA_029814765.1 Acanthurus leucopareius
CACTGACACACACACACACACACACACACACACACACCCACACACACACACACACACACCCACTCACACATACTCCAGTCCCCGCGTAGCCTGGAACAGCAACAAAGCTCTCCCGTACTGTTGCCAGGGTAACGTGGTCGGGTCAGGCCAGTCGAGCGGTCTCTCTTGTTCCCGGCTGAGACCCCCCACCCCAACCCAACCCCCCTTTCACACACTTGCACCATCTCAGTCTCTGTTTTTCCTCTCACCCTCTTCTCTGTCGTCACTTCCCTCTCTGCTCTTCCTGTCCACAGCCACTTCTTCGTTATATGGTCACTGTCACATTTCCACTGCAAGGCTGAACAGGATCGATGAGGGAGGTTTACCACTCTGACCACTTTGTCTCAGTGCGGTCTGTGAGGAGGAATTGCAAGTCTCTTAAACAGGAGTTCTGAGAAACTGTGAAGAGAGATTGAAAGTTAAGCTTCGCTGAACATAGTAACAGAACTTCACACATTTTCCATTTAAAAGCCTTGTTCCTTAAATAGATGTGGATTGAATACATATATGCCACTTTTACTGCCAGCGAAGCATTTACTTTGCAATTATTTGCATCAGTATTTTACGCTTTTCATTTGTAAATGGGTTTTTAATAATACAGAGGGCGATAAGGCTGCTCCATTATGTGCAGAAATAATTTAGTAACCGTTTTATAAAGAAAAACCCCACTTCAGGCCATTGGCATATGGAAATTATATCACAACTAAGCCGTTGCTGGCAGACACACAGTGATGGATTACCCTTCTTCTCCTGCAGCTATTATAGATCTTTTGTCTGAGTCGTGGACTGTGAATAAATGGAAATGACACAGATAGACAATTGAAATCTGCTTATTACTGATAGAACACAGCAGACATGAGACAGCGATGAGAGCAGGTGTGAATGTGCTAAACAAAGTCTAATTGCTCTGCAGTGCTCGAGCTCAGACGTTCCAGTTAGCAGCCGCTGAGAACCTGGCATGTTTAAAATAAGCTGAAAGGTATGACACTAATTTTTTTTCACCTAGATCAATCTTTTTTTTCACAAGCTGTAGTAGTCTGGTATAAACTTGCTTTTATCTTCTATCTTGATATTTAAACGTGGGGTCACAGAAGGATAGCAGAGAGATATGCACTGCAGAGGTGGCTTCCTGTGTTATTCTAAGATAAGATTAGTTTAGCAGTGTCCTGAAATGAGGTCACTGGCTCATTCTGAGTTTATTTATTTCTCACTCCAAAGACCATCTGAGGACATGCAGCTATTAAATGAACACCTAGATTTGCTAACACACAACAGAGGAATAAAAGGTGCTAACACACAACAGAGGAATAAAAGGTGCTTAACAAAGAGCATATCAAAGCCTAGCAGAGGTAATGTTATGTATGACTTCAAACAGCGTAACGCTGTAGCTGGAAAGGAACGTCATGCTGATGTTGAATATCAACAACATCAAGGAAGTCATGGTTATTTGTTGAGGAGTTTGCATTTAAGTCACAAAACATGTTGTTTAAACTCTTTTAGAGTAGCAGCTGCACAAAGTGCCACGCTAGAGGCTGCACCACCACCTGTCAGTGTGCATAAGTCACCAACAGCTGATTTTTATACATTCAACCCCGGGCCACGTTTACAACACAACTAACGGTGGTATTGGCTGAAACAGTGAAAAAAAAACTTGGGTGAAACAGGGTGAGGATGAGGGAGAGAGGGAGAGCATGAATGAAAGGTCACATGATTCAAGCGGATGTGAACTTGAAGGTTCTGTTTGCTTGACTGGATTTTGCACTACGCCAACTGAGATACTGGAGTGACTCAGAGATAAAGAGGCATTTTTTATTTTTACCACCTTTACAGTGAAGAAAAGTGCATGGATATGAGTGACAGAACTGCCCTTAAGGAGGATTTTAAATCTTATCCTTAAAGAACCTGTGCATGTCATTGCCTTATAGGGTGAGGGGCTGGAACTATGCCATAACTTTGCTAAAATGTCCATAAAGCCTCAAAGCCTATTGTAAGTTATCATAAACAATAAATGAAAAACAATCACAGATGAACTGTTTTCATTGTGTTTTAACTAGAAAGTAATTTAACCTTAAACCAATTCCAATTTTGGATTGCTTAAAATTTTAGCATTACTTCACATAATGCTAGACTCCTATTGTTACTGTGAGAAAAGATCGTAGCTTGTACACTATCCTCCACACAAATAAAGGTGATGCCTGTCATCTTCTCAGATTTAATTAAATGAACATGCTAAACTGTCATCTAATAAGTGCAGTCCTCATTTTTCACTGTTTCCTGCCTTTGTTGAATAAGGCATACACATCATCCAGAAAGCTAATAAAACTCCACATCGCTACAACTTGATGCTAAATTGACAAAAGCTTGTTTACATTAACTTGAAGAGATGAGAAATTTCTCATTGCAATCAATCTTGCACACTTGCCATTTATTGATGGATATTGACTGATGGACTGCAGCTTCAGCTCTGCCTAAAAGGAGGAAAACTCCTGCTCTTGTTTCGTGTAGTCAGACTGCAGACACTTTGCCTTCAGAGAAACTCTAGATGGCTCTCCAGGTAATGACCTGCATGAAAAGCGCCTGGCACGTCCTGTCTGGTCCCTCATGACAAAATAATGCGTTGCCTTGTGAGATGAGAAGGGCTGCCTTGAACTGATGTGGTGTCAGTATGATGACATTAAATCCTTCAAAGTGATGTCGGTCGGTGAGCTGGGTTATCTAAGCAACCTTTTGTCACACTGTTCATACATACAGAATCACAGAGAATAGTCTAACAATCTCTCTTTTATCTAAGGATGGAGAGCTGAATTCATTGTTGTCACTTTGAGCAAAACTGATACTCCTCTGAGCTTTAGACAACAGCCCTAAACGCTCTGTAATACTGTTGTTCATTACATTTATATTCTTACATAACTTTTAGATGTCATTATGTTTTAGTCTTTACTGTCTGCACTGTTTAAACAAGGTCAGCTACATATAGTAGAGCTATTTTCTGACTGAATCTGTGTTGAGTTCACTTTAAACATAAATATAAATATGACTGCTTTGCCTTACACAAGTCTCCCCACAAGCTTAGTAACCAGTCTTGGTTGATGTTTTGGGTGATTTTTTCCTCCAAACAAGAGAGAACAAATTCTCATATCTAGAAATACTGCATGTCTTTCCAAAGTGCTTCTCAGAGGAGGTTGGAATTGTACCTGCAAGTAAAAAACATAACAAACTCAGATCTAAGCATGTTCATTGTAGTGCAAAATAGCTGTTGCAAAAATTTCTGGACTGGAACACTATAAGGAAGGTGTTTTGTGTGCCAGTTTTTACTATCTTTACACTCTTTGATTAACTTTTTGTTCTGTTTTGCCTGAACTTTGCTTTTTATAAAGGAAACCTTCCTCTTCTTCACTGCCACTTTTTTTGGCAGTGCCTGACACACCCTTCATCACAGAAGGTGTCATTCATTAGCAGTTATGGGGCTAATGTGCTAGCCATCTGCTAACCTCCCACCCTTGAAGCCAATAATTTGATTATTCATACGGAGCGCTGGGTTGACTGCAGTCAGGCCGGGTGCTGCTGGCTGTGAACAGATGTTGGAACGTGAACCAGCAGCCCTCGGCGTTGAACTCCACGCAGCCTCATGCAGCGGCGTGTCGTCCTGTGCCATTCAGACACGCAGAGTTCTCCACCAGGAGGAGGGTACAATTCAATCACTGGCCACACATGCAGGCAGGCAGCAGTGTGTTACACAGGCTGGCAGATGTGTGTGTGTGCTTCACTTTGTGAGCTTCCTTACTGTATTTTAACAGTCGTGTTCCTAAACTCAAAGACCTAAACAGCCACTGGCAGCTAAAAATTTCTGTCGTTTTTTAAAACTTGATCACTTTTGAATCACTTGTACAGTCAGCATGCTTCAAAATGTCATGTAATCTACAGTTCCTCAGCTCTTCAGTCGTATCATAAATGTCTTTTTTTCCTTGAGGTTAGGGTTAAGTTAATCTGTTCTCAAACAAAAAAAATAGACAAGGCTGAAACTCAAGGTTCTCCTGACTCAAGTGATGTTTGACACTTGATGCTGACTGCTGGGACAGGATAAGAAAAACAAAATAAGTCATGACGGTCAAATTTCTTCTAGTCTTTAATGGTTAACTTTCTCAACCTGACAGTTCACCTAAAACTCAGTTTGACTTCAGCTATGTGACTAGTGTAATGATTGTGTTGCACCAAATACAATAAGATGGATGGAACAGTACGAAGAAATTTCTCATCTTTATAACTTTTGACGTTTCACATAACTGGAAAACTGAAGAATAGTGAACACCACTAAAATAGAAAGGGAATCACAAATGTTGACTATCATTTTGAAAAGTACAAGTCAGTTTGACAGACATGCTTTAGTTTTCCTTTTAGCCTGATCTGAAAGTGATGTAGTGATTTGCCAGGAACTCAGACACACAGATTGTGTGTCATGTTTTTGGTTGTGCAGTGAAATTGATTGAACTTTGACCACAGAGTCTACCTTGATTCAGTCTCTTAACCTTCCTCATAGAAAAACAACCCCTGCAAAAACAACCGCATCCATTCTGCTGCTGATCAAAGGTAGTGGGCATAAAACACTAAAGGTGACAGAATGTGTGGTTATAAAATACACTATCCAAGTCTACAAATGAAGAGCATACTTTGATGAAGGACTACAAGATTCAGGCCAAATGGCTATTTATGATCATTTTGATCAAAAATTGAGTGCACGGGTATTAGCATGATTATTCACTGATTTTTCTATAGCAAGCATCATCTGCGCTAAATCTGAACCAAGTCTAAACAATGAATGATGATCCATCCAGATTTTTATTTTAGTTTAGCCCATACAGCTTCCTGTTGTTATTCTTACCTTCTAAATCATGACTGCAAGGTGCTCGTCCAGCAGCATGACTCCAAAACTGAAGCCAAAACATCTCACTCCTCCCCTGCTGACTGACAGTTTAGAAGTGCTTGATTTAATGCAGTGGACTTTCTTTGAAAGTAGCCCGTATTTTTAACTTCAATAATGGATGAAGCCAAAATTATATATCATGATAAATATTAAATTAATTTTGCAGCCATAATTTGAACATCTAATGGCTAATTGCACAGTTTCGGCTGAAGGCTTAAAAATCATTCACCCATTCTTTAAGTGCGGGTCTACATCTGATGACGATTCGTCTGGGCAGGCACTGTCTTGTTATTCAGTACAGAGTTAGAAGGTCAAAAGTTTAATGAATGATTATTGCTTTCAATGTTATGTGGACTAAAACTGCATTTGCGAGTCAAAAACTGGCAATTAGAATAACTCTATTATGACATGCACACTGCATTAAGGCCACATGTTGTGTCATAGCACAGGGAATTGTGGGCACTTGAGTGTGCTAATATGCTCTTTTTGTGCTTTAAATCTTTAAATATAGCAGCAGCCGAAATAAAGCAAACCCCAGTCACTGATGTTAGTAAGCTAATGCCATTTTTGTCATTCTGTGAAAAAACGGTCAGAAGGTAAGCTGGTGGATGGAGTGAAGAAAAACCATTGAGTAAGACTTCAGGAAGTAACAAAGGGTGCTTGAATTCTGACAAACACTGTTTCTATACAGGCCGTAACCGAAGCATGACAGGTACAGTTAAAGGGGAAATTGCTTGGTCATAGTGGAAGTGTAGAGCAACTGTTTTTTCTCTAGTGTGTGTTAAAGCAGCACTTCATATCATAAGCTCATTATATCTGAGCCATAAAGTGATTATGGGCTCCAGTAAGGCATTGTTCTGCTGTTTACAGGATTAAAGATGACTTTAGAGCGAGGGAGAGAGAGAGAGAGAGTGTGTGTGAGTGAGCGTCACTGCACTCTGCTGAGTGTTTGCTTGCTTTTTTATAAGCCAGCAGTGAAAGGGGCTGCACGCTTGACTGTTTGCCAGCTGTGACACACCCTCCCTCCATTCTTTTCCAGGCTCGTGTCCCACCTCTCTGTCTATCCACGTAGACGTCTGTCTGCTCTGCTCTTGTTCGAAGGCAGCCTCAAGTGTCCTTTTTCAGAGATTTGTCATCACCTGTTAAATGATTGCTTCAAGGATTTTAAAGGGATCCTTGAGACACAAAAGGCAGTAAATCTACCCTGTCACTGTGGCACTTAGTAGTTTCTGTGTCACTGCAGAATCCCTAAACAATGTTAAATACATCGTTTTTGAGAAATGAATGTATGTAATGAGAATGTGCAGCAGGTTACATGTCTTCTTCTCTCACCGTGGTTGTGAATTTTTATCGTTTAGTTTCTTTTTTTTCTGATTTATGATAAGAGGAAGCACACAATCAAGGGACACAGCAGCAGTGTTTATTTTAATGTCTCCAACAACAACTTCACTGTGCATATTATATGGATGCATCTCTCCATCACGACTTCATTCTCATTCCTCAGTGTCTTGATTTCTAATGTGCCTCGTCTTCTCCTCACAGAAGAAGACCGGAGTGGTGAAGACACAGGAGAAGAAGGAGCGGTGGAAGGAGAAAAAGGTGGTGAAGCGGCAGAAGAAGGAAGACGAGGAAGTGGAGGAGGAAGAGGAGAATGTCCAGCTGGTGTTGGATCCTCTGGAGAACGGCTTCCTCCACCACGCCCAGCGGGAGCAGGAGAGGATGAATGAGAGGCTGCTGAAGAAGACGTACTCCAAGAAGAACAAAATGGTCAGTGTGTCAGCTCTCATTAGCTTTTTCCATATTTATTGTCAGAAAGTGGCTAATAACAGAGATGTGTGCTGGGCTGTCTTTGGCATGAAGGCAAGGGAGCCAATCAGCTGCTTAAGAATCATCTGCTTTGTTGTGATTAGTCAGTGCTGTATTTTTCATAGCTCCTCTGAAACCAGTGTGCAGGACCATCTTTCCTCCAGATAAATACTTTATATGCGTCATTCATCCTTTTCCTCAGAGCACCAATGCATCACATCTCAATCTTCAGCACTGAATTTACCCATTTTCCTCAAATGCTGGCTGCCTTTGTGAGCAGTGTTTGTTAAAAGCTGTCACGAGGAGTTCAAACCTATTTGGAGCTGTCAAAATGTGACCTGTTATTGCCCCAGTCTTTTTGAAAATAGTGTATCTGTATCTATTTTTTGGTAACATTTGCATAATTTTCATTGTTGTCCTATAGAGAAGTCTGGGTCGTTGTCAAAAAGAGAAGAAGAGAATTTTTATCTGTTTGAGGTTTAGTTAAGAGAGTCTTTTGAAGTGAGCGATGATGCGTCTTGTGCTGTAGTTGGTGGTGACTTTGGCATTAGCTCTCTTTCTTTTGATGCTTTCTTAAGTGACTTTTTTGATAATTTTATCTTACTGTCATAAGATGTGACAACAGATTTTTGAAGCTTCGTTCTACAGTCTTACTGATTTGGTACAGCCCTAATTCAAAGGTCTATTATTGATATGAGACAATATTATATGCCCATTAAACACACTCAGTTACAGAGGAAGCTGCAACCTCTTTCTTTTCTGCTTTTGTTCTTAGAAAAAACAAAACTTATTGAAATAATGTCCCCTGTTAGGGCCAGTAAAGTTTAAAATTGACTCCTCTAACAGCTATAAAACATGTCCTGACAGGAAGACAATTAACAAAAGTATACATTCTTTTCAATAGAGACTGGCAAGATTCACAGACAAAACAGTTGTTTTCTGCTCATCTTAAGTTCATGGCATATTAAACTGCCAGAGTTTGCCCAGCAGCTTGTGGATCCCCTTGAATTATGGCTCTACATATTACATGAATTAAAAATACTTTTTCTGTCTCACCATGGGTTTGAGTCGCTTGATGAAACACAGTTGGATTTCTAGCCTGTGTGCATGTTTTTCAGCCTAACGCTGTTGAAAGAGAACAGCTAATATTCAAGGAGTGAGAGCAACATGTTAGCAGACTGCAGAGTGAGATGTCCGGTCAGGTTTGTCCTGTTTCCTGAGTGTTTTATCTTGCAACTACATTGTTTGGCTTTAGCATGGACTTTGTCTGTTGACCAGTCTTTTCTGCAAAATCCAGATTATAACAGGAATATAATGGAAAATCCAAAATAAAGGACATATTGTGTATGTTTTAATGCGGTCACTTTGGAACAATGATATTGGAATATTGATCATTGAATCCTTAAATCCAGAATGACGATTTACTGCTATGTGCTGTTATGTACCGGCAGTCATAATGCAGTCACTTTTTTGTAGTAGGTGGATGACTCCACTTGTATGTTTGCTATCGTATCTGTTTAGCAGTAATAGCACAGCACCTTGTTTTGTAGCAAAACAAAGTTTTAATGACGTTCTGCTTAACTTTTGTCACAGCAGTGACGCTGCAGTACAACAGAGCAGCTAATCCAGAGGTGAAGACACACAGCAGCAGCCTTGGACAGACTGCCTGATACATAGAAAGTGCTGCTGGTGCATTATTGGAGTTTTGAGCTTGTTTGAGGTCATAGCATTTTGTGCAATTCACTTGGTGAAATAAAAGAGGAAAACAGAGCGGTTAAAATAGTATTACAAGGGGAGAATTGTAGAGATTCAGTCAAACAGCATTTGGGTCTCAGTGAAGGGAGACATATGGAACTTGTATACATGAACCGCGATGAGCTCATGACGATTCCGCCCAAAGAGTTTGTGTTCCATAAACAAATAGTTGGTATGCTGCCTTCAGGTGGGTTTACCCTGCCATCCTTTTCTGTTTTCCTTCATGACTGCAGAAGTGCCTTTCTGTTTGTTTATGCAGATAGAGGACTGCCAATATCCCCAGCTTCGAGCACACCGCTGAGCCCACAGACTCCGAGTCTGTCCCAATGAGATAGCCCATCTATGTGTTAACAGTTTGTTTAAATGGGCGGATGTTTTTATGCTCCTGTCCGAGGCCAAGATCCACCATAGTGCTGTTGAGGATAAGAGGGGAAATGTAGTCAGGAAGCCAAACTAAATAATGAGACTATGTAGCCTGGAGGCCTCTTCCACAGACAAAAATAACTCTCTTAAATAAGATTTCCTGAGGAAGTTAACATGGCTGAAAATGAGTTTGGCTGCGATATTTAGCTTGCCAAGAGACAGTTAGAAATTATGTATTTAGCCGATCCTCTTATCCAGAGAATGAGTCCAACAGGCTGCAATTATTGAACGTGATCTACATTCCAGTCCAGATAGCAGCTCGGTGATATCAATCAAACCGCTGCTTTCATGTGAAAGCCGAAGCCAGTTCCGTGTTTTACACTAACTTCATCAAAAGATTTACTACTCAAGCTCCCAAGGAGATTAAGATGAGAGATAATGAAAGCAGCTCGAAACCCACCGGAGAACTGAAGCTGGAAATATTTTTCATTTTCATTATTTTTTTTCCCTTTTTCATGTTTACACCCATCAGCAGTGAGACAGAATACATAATAGGAAAGTAAGGAATCAGGAAAAGAGCTTTTTATTTTAATTAAAGGCGCTTGATCTTGTGTCTCTAGATAAACATTTTTTTTTGTTCCAAAGTGATATTACTGCTTATTGAATAAGTAGTTACATCTTCATTTAATTTATCTGTCATGTTTTTTGCTTCTTTGGTGCATTTTGAAATAATTTCTCAGTGGTACATCAACAAATGCTCATGCTATTGGATAACAGTGAAATTTACTTCAGTCACAAGTCTACATATGTCATGCAAGAACAAAATGTTCATTTTGACACTAATTTGACATGTATTTTTGAAGTGAACATTTAACCCTGAAGGTACTAGAAATTCTGCGAAAGCCACAGTTATGTGCTCTTTATCAGCTGAAGCTTGTGTCAAAGTGAACTATTAGAAAGAGTATCTCTGCAGCACCTTGCAGAAGTCTAAAGGAAGGATTTGTCTGTGGCTTACTGGACTGGCTGTGACACTTTGACCCTGAGTATTTTTGAAAATCTCCTAAAAAACACTTTAATCCTGTGATCCTGAGATAACCCGAGACATCTCCTCTCCCTGTTGGACTGATCCATAAAGTACTTCTGGTTACCTTTGTCCTGCTGCTTCCCTATTGCTCTTCTGTAACTTTTAAACCTTCCGATCCCTTCCCTCTTTCTTGTATCAGCTGCGTACTTTCATCTCAGTGTCTGACTAAAGCAATGTTTGACTGTCTCATTGTCTGAGAACAAGCAGTTAAAATATCTTTTAACCTGCCCCGGTGTTAAGTTCTCTGCATGCTGGGAATTCAAACCTGCCTTTGATTCGCTACTGAAGCTCCTAGTTTCCACCTACATTATTGTTGTTTTGAGAACTAACAATTAGACTGTGTTCACACGCTGTAGGAAATATCCATTTATAGTCATAATCCTAGTGGAGATGAGACTTGCGACATGATCTCATGGAATAATTAATTGGTAATAGATGCCAAAATTATATATGAAACAGTTGATCTGCGCCTTTAAATCAACAGTTTGGAAACTGTATGGATCCTCACTGCTGTCATTAGAATAATTACAGTGGATATTTCAGCTTTCCTATTTGTTAAGATCACACTTGCCAACTTACACTGCTTTTTGTCACATACTACAACTGCTTTCAAAATACTTATTATTAATTCTTGCCAAATGGGAATTTTTTCTCGTATTTGTATTGTATGCCTAAATGAGACTTAAAAATAGCAACTAGTTATTGGATCATAAATGGACGATTTAAAAGGATGATTAGTGATTGTTTTTTCCTGTTTCCATACTACACACAAGTGGTGAGTGAATTTTAAAGGTCCAGTGTGCAGGATTTAGTTACATCTGGTGGCGAAGATGCAGATTACACCCAACTGAATATTAGTTTGCGCATCCTCCCTTTCCAAGCATATAGGAGAAATTATTTTGGCCACTAAACTCGTGAAAAACTGAAAGGCAAGTATTTGTTCAGTATATTCTGGGCTACTGTAGAAGCATGGCAATGCAGCATGGTGGACTCCATGGAAAAGCTCCTCTCTGCAGATATAAAAGGCTCATTTTAAGGCAATGAAAACATAACAAATTCTCATTTTTAGGTGATTATACACTAATGAAAACAAGCAATAAAATTTATTTCCCATCTCTGCTGTTTCCTACAATCAGTTCCCCTAAATCTCACATACTGGACCTGGATCTGTTTTTCCATGGATCTCACACTTTGATCTCTGTTCTTCAACTGCCCTTTCACCAAAATGTTACATTGAGCTGCAGATGAATAGTTAACATTGTGAATATGATTAGGATTTTGAAAAAAGGGAAAAAGAAACTGATATTAAATGAAACATGGTGCTGGGATGTTTTTCATGTTTGGTTCTTTCAGTAGCACTGATTACCACTACGAGTGTGTTGTGAATTTTACTGAACACCACTTGGCATTATTAGCAGTGAGATTACTCATCCATAACTGTCCCCACTTGGACACACAGGCTCATGTGACATGTCCATGCTGCATTTTATTGGCGTGCTGTGACATCACTCTGTCCACCCCCTCCTACCCCTGCTGACCCCTGGTGGTCAGGTCACTTTACATCCAACTAGGGACCATATAAAAACAGACACAATTGCCCAACGTTGCACCAAAAAACATCATACAGAGCCTGTGTGTTAACATGCCCCATTAAAGGATGTTGTGGGAGAGTGTGCACAGCAACATTATCTTCATACAGGCACGTTTCCTCTGGTTATTGTGTTGTGAGATGGAGGCGTTGATAGATTTACTGTTTTGAGGCCAGTCTCTCTGGCTCGATTGCTTGCTCACTCGCTGCTGTTTACCAGCCGTCTCTTTTCATGTGTTTATGGGTCTCAGTTGCTTCATCTTGTACATATTGAGGAATTGTTGCAGTTTTTTTTTCCCCAGCGCGGCTTAAAATGATCACAGCAGCAGCAGTAAAAGTTGAACTTCAAAGCCTCGTTTTATTTTTGTGACTCTGGAGTGACTATATAAGAGTAAGTGCTTGCATTTTGGGAGCAAAGGAGAAAGCCATAGATAGAGTTATCTATTCTTGCTTTATCCCCGAATCCTATGATGTTTTCATGCACTCTTAAGTGTCTCTGATAGATGGGATCCCATGCATATAAAACACTTCCGCTTCCAGATGGACGAGGCTCGAATGAGGAGGCCTTTGTGGTTTTTATCTGCTGAAAACGTCCTTGGCAGCAGTACCCACAGATTCCATCAGAGTAATGTGGAGGGTTTTTTTTTTTGGTATTCACAGTTCACTTTGCTGGCAAGTTAACATAACAATTCCATGCACACATTTGATTTTACTTACATCCACGGGGAGATACTGAAGAGCCATTTATCCTACAAGCAATAAGCAGATGGATGTGCACACATAAAGGCTTTTGTAGTAACTGTGGGAAAAGGGCAGCACAGAGCAGCCATCTAAGCTTTAAAGCAGATGTTTACACATTATGACACATCCTATTGATAGAATACATTGACTTGTATGTGTACTTTTAGGATACTCCTCTCCACAGTGACAGTTCAAGTGCTTTTGAAGTTTGTTTTTTTTTTCTTCATTGTTTAGGCCCCCCTCCAAGTGTCCAGTTTAGCTTTCCTTGTCTGTATTCCTTTACATTTCTCTACATCTCCAGTTAGAGGTGGCATTTCAGGTGTGTGTCACACACGATGGTCCACAGGTGAGTTGAAATGTCGGTCTCCCCCCCAGGGTGCCAGGAGCTTGCTAGAGGAAAGGAGCTGCAGTTTCAGTGCAGAGTTTGTAACAGGAGTGCAGCATTTGGTCTTATTAGAGAACTCAAAAAACCCCTCAGGAATCATTGTGCTTAATTTGTATTTATATGTGTGTGCTTGTGCATGTGTAACACACTGTACATGCTCACCAATGTCCAAAGACTGTTGCTGATATTTGGGGTAGTTTTTAAAAGTCCTTTACTAACATTAGTTGAATAAGGTTCCTGTGCCAAAAATTGAACAATTTCATTGTATTTTTTTAGAGATTCTGAGATTAATTGCATTGCCAAAAACAAAGTGAGTTAGCTTTATTACTCAGTTTTTAAAGCCAAAACAAGACGCACACATGTAAGATGCAAACATTATCAAAACAAGGAAATTAGGGCAAATATATCACCCATGTCATTATCATTGTATAACATTTTTTTTCTGTGTTTATAAACTAGTTCACCAGTTTGACCTGCATGTTGTTTTTAGTCCGTCATTCTCTGCTCTAAGACAGCGAGCAAGCACCAATACGCCTTTGACCTTCAATATGCTTCAGATGGGAGGTCATGAATAACACATAACACTGGCTTGCTCAAGCAACACACTGATAGCTACACGTACACATCGTATCCCTGTCCATTAGTGCAGTGCTTTTCCCTGTGCTGCACACACACACACACACCACTAACAATGCCATTTAGGAAAACCGTGCGGACCCCACCCCCTCAGGCGAACCCCTTACTATCAGGCTGGCCCATGGACATGAAGCCGGGCTCCTGCTTCAGGATTACGTCTCCTTTTTCAGATCTAGGTGTGTTTATAAGCAGTAGACCAGCTGGAGACAAATCAGATTAGCCAGGGCATTAACAGCGCACTGGAACATAGTTTCAGGGGCAGCCTAAGAGCTGCGATAGATGCAAGAGCACCGCTGCCCGTCGGCAGTGGGGCAGTGGTAATGGGCGGTTGATCAGGATGGCTGATAACAGCAGGCCGGTTGTTATCTCGGGAGCAGAGACGCTGAGCAGTAGCAGCTCGGCTCATGAGACGCCCGGCGGACAGTATCTGCTGGCTTCCCATGCTTCCAGCCCATTTAAACTGAAGATGAAGGTGAATCATCTCCACCTGAGTCATTCCGAGCTATTTGTAAAACTGCAATTTGGTGTTGTTCACTTGTTTGAATAAAATGAAAAATTCCATATTCTTGGTGTTGCATCAGATGCTAGCTGTTTGCTGGATATACTGATATAAATTAGTGTCAATGATGTTGAATAATCAGGCTAAAGTGCACAAGATTTTCTATTTACTGCCTGTAAAATCTGCTTTGCATGTGACTTTTCCCCCCTAACTGATAAAGAACCAGTTGCCTTAGGTATTCTCCAGAGACTTACACCTTTTGCTCACTTTTCTAGCGAATAATGTTGTGGTTGATCGAGGAACTGAAACACCATCTACTGTTGCACTTCTAATGAGATCAGCCCCGAAATGTGAATTCCTTGATGTAATTACAGTGTTCAAATGCTTGTAAGTGGTAACATGATAGAAAAGGCCTTTACTCCTGTTACTCAGGTTAACCCTGCAATTTAACAAAGAGCATTATTAGATGAGTGGATAATGAGGCACGCTGCAGAGGTGTCTGCAGGCACATGGCATGCGAGAGTGGGTGCATGTGTGTGTAGAGTAAAAAGACAGAAACGAGTGGAGGAGTGTGACTCGCAATAGTGTTTGACAGATCAATTAGCTAGCCACCTGTAACTTGAACATGTATGCATGATCACACGGCGAGTAATTGTTCTTCATATATCAAAGCCATGTTAGCAGATAAACACACTCGTGCCTGTGCAAAAGAGAGATAAATGACAATATGAAGGGTTTCATTCTGAAATGTAGATACCTGATTATTTAGGAAAATAATACACACGCACACACATATGCAGACACTGATTAGGTTGTCACTGACATTAGAAATGCCCAGGAGATTTAAGCTGCTTTGCCTTTGAACTCCAGTCTTTCGATGGAATGTGATCTTTTCCTTTTTTAGCCGAGTACATTTTATTATCTAAAAATGGGTTCACTTTAAGTGAAACTCTTAGGTCTCTAATTGGTTGACAACAAAGGTGACATTGTGCAGTAAATTATATTACGTTAACTGCATAAGCATTGACTACAGTAAGTGCAGGCTTTCTTTCAGTGTTATGCCCTGTGTATTTAATTAAAAAACACAATGAATGAAATTGTTAATTTCTCTGCGACTCATAATTAAAAAACTGTAATCGAGGACAAGGTTATAGATTATGCAACTTTTTTTCTCTCTCTACTTACAGTTATAAATGTCCATTTAAATATTAAAGTGCTTTGCTAAATGGCACCACAATGGTACTAGTTAATGAAAGAAAGATTATAATTTTTTTCCACAAAACTGAATCCCTACTGTATCAAGGATTTAAACAAGCTGCCTTATGCAGACCATTTTCTTTTCCTCATGTGGTTTTACCAAGTCAGAGTGAACCATGACTCAAGTATAAGGTCATTTTTTTTTAAATAAAAGACATCTTATTCTGGATTGAATTGCTTTAAACGTACAATAAAACTATGGATTTGAAATTTTTGAAACAAGTTATTTATGACTTCATTAACTTCAATGGCTGACCCATGAATTACTGGAACATTTAATGAGTCTCGAGGACAGCATATACCATAGAAGCATGGAAATGGCATGCATATGAACCTCATATTTCCCAGTAGAGACTAGTAAAGTCAGCTAATTAGAAGAGAGATCAGACACAGAATGTGCAGCGCAATAGTAATATATCACTATAATGAATGTTGCAATAATCACACATTTCTATCAGTTTTTGACTAAATAGCAAGGATTTCTTCATATGAAATGTGCTGTAAAACTACTCGTTAAAATAGTTGAACACCCAAAAGTGCAGAAAGCCGCTTTTGTAATCAAGCTGTTGGAGAATTCGTTATAAAGATACATGAGAAGAATTTCTAAAAACCCAAATTCAATTAAAGTGAACTTCACAAAGACAATTTAGAGAGAAAACAAATGGGAGTTTTGTTTCAATAGATAATTCAGTAGATAAACTATTATATATTGTATTTTTTGTGAAAAAAAAAAAATAATAAAAAAAAAAAGGTCAGTTGACGTGTACTCTCCCTTCCCAAAGATCATTTTCCTAATGAATAAGTGTCTGGATGCGTGTACCTTCCTCTGTGCAGGTTTTTTAAAGTTCTCTAAATGCTGTCGTGTTTATTTTTGCCCAGCAGACGGCCTAACCACAGTGATTTTATTGTGAGGAGCCAAACTTATGCCAGTGGGTTTCCACTGGGGCTGGTGGTGTTGACTTTGGCCGGCATGCCAGTGGAAGGCTGGGAAAGGATGAGGGAACAGTCCCACTGGTGTTGAAAATGAAGGTGGGGGAGGGATGGATTACATGTCCACAGTGCTCTGGTCCCAGTGGATAGTTTGAGGTTGAACTGGGTCCCAGTCTGAACTGATGGTGGTATTTGGAGTCAGTTATGGCAGATATTCATGTTGAACTGTGACCGGTCTAGACTAGATGGACAGACTGATACACTGAAGGTCCCTTTTTAATTCAACACTAGGATTGTCAGTGGGGCTGCAGTGATAAAAGTGCCCCACAGGAGCAGTCTCACATACCAGAAATCAATGGGAACACCAGTAAAATTACCTTAGGAATATTTAGCGCTCTGGGGAAATCTCATCAAGCTCCATCACTTCCTTGCTCCCTACAGCCACATCCTCCCAATGCATTAGACAGGCAGAGAGAGACCAAAATAGAACTGGAAATAAAGGGAAGAGAATGACAAAGTACGACCGAACCCAGACAACCCCTGCGCCCGCTGTGCTTAGCCAGGTGAATATTGCATGGGACAGTGCACAGTGATTAATGTCAGGCCATGTAAGGTGCTTGGCCGGGTTGCTGTACGGCAGGTCCGTACACACACACACACACACACACACACACATCCCATCACTTTTAACAAGCCATAGTCATTGAGATACAGCAGGGCTTCTTCAGAGCAACCACTCTGGGGACAATTAGGACTGGGAACATTAAATTAGCAGGGATCTAAAGTCATGCTCTGTTGGAGCTGGGGCTATTGCATGCTGGGATTGGACTATGTAACAGAAGCAAGGAGAAACTCCTCTTGGACATTCTGAGTCTGACTATCTTATATTGCTGTACAAGGTAAGAGCCTTATTTTAGAGCAATTTTTAATTTTGCAATTACATTGAGGTGCGAAGTGTTTTTTTTTTCAACGCAGTCATTAGGTTTTAGACTCAGGAGGCAAGTGTTAGCCATAATAAATTTGTCAGGACATTATTTCTCTGTGCCTGGGAGCTGGCTAGTTGTGATTACTTTCTTTTTTTATGTAATTTATTAAAGTGGGACCTCCCAGGCTACATCATGTTCCGCTTTTTGCATCTACCGGAAAATCTGTAGCTATAGCAACAGATGTATTGCCCCTGGTAGATGTTTAACTAGAGCAGACAGCAGGGAGAGACACTTTATTACACCTCATGCTTTATGATTTACAGTATCATTGTGGTTTATATTACAGTGATGTTTAGGGAGCAGTTCAGAAATGTGTGTGCCAGGAAATCTTGTGTGTCTGGGGTCATATTCTTCCTGCAAGAGCTTTCTATAAAGAACAGGTCAAGTCATGTGAAGTCAGATTTATTATGAAGTGATTTTATCAAACTGGCCAATCACAAAGATGCAGATGTAAAAGAGGAAAATCCCAGATGGCAGATTATAAAACCATAACTGAAGTTTTTACACCACCGTGAACATAAAAGACCATTTTAAATCCATTTCTTCCTTGAGGTGTCACAGAAAGCACAGTGTTGCTTTGAACCTGAACAATCTTTAACAGACACTGAACGCCTCAGTTCAGGAAAACAAATAACAGTGTTAGAAACAAGATTCTCAGATTGTGCTGCTTTTCATGTCACTTCACACTGATATAAAGAAGAAGTCAGACAACAAGAGCCCTTTGGTGAATATAAATACAAGTGAGATCAGATTCTGTCTAACACCTATCATATGACTGTCTTTTTCTGATTAAAAAAAAAAGTTGATATGTTGTTGCATTAAACTGCCAAAACATTTACATTTTCTAATTCTAAATTAAATGAAACCTGAGTTTCTTTGTTTAAAGTTCTTAAAATGTGATGTAGAACTGTTTTTGTGCAGACACAAGTTAAAACTGACAAAAATAACTTTATTTTTTATAAAAGTTCGGTAGGTGGCGCTCTCTTCCTTGTTTACTCGGCTATCATAGTCTTTCCTGTGTGCCAAAAGAATCTGTGTGGAAACGGCAAAGAGGCAGCAGGTGTCCACAAATGTGAAAGCTTTCATGAAGTGAGTTGAATCACTGTTGTGGTGGGAAATTTGTTAAAAGGAAACAAATCAGAAACAATCTGTCCAAGTATTTCATTCAGTTATTGAAGCATTTCAAGCATTAAATAGACACGGAGAGTCACAGATTTTTTGTGAGTGAGTTTATTGTGTTGTTAGTCTCTGTTGTTTCACTGCCTATCAAAAATTAAAAATAACAATGAAAACATGGGAGTAACAAAAGTTCTTGTGCTTTTTTGGGCTGTGCAAAGACAACTTTACAAAGATTGTTTATTAGAGCAAAGCCATAGCCTCAGCCCACAATACTGATATCAGCCTTCAAAATCACATATTGGTTCAACCCTAAAAGTAGGACTGTAACTCAGCACTGTCAGGGATCAAGTTTCAGCCGTTTGCTTTACAGTGCTGTGTTTCATGTGAAGGTTTTAAGGACGAGGAGATCCGGTGTTTGTTAGGTAGAATGAAAGTGGGTGGCAGTGCTGAGCCTTGACTGGAAAGTGAAGCCTCCTGTAGTTGTGAGAGAGCTTTTGTGTTGAGGAGTGTGTGTTTTGACAGGCCTGAGAGGAGGTAAGACAATAAGAGAGGCCAGGCTGTATCCTGATGCGTTCCTGCAATAGGCTGCTACGCTGTACTCGTATTGTTCTTCACTGTCATTTACAAATGCCTGGTTCTCCCCTTGTCACAGCTGTATCAATTTGTTTTAGTTAATTAGTGCTTCAATTAGTACCTACTTAATTAGATTCCATTTAATTGTTGCTTGGCTTTGAAGAATGTGTTATTGTATGTGTGTGTTCCAGTGTGTTGTGCATGTAGTTTACAGGCTTATGTCATTTCTGTGTGTGTTCTTCAGAGGGGTTCTCTGTGTGTGTGCATTGTGCATACACATGTGTAGGTCTGCTTATTTAAACACAGATTATTGTACATTTTTGTGTGGACATTTGTGTTTGTGTGGATAAAAGTGTGTATCCCTCTGTGGCTGTGACAAAGTGCTCGCCTACTTGGCAGTGTCTGTATGTTAAAGTGTCATCTTTGCCACTTTAGCCCATTAGGGTCAGCACATTAATGGGATCTGCCGAGGCCCCTGCCCCTGTTTTCATAGCCCTGTGCCTTGGGGGGGTTGGCGACTAGCAAAGCTGGACATTAACTCAGACGGATTAAATGGGATTAGTGGTGTCACTGAGACAGATGTGATCTTTGCAGCCACAGCTTTCTTTTCTCCTTCTCACTCTATTTAGTTTAGCTGTGATGCAATACTGACCCCTGCTGCATTACATAGGCATTGCACCAGTATATTTGAGAAGGTGGTAGATGATGCTGTGTTAACCCTTTGCGATTGCATCGGATCGTCCATTGGGGGTCACTGTTCCCATTCGGAAAAGATGGTAGGAGGCCTCCTCTCTCCTCTTCTGCCATTTTGACTGCCTAATGTAAAGTGTGTCATGGTTTGTAATACTGAGCCCAGGCTGTGGATCTTTTGCAGGTTCCATCAACATGTTTCCTGCAGCGTCTTGTAATGGATGCTTAATGTGGCTTCAAAATATAGCCATGAAAACAACATCGTCAGAGATAATGAAATGCCGCCGGAACACCGATACTCAAGTATGGGTTGTATATGCCAGCGCCGTTGCTCATATTAGCTCATTAAAACAGCAAGTAGCACTGCAACACAAGGTCAAATGTATCCATATCAGCCAGAAATCTCCTTGCGTCAAGCACGTCTCATAATTAGCATATCATGTAGGGAGAGTCGCTTAAACAGGGTATATTTAAAATGTTCCGGCTCAGAATGAGGCTCTGTGCGTTTTAATGGGTTGTGATTTAGGGGATATTGTTCAGACTTATAATGCCTTGGAGCGGGCAGCATGTGTTCCGTTCCTTTTTTACTCTTTTAAAGGCCATTCACACAGTAGCAATTGAACCAAGGGCTATAATTGTGTTTTCATGTACTATAGATCCTGTCATTAGGCCCCTGGGTCTGCAGGCAGTTATATGATGACAACTGACGAGGGGGTGCGGCTCCTTTGAGGAAGGGGGGGGGGGGCTACACACACAAAAGCCACAATTACTTCCTGGACGGTCCCCAGAGCTCAGTGGTTGGAGTGTGTATGTAAAATGATGTGGGAGAAGCCATTTGCAAAACAAAGAGAGGGTATGTGTGAGGGTGGGGGGGTGTTTGGGGGAGTCGGGGGAGTGGGTACGAGTGATTGCTTTTGCACAATAGAGCATGTACACTCTGAGGTGGAGGGGTGTGGTGGTTGAAGTGGCAGACTGACACGCCCCCTTTGCAGTCCCTGACGAGGAGTGGGGGTATGGTTCCTTGTGGTTGACCCCTCGGAAGAAAAGGTTTGTCCCAAAGCAATGAGGGGGAGGAGATGGCCTAAGGGGTGGAACTCTCAGTACATATGAGTGTGAAGCATCCAGTATGTTTAGTCTGAAGTCACAGGTTCACCCATGGGAGCCCACGTTTATTGTTCTATTGTTTAATCGAACTAGCTAATCAGATGCAGTAGTGTCTCTAAGATCTTAAAAAAGCTAGCTTTTGTAGGATGGCTAAGGACTTGTGTTTCTAATATCATATTATTTTACTTTTTGTAGCAGGTGTCAATTTTTCAGAGGCTAGATTATTCATTTTGAAACAACCCTTTTTTTTTGTAGACCTCCTTTTAGAACCAAACCACCCAGAATAAGACTAAAAAGTATTTTTAAGTATTTACACCTTATAAGATAACACAAAGTGGGAAACATCAGAGAGTAATTGGAAGGTGTGACATGTGATTGAAGTGGAAGACCAGACTCGAGCTGTGACACTGAGCCGGAGACATAACAACATCACCAATTAGCAGTGCGTCGTTGCAATACTGATTGGATAATATCAGAGCAGTGCAGCGAGCTGTGAGCACGTACTGCAGGGTCACAAGGTTGAATTAGCCTGGTCGCTCTCGGTTTAATTAATGAGCTGGAAATGGTAGTATAATTGCCCATCAAAGTGGAGTCCCCTCTGACACTGATGTAGAGCTGCACTGTACACACTAATCTCACTTCAAATGCCCAACTCGCTAACACAGGTCTCGTCTTCACCAGCCTCTTTTTTGCTAACCCCAGACCTCCGACACTGCCGCAGCCGCAGAGGGATACATACGACTCGTAACTAGAGCGCATGAAATATTCATCAGCAATTTTCCCTCACGTTTAAAATAACACCTTGAAATGTTAATACGCTCCAACTGCTTGTTTTAAGTGGAAGGCATCCCGAGGTGCCTGTGTTTGGACCGCACCGGTGCAGTGGCTCTGTGCTTAAACTGTTGTCAGCGAGAAAGCAACACGCTACACAGGAGAATTACAACAGCCAATCACCTGGGTCAAGAGGGGCATGCTATTCTTAGTGCCAAGCGTCCCCCTCAACACCCACCCCCAACACTTATAGACACACATGCTGAAACATCATCACATGACATACTTACATGCTTACATACTTACATGCTTTCACAAATGCAGATACATGTATATCGATATGGATGCACACATAGACACATAAATTCAAACACTGCATACATGAACACCTCCTTAGACACTGATTTTTATTAGTTTCACAATGACTGGCATGTTGACAGTTTCGCCAGCATCTTTGGTTCTAAATGTGTCTATTATCAGAGGATTACACAAGCCCAGGGTTTATACAATGACAGGCCATGAGCTGATATCAGCTGCCATTAGCCTGACCTCATCCACTAGGTGCCTCTTCAACCTTATCCTGCCAGAGACATTGCGATGTTATCAGGTTAGTTGATGCCTCCATCACCTGATACACCCTGGGGATTAGTAAGGGGACGTGCCACCGGCTGTTCTGTGGTGAGAAAGCATTGCTGTGTGTCAGTAGAAGCTGCCATGGCTCAGTGAAAATATTAATGCTGTAAGCTAAAAAGCATTCAGGTAGTGAGGTTTGCATCCAAGGCAAACCAAAATTGTTTTGTGTGTTTATTTTTTATTTGTCAGCAAGAAGCACACACAAACACGCGCACCCTTGTTCAGATTTTCTCTCTGCTCACAGTCAGATTCAGTGAGCCTTGCAGAGGAACACACACTTGGCTGCACACTGCCTCCATGTGCCTGTGCCCTTCAGACCTGACAGCAAGGCATTAAATATTAGTGGCGTTTTACGGCGGGTTTGTAACATGGTTATTCCAGTCAGTGGGCTTGCCTTCCCAGTGTCTGTGCCCACTGTAGGGCTTCGGTTTGACAGCACTGGGGCAAAAAGCTATCCTGAGGGAGGCCAACCTGCCTGCAAGCCTTGGGCAGTAAATACATGCACTCTCACACACACAGTGTGGAAATGTTAGTATGAGAGGCACATAAAATTTCATGCATTCACATTCGGTAAAAATGTGCCTAAGCACATGCCTGTATTTCTCAGTACAGGTGACACTTGAGACAAAAACAAACAGCTACCAAATATGCTAAATCACATGCTGCAAATGTGAAAAAGCACATCATTTATGTATCACACAGGATGTACAGGAGGTAAACACAAAACCAAAAATGAACTTACTCTCTGACGCACATAGTTAGATGCTTATGGTTGTTTGTTTAATAAAGAGAACATTGTTCAGGCTTGAAACAGCAAGAACTTTTAATATTTGAACTGCTCAAAGAGAAATGAAGGAGAAATGAATGTAGTTTTGTGTCTGCTTCTTGAAAAGCAAGTTTGTCTTAACCTGAATATCATCAAATTTGGTCAATAAGTAAAAAAAAGGAAGTTTTCCGCACAGCAATAAGTCAGTAGAAAATCACAGCATTAAACATGTATCCAGTGACAGATGATTTCCAAGTTTAAAAAATGTTTCAGCAGAGACACATCGTTATAGACTTACCTGTATACCTGCCCTGGGGTACAGTTGTGTGCATTTAGCAACAACTTATTTAATTAAATACACGTGATTGTTATCAGTTATTTTCTTTATAGTTCAGTAATTCAGTGGTAGTGTTATTACAAACCTGGAGTTAAGGGAAGTGTCCATGGCTGGCCAGGTCCTGGCATGTGTGTCCAGAGGGCTTTAAAAGCCAAGTGCTGCCACCTTTAGTCAGTATCAGAAGTCTTTCAATTAACACCAACAATGGATTATGAGGAGGCACCAACCGCAGAAGCAGCTGGGTTATTAGTTAGCTATTCAGCGAGGATCGCTTCCACGTCCAGCCTCATGACAACCTCATAGACACGTCTGGCCTTTGGGTGGCGCAGAGGGGTTTGTTGCAGCAAATGACAGTGACCTCCCCGGTGCCACGCTCCCCCGCCACCTTCTAGTTGAATTGATTCGGCATAATTGGAGGGAGTCAGAAGCTGAGGCAAGTGGCGCTAAATAAATTTGGGTAGTGTTAATTGCTGATTTCGCTGTGTCTGTGTGTGGCTGTGTGAGGGGTAGAGAAACACTTAGCCACCGGCTGACAATGGAGTATTAATTGGACTCCTCCAATGAACATAATTAGACTGATTGTTGGGAGAGATAAAGCAAAGGTTTTATGAGTGCGGCAGCACTGACAGTGCTAAGAATATCATCCTTCTTCCTCCTCCCTCTTCCCAAAACCCCCTCTATAGCACAGTTCCCTTTACAAAGTTAATGCTCCTTATTCCTCTTTTTAGCTGTAAGGGAGTTAGAATCCCTGCCCATGGGTTAGGTATGGATCACAGGTTCATGGTTACTGAGCCATACACTGATAACATCTCTTCAGGGGGATAGTCCAATCTTCTTTTCCAGCTACAGTGCAGCTCCTGTATCCATGGTCTTTGATTACATCAGTTATTGAGCTTTTATTGGTCATAAATACAAAGAGCTAGAGAGTCCACTGCCTGATGGGGGAGTTACCATACATCTAGATGATGAGAGGGATTCTTGTCAGCTGTCCAGACCATACGAATCCAATTGTAGCCAGGGTTCATTCCCGCTCCAAGTGGAAATGATTTGGGAGCCCCAATGCATTACTCAGGCTTGGCCAGGACCATCGACAGCAAAAACAGCAGTGACTTGTGGGACTCCAGTATTACTCAGAACCCCATCACCACCCCAGAAACTCAGTAGACACACAGAGCTCCGACAGAGCCCTCTTGGATGGTACCCAGGTTTTTAAACCAGAAGGAGGCTGCTTCAAAGAGGAGAGAGAAGAACAATACACATGACAAGATTCAGCAGAGGTTAACCACAAACGGCTGCATGCTAGCTGCTACTATAAACATGACATGAGAAGATAAGATGAAAAACAGCAAAAAGGAGGAATCAAAGAACATGTCAGAGGCTTTCAGAGTCTATGCCTCGCACTCCGTGGGATCACAGTTTGACAACGCAGGAGCTGGATTTCTGTAAAAATAATAGGTGATGAAAGATGTTCTTGAAACTAAAAGGGAGTCTTAAAATCTCTTGAATGTTTGATTAATTGGCCAGTATTCAAAATGTATGTTAGCTGTTTGAAGTGAAGTATGAACAGTAAAGACCCTAGTAAAGAAAAAAAATGTGATGTAAAATTAGTTCCATGTTGTGCTCCTTAAAACGGTGAGGTTGACTCAGGTTCTTTGACTTTGTATTTTACTTGAAGCAAACTCAGCCACTGCCAAGGTTAATTTAGTGAATTAAATAGCATTTTTCAATTTCATTAATGCCTTTTCTGATAAACTGTCGGTTTTACAAAGCACAGCACTCATGAAGTCACCATTGATTAACCCATCTTTATTTGCGTCTAATAATTTTAGCACTGCTTGAGGTTGCTGTTAAATATAATAAACGGATAAAAATTTTCTCAGCAATATCCATCATTTGTCTTCTGTCCGATTAAATCATGCTCCTATCCTCCTTTTTCCACCCAAGAGGTTTAGCAGTATGGTGAAAACTGACCTTAGTTGTTAAAAAAATCCTCTGAAATCTTCAAAGAACTGGAAACATCTGCGCAAATGTTGTTTCCATGGACACCTGTCATGTTTCTGCCCAACTCTGAACGGGAAAACAATGTCGAGTTTCTGACCTGAACCAAAGACTAAAGAAGTCAGCAAGCTTTTCTGACTGACAAGCAGGCAGCCTGGGGGGTTGGCTGAGCTGAGCAGGGCTGCTGAGGGCCGAGGGTTGAAGACCTTGACTCCTGCACTCATGGTGTGATGGAGAGACTTGGCCTTCCAGCAAAAAAGAGACGGAGGCCTCTGCTCAAAGCCGAGGTACCTCAGGGAGACATTTTGATGCATGATGGGCGGAATAAAATAAAATAAAATGGGATCAACCCTAGCAGCAGCAGTTATTGGTGAAGGGAGGTAGTTGCTGTAGCCCTCTGGCAACGCTCAACCTAAGGCTAGCTTTGCCTTCTTCTATGTTTTACTATATGGAACTCCCACTGGTGCCCTGAGAGAAAACGGCCTGTTTTAAGATGTTCTGAAGAAATACCAGCACATCGACATATCCGTTTTAACTCAGCTGGGCATAAAATGGGGAAGTGGCTCCCCTTTGAGGAGAACTCACTGACCTTGGCAGGAAGTCTGAAAGAATACAGCTGGATTCTTGGCTTTAGTGTTTCACTTTTGTGGCTTATTTTTAACATGCATGTTGGTTTTTTTTTTGGTCGTTGGCTTTCAACTTTACATCTCAGAAAGTTATTATAACAGTTTGTTCAAAGACAGTGGTAGAAATAAGGTCAGTTCATTAGTATGCATATGCCAAAATGTCTTGCCTAGTCCAGCTTTTCAATTCTCTGTGTTGTTTTAATCAAACTGTTGTTGATAGCTGCTTATAAACTACAGGCTTTGGAGTGCACAGTGTCAAACTGTTTTCTTCATAGATATTGAATGTGCTTGCCAACAAAGGGAGCTACAATGGTGCATCAGTTCCAAATGGGCCCTGTATCCTCCATGATAGATGCTTGCTCCCTCCGTGGCTCTTTCCACCAGAGCGGACTGCAGAGAGGCATTGCAAAAAAGGGAGAGGCGGCGATCCAACGGCAACTTCAGTCACGAAGGCCATCTCATCATTTCGTCTCACAAGTTGTTTTACCTTGGCCGTCGGGTGGCTCCCACCTGGCCCCAGTGGGGTTGTGACTGCCGAGGGTTGGCCGAGAAGTCATGGCCACAGATTAACTCTGCTATTTATGGCCTGAGCCCGTCTAACTGCAGCCCCAGAGATGGGAAATATTGCTCACTTAGCAGGATTACTGGGTGCCGTAATGCCCCAAAGGCCTGTTTTATGGCAGGCCATAAATGTTCCCAGGGAGAAGCAGCGAGAGTCGGATTGATTAGCGCTCTGGAGGAAAGTCGATCCGTTACCCACGCCCCACTGGGGAACGCTGTGATGGATGCTTCCGGGAGGTGGAGAGAGGCACTAAAAGGGAAGGGAGGGCACTTTGCTCTGCATCACGCCAGTCCTAGACATCCCCATAGTGTCACAAGATGGAGGGCCCCCATTGCTTGCAGGGCCGCAAGAGGTTGTCAGGCAGTCATAGAGCTACAGCCGCGCTACGCATCAGCCCTTCGCCATCCCACTGGCAGACAAATGGAGAGGCGACCTTGCCACATGCTGCCATTTACCAAAGTCCCCCTTGACACCTTGCGTCCCCCAGACATCAGTCATTTCAAAAAATAGACCCCACCTGCAACCTACACCCCCTCTGGGGTGTAGGTGGGGTCATTTGCTACAGTAGGGGGTCTGATATACAAGCTACAGCAGGCCCTTTTTACCTCAATTTGATATCACCACTTTCTTTATTTAGGAATATGTTGCTAAGTTAATTCTAACACAGTCTGTAAAGAAGTGTATCATTTTAGAGCTTGGTTAGTAAGCAGAAAAGTTTTCTCATCTCCTTAAAGTTTAAGTGATGTGTAGCGGTACTGTTTTCATTTGGAGCATCTATCTAGTGCATAATACATTTTTTAGGATGGATTGTCCATTAAGAGGTACACCTCTGATCCTGACAGTGTTGGTGGTGAATGTGTCTGTGTAGTTTCATCTTAGTCATTTGTGCATTGTAGTAAGATTCCAAGTAAGTCATAAAAGACAGACAAAATGGACCTGTTATGTTACAATTTACTATTCATCACTGAAAGAGCTTCACTTCTGGAAGCAATGCCATTTATGCCTGTGGAGAAATCATACTTCTCCTGACTGAATAAAGGCATGTTTTAGGATGTCTGCTTTAGCGAAACTGCTGTGATATTTTGACAGCATGGAAGCATCATAAAAAGGATAATGTTGTCTTTAACTACTTTTGAGTGACGATTTCTTTAGGTTGATGTGAATGACATCTGTAACGGCACTTTCAAACCAGACATCATGCTGGGTTTTTTGTTTTGTTTTGACCTGCCGTGGTGACTCATCACTGCTACGGTTTTTAAGTCTACCTAATATACTTTGCAGGCCTGTAGCTTCCTAAAGATTTTCATAGTTTAGATGAAGCTCCATAAAACAGAGAATATATTTGTGGCTCAGTCCATTTTTTAGGAAATCTGTTCAAGCTGTAAAGTTTTAGTACTGGTTTACTCATAACTGCTGAATGACTTTCTGTTCTATTTGCTCATTTATTATAAAAGAATCAAGATTAAGATTTAGTATCATCTAAAAATCAAATTTACTATTTAGCATCTAACAGCTCAGTTACACAGCATTCATAAGAACTCAGTGCCAGAAGCAATAAATACTACAAAAATAACAGCATGAAAGCTAAGAGGTAGGACATAATGTACCAGCTCTCTCTCCACAGGTAGTACTGATTTCTTTCATCGTGGCGCTATGCTCGCTACACCTCTCACCTCATCCTTCTGGCTCTCTGCTGTTCCTCAGTCTCCCTGACATGCCTACACAGTTGGAGTGTTAGCTGCCTTTATACAGGCCTTTTAGTTTCTTAGATATTTTCCAGATGCCTGACTTGGGATATTAGCTGCATATGTGTGTGATTTTTAAGTGTGTGATTCAGAAGGGTTGTTTTTATGTATGTGCATATTGTGCACATTTCACATGCATGTATTGTACGCACTCATTCAAATAAATATGCAAATAATTATGCACATGCGTAATGATGCTTGTGTTCAAAAGTGCAAGTGAGGGTGCAGAGCATCAGCAGCCGTTTCTCGTTTTATTCGAAGTTGCTGTGCATGGCGCGATGAACAGGGTCATCAAAATGACTTAACTGCTGATGGAGCCGTGCTCTAATGATTTATGCGTGCCTTTATCCACTGTTTCGAATAAAGCAAAAGTGTGTTATGTTATTTAGAGGCCTGGAATCTCCCCAGAGCTTCTATTGCTGTTGGATTACCAGCAGAACCACATCAGCGGGTGTTTTTACTTTGTTTCCCGCTGTGCCTGTGTGCCTGTTTTATTCAGTGTCCTCTCTTGCCCTGCTCTCGGCCCTATACTTGCAGTCAAGTTAAACTCTTTTTTGTTTTTTAGTGCTGTTAATTTCATAATGTGTGGTCTTCCCTTTGTCTTCATCTGACAATCAAAGCGTGCATTTTGCCACCGTGCTGGGTAGGAGTTGCTTTTCTTGTTTAACAAGTTGAACCACAAGAGAGAGAAAAAAAATGCCTGTCACCCAGATAAAGCTGATTACAATGCGTATCAGATTCATCCAGATAATTATGGTCGTAATACAAATGGAGCTGCAGTCAAGATAACACAAAGCCTCTCCACCATCATAAAGCATAGCAAGTGATGAAGAGATAGTGTATGAAAGAGCAAATACACAGGAACGGGTTTTGGTAAAACAAAGCAAACATGTCATAAATTTACAAAACATCCCACATCCAGAAATAGCTGCTCAATAAGCACAGGAATCCCCCAAGTCACTGCTGCCTATCCGAAACTAACTGAACTATTTGTAGAAACATAACCAGGTGTTTACTTTTACCTTGTCTCTGTCAGGCTAGTGTATAGGTTCAGGCTGCCATGTTGTCTTTTTCTCTGTTAACTGTTGACTTACGAGTGGTGGAAGTATTGTAAAAGAAAGCACTTGGCCTGCAGCTATAAGCCCACAGAAGCCTCTGTAAGCTCGGAAAAGCCTCTTTCTCTGCAGCTTGCAGGTATGATGTATCATTCCTCACTCTCTGAACCTCTCTTACACTGCTGTTAGTGTTATCTTATGGAGTTGACAT
Organism: Acanthurus leucopareius; assembly: GCA_029814765.1. Lineage (NCBI taxonomy): Eukaryota > Metazoa > Chordata > Actinopteri > Acanthuriformes > Acanthuridae > Acanthurus > Acanthurus leucopareius. The sequence goes on from JAQMCX010000047.1 coordinate 3,076,059, forward strand.
CAGCTGGCCTCACGCTGTCACTCATCACATGCCACACAGGAAAGTCAGTTCAGGCCAGGTGAGAGAGAAACATGCGAGGCTTGGATTTACGAGAGATAGAAGCATAAAATTGGTCACAGATGTTAAGAGATTGTATTGGTAACTAAAAACTGAACTTGATGACATTAAACAGATGTTGTTGACTTGATGTTGTACACCAACTTTAGAAACACTGTTGATGTCTGGTTGGCCTTCAAAGCTAATGTCGTAATTTTAAAACCAAACAGATGTAAAATTTGGCCCACTCCTACTTGATGCCCTCTGCATTATCACGTGGATGAAAACCAGTAAAGGTCAGATCAGATATGGTCCATCAGAGCAAGCCGCGTGAAATCACACCAAACTAGACTAGATCAAACTAGACTAGACTGCTTTTATAGCATCTATTGTTTTTATGGCGTCAGTTTGTCATGCTGGTCACAAAACAGATGTCTGTCAGATAGATCAAGATAGAGGTGAACATTCTCCCACAGATAAGACTGATATCTTGAACATGATAATAACAACTATCACAACCTTTCAGTTTATAACTAGTCAGGTTGGCTCACATGAGTAAGGTTCAAGACACAGTCAAAACTTTGTTTTCAGCCTAAGCTCAAAATGCTGCTGAGTTAAAAAGTAAACTGATCATTGCTTGGTAACTTTTGGACAGGACAGCACTAGGTTTGACGCAAGTGCTGGTTTTTTCCATTCAATCAAGAATGTTGGGTTGTTTATTTGGACCAAACTAGTGAATGAAAATAACTCTGTTGCTGTGCAAAACTTGATTTTCTGTCTCATTGACTTTTTATTTATTTACTACTTATACTTATTGACTATTATTTGCTACTTTTAATAATAATAATTATAATAATGATAATAATAATAATGACTTGTATTTCTTTTGTTTTAAGTTTAATACTGCTATCAGAATCTGGAGAGAGAGAGAGAGAGATCTCCTGACATTTTGCCTCTCACTGCAGTGTTAATGCAGGCCTCAACGTGCCATCGATCTGACCCGGATGACCATGCGTTCACATCGCTGTAAAAACACACTGGGGATGAAGATGTAGAGCAATGCGCCATGTCGTGTTTGCTTTGTTAGCTCCCTAAGGCCTGGCCTCCCGGCTCCATTTATCAGGAGTGTTTGCACAAGGGGGTAATTTGTAATATTCGCTCAGGGCTTTGGAGATAGAGCAGTGGGACAAAGGGTAGGAAGGAGATCAGCAGTTTGTTTTCTTTGGTCCAAACTGTAGTGGAACTTTTATTTAGCAGCATTATTCCATTTAGTTTGTTTAGCTTTGCCCTGTCCAGTTACAAGAAGGTAATGGTTAATAAATTAAAGTCACATGTACTCACAAATTGCTGGTTCGTTAGACAGTCAAAATGTACTTTTAGTAAGTTAAGCTCCAATGGCTTACTCCTTTGCAGAGTATGGAAGCTGTAGTCAGCTGGAGCAGTCAGTGTATTGGACTAACTGCAGTGCTTCAGACTAAACTTACCAAAGCATACATAGAAATTTCCAGTTACGCAATATCATGCCACATTCTTCTTTCACATCCTTAAATTCTGTACTTTCATGTCATAAGGCCTCCTTATGGCACCAATGTTATGCCACAAATTCCACATTTTACAATTTATGGACATGAGATCCCCTTTAAGTGTTTTTTTTTCTCGCATTTATGTCCCCTAAAATGGTAGATGGTTATTGGTTTGTATCCATGCAAAGTTTGTCAACATCACAGATTACTAAGCTTACCATTCTTGTAAGCCTGCTAGCCAATTTTTGTGCACAAAAGAAAGTTCCAACATGTATGACTGGATGTGTCTGATTTTTCCTGTAGTGCTACTATCTTAATGTTTGCTGTTCTTTCACTGGCAAAACTAGCATAAAGAGCAGGAGACTCTGAATTGCTAAACCCTTTCAGGCATTAGCTGTGATGCTAACTGGAACAATGAACAAGACAGGCCCAGGAGGAGATTCATTCAGCCACACAAGCATTTTGTTGTTCCTGTAGATAAATATCTGCACTATCTGGGGAGCTGCTGTGGACCCAGCATTCCTGGTGGTGCGAGATAGTTGCTGTAATTTTCTCTGTTTCTACACAAACTGAGAGACAGCTGTCAAAATTCAAATTCCAGACCATCACTAGCCTTACCAAACTCAGGAGGCTCACCCAGCTACCTGCATCTGTAACCACACAACAAAACACCATATAACAGAATGAGGCAGATAAGCATATATTCCCCTTTATTTTATAATGCACATTTGTGTTGTGATGTTTAAACTAACCATCCATCAACAGGAAAATAAAAGTCTTTGTAGTGCCAGATAGCATAGCAGCTAATGCCTGGAAGCCAATCAGTGGAAGATTAGGGATGTAATTTTTTTAGATTACTGGGTTATGCAAGTTCAGCCAGTTAGTTTAGTGTCCCTTGCAAGCAGTGGTAGTAGTTTGGGCATGAGAGCTTGTGATTAATTCAAGAATTTTTAGATAAGGGAGAAAGGGTAAATGTGCCTTAAGACCATTTTTGGAGTTTTTCCTTTACATGTATGCAGTTAAACTTTGTTAAACAAAATATGAATCACAGCAGAGTATTTTTACATACTATAATCATGTCTGGATGAAACTTTGAGTTTAGGTCAGGGTATATGGGATATATGCTCCCAACTCTGCAAGTTAGAAATGTTTGAAATACTGCATAACAGTGATGGACCTCAATAAACTGGCCTTGCTTTTCCATCCAGCACTTTACACTGTGGCACCTGGCCAGATGGTAAGAGTGAATCCTGTCTCTTTCCTTGAAGAGAGAGCCTTGCTTTTATAGGTTAAGACAACTAATGCAGACACTGAACCTGTCCTGAAAGATACTTTACAGTGTCACTTGTCTTTGGAGGCGAATTCAGTCTAATCTAAGCTGTGTTCTGTGACACATTCACAGACACTGTATAAACAGTACCATGTAGTATGTGCTAATGGAGAGGTCTTTAAAAAAATTACACAAAGCAAGATGTAGTTTGATGAAGTGGAGTAGAATGGGATCATGTGACTGACTGAAGCAAAAATGATCACATTGTTGAAAACTGTTGGGGAAACAATTAACAAAATGTATAGAAAAAAGTTAAAGTTTTTTTCAGACTTTTCAATATGCCAAAGTTACATATGTTAAATTATTAAGGTTCCCAGTTATCTGATCTTGTTTTAGTACACTACATCGGGGGGGGGGGGGG
>JAQMCX010000047.1:3079408-3099481 GCA_029814765.1 Acanthurus leucopareius
AAATTTTAAATTTTTTTATTTTTTTTTTTCTATTTTTATTTTTTTTTTTTTTTTTAAATTAAACCCCCCCCCCCCCGCCCCGCCCCCCCCCCCCCCCGCCCCGCCCCGCCCCCGCCCCCGGCCCCAGAACTGCAGCTCTCAACATTCAAACATACACCCATGCTTAATGCCTTCATGTTGAATCTTTGATGAAAAGTGTGCATTTTTGTGCAAAGACACATCACAAGTCTATTGTGGTTCATTAGATGATGGGATATTTTTATTTTTGCCGTGTCCTCATTGTTGGTCAGGTCATTATTTCTGTCTTGCATATTGTTAAAGGCTGCAACCCACGCTCCCGCAGCAACTCAGGTAAACACAGTCTTATCGTTATCACACGGATGTATTCACAGTTAAAACTCAGGCATTATTTTGCTATGCAGAGCACAACTGCAGGCATTTATGTGCCCATATGGTGGCCTGGAAAACATACTTGTGCGTTTTGATTGCCATAAGATGTCACAATCAAAATAACTTTGCTCAAGAGTGAAATGCAAGGCAGACATGGTCTCTGACCTTGCAGCTGCTGCAATATAAAAGGATGAAGAAAGAATGAAAGAGAGTGGAGGATAAAAAGCCTTTCCGTCCCTGGAAGGTCAAGTAGACAGGCAATTTTACTATATCTTCTATCTCTGTGACAATGGTTCTAGCAGAAATTCACTGAACAGCAGTGTGATAGAAATCACAGAGAGGTAATGGCAGAGGTAGAGGAGGAGCAGAGTCCTATGGGAGCCGTTTTCTTCACACTACCACAGGCCTATAGATATATGTGTTTTGACCCAACAGTCTCCCTCCCTTTGATGAAATTCAATACATCGACATATGGTTAAATATTTATAATCTATAAAAAAGATTGCTGGGTGTCTCCAAAGTGGAAGACTATATCCAAACAACTTAACAATCATACCATATGCAAGATATGAATAAATTTGTATGTTTTTCAAAAATATTTTTAGTATGAAAAGTACTCCGGAGTGTTTGGATGCATTTTCAGTTTATGATCCATCAGTACTTGGCTTAAAAGAACATAGTCTTCTGTCTGTTTACGTGTGAGTATTACCTGTATTAAATCTGTGACGTGTTGGAGCAGAACGTCAAACAACAGTCCAGGGTTGGGCATATCCAACCAAGGTTTTGCTTGATTGTTGACAGAGCACAGCCAAGGCACATGTCAAGCACTGTCAGACTTCCTCGTCCATTGCTTCCTCCCCTTCACTTTATCCATTCTTTTCACCACTGCTTTGGTATTGATTAAAGGCCAAATGGGGTCTGTGTAAATAAAGGGCTGACCGGCTGGCAGGTGAGGTTAGCTGGGATTTGAATAAAAGATAATCCTCGTTCAGCAGCACCAGACAAGCCCTGGGGCAGATCAATCCTAATGCAACTGAGACGCAAATGTCCAAACATGCTTTAGTAGCCAAATGTACATCCAAATGTACTTGACTGGTGATATATATCTTTTTTTTTTGGTTTGTTTTGGAGAAGAAACATTTCCATTTACATACCAGGATGTCCTTTTATCTACTTCTGTTAATCATCTTCTTAAGTTGTTTAAATCAAACCTGTCATTTCATCTCTAGACAGAACACCAGGGGTGAATTTCAGCCTGCATGCATGTTTTTTCAGCTTAACATTTGAAACAGAGCAGCTTATATTCCTGCAGCGAGAGCAACAAGTTAGCAGCTGCTAAGTGAGATGTCCGGTGGTGTAATATATTGTGTGCATATGGCATCTGCTTCATCTGGTTTGACTTTTTAAAAGAATTTTGGATATTTTTAAGATCAGTTTTTATCTGAGGGACTCTTCAAACTATCTTTTGCTTTTAGGTAATAGCTTGGTTGCTGTTTATTGCTGCAAGTTGTGCAGATGTTTAATATGCACATGTTCTTTATTTGCATGTTGAGTTTTTCCTGCCTCCTGCTACCTCCCTGCTCTTGCGGTTTTACTCCTCCGTCAGCAGTAGCAGAGCAAGAGGATCAGGACCTTTGTGAGTCCCTTCAGGAGTGCTGGCCATGCTGGTTGTTTGGGTTGTGGTTGTACAGTCTAGTGGACAGATCCTCCCCCACCTTCCTTCCAGGCCTCCCTCCAGCTGTTGGGCCAGGCTGAAACTTTGAAGGCTAGCTGTTGAGATTCAGCAGACAGAAGCCTCCTCTGGGGAGCTGACATCATTAGAGCGAAGAGCAGATACCACCTCCTCCTCCTCAGCCGCAGCGAGGGGAAAGAGAGAGTTAAAGAAAGAGAGGAGGATGGAGAGAGGAAGAATGCAGGGCGGGTTTAAGCAGTGCGAGGTCAAGATCGTGGCACAATTACCCTGGCAGCGCCGTGCCCTGGGAGGCCAAAGCCCCTGACTTCTCGCCCTGCCAAGGTCGCCCGGGCTGCTCCTCAAGACAATTAGCCTCCCAATATCCTCCTGTCATTTCCACATTCACTCCTCACCTCCCTCCCTCCTTCTTTATCTCATTCCCCCTACTCCTGCTGTGCTAGGTAGTTCATATGCTGTCTTTCCTGTACACACTGTGTTTCTCTACAACTGCATCTCCACATGTGTGTACTTGCGTGTATACACACTGGCTCATGCGCACGCACCTACTCTCACCAATGCGCACACACAAGCCCAGACGAAGCCCCGTGGACATGAAGGAGACAGAAGTGACACATTGTGTTTTCCTGGGTGCTGGAAGTGGCAGCGTGTCAGTCTGCATATTGTAACGTATGACTGTTTGCTGCTGCGAGGCGGGGGGGCCTCGACAAGCACAAACAGAGAAAAAACAGTGAGACAGCGAGTTGTGAAAATGGGTCATCTTTGTTTTGTTTTTGTTTTTTGTTTTTTTTGATGCCCAAGACATAATGTCCATTGCAGCATTTTTAGGTAAGCCATCCTGTGTTTAGTCAAAAGTGGTTAGCAGTTGATGCAACAGGTTGTCATTTTGGCATCCATAAAGTAAATGGATATTAGAATAGCTGTCTGTGTTGAGGTTGTTTTTGAACAACACAAAATCTCCAGAATAAATGAGAGTTTTAAAAAGAAATCGTCCAGAGCCATCCAAATGGAATTCTAGACGCAAAACAGATGTCATGTATAAATACAGAGAACATACCTCGAATGCTTCCCTCCAGCAGTCGCCAAATATTCACTTTTGAACTATTTTTCTATCCAGATTAAAATAACAAAAGGAAAATGAATAATTCTCTTTTTTATAAATTTCACAGAGCCAAAGCAATTACTTGATTCTAAATGTTTATTAACATTTCAGTTAAAGCATCATAGTTATTTAACACATAATTTAATTCTAATCAAACAGAATCACTGAGGTGTGACGGCACATTGTTTGATTTAACCAAAACACTTACTGTGATCGCTCAATCTGATGACTAGAATTGTCCCGATCATTTGAGATTAAGCCACTGTTTAATTAAGTCGTCTTAGCTTACTACACCTTTAATTGGAACAGATTTTTACAGTTGGAATTTGTTTATCCCCTGGACTGTTCCATGTGTTCCCAGTCATGAGGGAGATACGGGAAGCAGCATCATCTGAGGGGCCTTGCCAATTAGAATGCTCAGTGAATCCGCCTGTAAGCTTATTAAATCACTATTATCCCTATTAACACAATGGACATGATCCTCTTCTGCCAACTGCATCCTCATTTTATGTACTGTACATCATGACAAGCAGCGCCTGTCAGATCATCTAATGTTGTGAATGTGCTCGCACATACACACACACACACACACACACACTCGCAGAGAGCTAGACTCAAATCCCAGCACATGACAGCGTTTTGAGGGATCATATAGATGCAAATGCAGCCATGTAATTGCACAAGCTGTAGATCTGCGCTCTCGAGGCTGGATGCTGTCATGTCAGCGGCTGATTCCATCTGCTTTTCATCGTTTCTTTTTTCTTTCCAAGACCTGATTTCCATACCGTCCCAGAGCTTTAGAATCCTCTCATCCTTTTTCTCCCCCACCTCCTCCTCCTCCTTTTCTGCCTCCTCCTCGATCTCCTCCACTGACATATCTCCTCTGGTCCAAGCAGGAGTGATGGAAATGACAGCACAGAGGCAGATGTCATAGCCAAACACCCAAGTGACAGGGCCTCCTGCTTGGTTCCTCTCCTCCCATCTCCTCTCTTTTCTGAAGTTGCCAACCATTTTAGCCTGGCTCCTTGCATATCTGACTTGTACAAACCCTTCTGTTGGTCTATTCTTTTTTTTCCTTCTTCTGTATTTTTCATCTCTCCCTTCTCACTGCCTCTCCTGACCTCCCATAATTCTCAGCAGCCTTCATATTTTTTGCCTGTCAGGTGTGTGAACCGCATGCTTCCTGCATCTGGGCTTATAGGGATTTAAAACATTCCTTATGCAGGCCTGCATATGGAGATAGATAAAAGCCAGTGTGACGGCAGTGTGATGCGCTACCAATCTACCAATTTGCTGCAAGTCAAAAGAGCAATGATCCTTTGCTTGGAAAAAAGGATTTGACTAGAAGGGATAGTGAGGGGGAGAACTATGCCAGGACTTTTTTTTTCTGTTTTTGATACTGTGATTAGGGTGATTGTTACATTGGGATTGCACATGCAAACCACTTGATAGTCTCATCCACTTTTTTAAATTGCCTGCCTAAACAGAGGTATGCATCAGAAAATCACTAAAATTCTCCTCTTTTTTTGGAAGAAAGGTGACTGGATTTGCAATTTTACCTCATAATATGACACTGACGCATACTGCACCCAGAACATATAACTCTTTTTATGGAAATGTTACCTTTTCTTCAGATTTTTCATATAATGTTTTTTAAATGTGCTATAAATACAAAGAAGTGCATCACAAAACTGCAACATAGTTGTAAAAATAAAATAAACCTAATAATATATATAAATTTATTTACATTTTAATACAAGTTTAACATTCTGCAAGCAACAACAAAGTGTGAATATAACAGGTAGTTGTAGTGAGTAGATGCTCGATGCTCGATGCTATTTAATTAGCCATTTAAGCATTTATTCCAGGTGGATTCATTCTGTTCGCTAGACTACACTGCAAAAATATGTTGTTGTTTTTCAGAGAGTTTATCTCCAGAAGGTAACACCCATTTTAAAAGATGTTTTTACTGCAGATATTTTGACTATTTTATAGCAGGGATTTTAGGTGGAACTAATAACATGAATGATGGCTCTGCCTTATTAAGTGTTCAAGTAAGCTGTTTTTTCTGAGATAGCATGCCAAATACCAGAGCACATTTAATAATGCTATCAATCAGAACTGCTATTTTTTTCACAAGCTAGCATTTTTGTTAGTTGAAAAGCTAATAACAGCATCTCAATACACGTAAGGCACTAGCTGTTACAGCTATAGCTAGCTAGCACTTTTAACATGTGAGAGCTAGTGTCAATATTATGTTTCTCACTCCATTTGCATCTATTTGCTATCGTTGTTTTCTGTACATACACACATGCAGATAATACACATGGTTGCAGATAACTGATGGATGGATGTGACCTGTATACATAAATAGACACAAAACAAAATAGTACATACACGGATTAATATACATTTAAATGTATGCCAAAGCACACATAGTATATAGGCAAGTATTTTAGCATATGCAGCATATGCATAGAGAGTTACATTCTAGCACATACACAGAGATAATGCATGAGCAAGCCAGTACACATATATACTTCAACTCCTCTACCTCTCCCTCCCCTCCTTCATCCAGCACATAACACTTCCTCCAAAATTCACTGGCAGTGTGTGCTGTGCAGGCATGAGATAACGTCCCAAAAGTTTTTCAAGGGCAGGACGGGTGCTCAGACATCAGAGGGAAGCCGCGTCGAGCCGAAGCTGATTCATTACATGTGTTGCATCTGCCTCCTATTAAAAAGCCCAGAGCACTCTGGCTGTCTCTCCCAGTCTCTCTTTCTCACTCTCTGACTGCAAACTACCTCCTGACTCCTTGCCTAGACTACATCTGTCTAAAAAACTCCCTCTTTCTGTCTCTTTCTTCTAAACTTTACCTCAGCTTTGATGACATGCCTTAGCTCCTCACTAAGTCTTACTGATTAGCATACAGTATAGCGATATGAAGTTTAATCAATATGAATGTATATGAATATTTTAGGATCAAAGCTTTCCATGCATGCAGAACTGTACTCATGGATGTTTTTTTTTTTCCTTTCTATGCCATAAAAGTCTAAATTTTGATATGGATTCAGTGTGTAACTTAACATTTTTCTCTTACTAGCATGGAAAACAACATGGTATTATTTGTATGAGGAAGACATAATTTTCACTTTATGGTTTTACAGTGAACTAAGGGTTAACACTTTGTGCCCTCTGATCTCTATGAATAGTGTTTGTGTTGCTCAAGTTTCGTTTTTTATTCTTTTTTTTGGCTGGTAGTTGTCTTATAAGCTGTCTTTGTTCTTGGGCAAAAATATTGGCCAGTTTAATCTCATCACAGATGAATTGGTTATGACTTAAATGTCTTCTGTCAAGAAAATTGTATTTTACCAAAGACATAGCAAAGATAATTTAGAAACTGTTTTGCTATTACATGGTTTTTCCACCAGAGAGCATTGAAATGTTTTTTTCTCAGAACTGATAGATGTCCTGTGCAGTACATAATTTGGTCAGAATTCTTTCATAACTGAACTAAAAGAATCTTTATAAAATGTGTCTGTTCTAAAATAAACACATACTGATCCTAATGCTGTTATCTGATTGGTTGTATGAAATTCTGTTTCTAGTGTCTAGCTATTGCAACACATTTTTGGCATTTTTTTTCTAAATAATCACTGATTCTGTTGGCAGAGATGTAAAATGTCTCACTTCCTGTTTGCCATTGAATGTTTCTGACACTGACAGATTTAAAAGCCTTCATGAAATGGCACAGCTCTGTCATTTACTGGCCAAATGGGCCCAAGAAAGATTTGAATGAATTTTCCAATCAGTCTTCTCAGTATGAATACTTCAAGTTGTTTACTACTTGCTTAATTGTCTTAGACCTCGTCCACACGTACATGTGTATTTTTTAAAGCTGTTTTTCCGCCTCCTTTGTTTACCAAAAAAAAAAATCCTGTCTACTCAGGCACTTTTTTTGAATAAATCTCCATCCAAATGAAAATGCAGCAACACAATTCTGTCATGAGCATGCTACACCAACAAGTGGTGTTGTAACCCTATGTAGTGTTGTGACCTATGATGTCTCTGTTTTGTAATATAGTGAAAAAATGACTGCACATTTATGTGCAAACATGTAAAAAGTCCTGTCACCAACTATAACAAGTTAGCACCTATTGCCTCATGTAAACAAAACCAGATAGCGGCACACAATCTGTCATCACAGGCCAGACACTCAGTTTTCTTCTCTGAGCACAAGCCATCAATGTGAACAGAGTTTCTGCATATCTTCATCCTGAATCTGACTTTTCCAAAAGATCTGCTTTCAGTGACCTAAAACTGCATCTGATTGTAGATGAAAGACCAGAAGCTATAAAAGCCATGTTTAAATAAACACCACTATATGAGGACAAAGCAACAGTTCTGCTGGCAGAGTAGCTTTGAGTTGTATTGTATAATGGATGTGTCCTTTAGTGGATGACCTCAGCCTGTTTTTGGACTAAGATCATTACCTGATTTTCTCTAATTTTGATGATTTGTATGTGGCTTAACTTTTTGTTCACCTGTTTACCTGCTCCTGCCATCTTAGCTCTGTTTACTTGCATGTGTCACCTTAAGCTACAAAGTAAACTTTGACATTTTGGGATGTTTACCAAGTGATTTTGTTTGATCCTTGCAATTGTTTGCACCTTTGTACCTTTGCACCTTTGTGCATTGGTCAACATATTTGTCTAACTCTGTTGGTCAGTGGTTGCTTGCGTATACTGGTCAGTGCTGAAAAAAAAAAAAGAAATATAAATAAGAACACCAATAAGATTGGCCCAGGCATTCCATTAAAAAGAGATTTTCTTTCTTGATTTGAAAAAACAGTCTAAAGTTAGCCTCATTGGAAGTTTCATACTGTTCTTCATCTAGCAGTCTTTTTTAATCACTTGCTCATTTCCTTTTCCCCCACAATCTAATCTTCAGTGTTTTAATTATGTCGTGGTGAATGATAGCTGGTTTTAAGGTGTGTGTTTGGTGGACTTGTTAAAAAGGGCCTTTTTCCAGTCTGTCAGCCTCAGCTGATAATTATTTCAGATTTCATTAGAGGAAATTAAACATTTCTTAAAGTACGCGTGAGGGTGACAAAGTTATCGAGTGGAGTCGCAGGAGAGAGTGTGAATGTTGCACTTCCAAAAATGTAATTTTTTCGACTGCTAATAAGATCATTTTCAAGTGTTAAAAAATGATTAATGGTGTTACAGCAGTTGAACACAACTGAAGGCTTTAGTACACTGATCAGTTGTACACAGTGGTCAATGATAAAGGTAAGTGGGTGTCGAAAGTGTGTAAAAGATATCAAAAATGATGTAAGAAAGACATTCCTCATCATTTATACAACATGATATATGGAGCTGGCTGATATGAGTTTTTCAAAGGTGAAACCCTCTGAAATTTCTCATTATATAGTTGTTACAATTATTCTGTAATAATCCTAATCAATGTCATGTCAGTATTAGTGTATTGCATGACCTACATCAGGTTTTTCACATTATTTACAGGGAGCAGTATTTTCTCTGATATTCGGCCAACTTGTGAGTTCAAGTTGAAAAAATCTGTGTGTAGTCAGACATTCTGTCATTTCGAAATCTGTCTGGACTGCTGATCTGTCTTACCGACAGACTCTTATCAGCTCGTTTGAGTGTTTACACCAGCGTTATCTGTGTCCATTTAGGGGTTATGGAGTTGAGAGTCATAACTGATAAATCCTTCCCATGTGAAACTGTGGAAGAACCTGTGATTGATGCAGCATAATTTTAGTTACTATGGTCATGGTGTTGGGTGGAGCGAAATGCTACATGTAGATGGTAAATTTAATCTCACCCTTCCAGACATCTGAAAGATACAATCAATAATTTGTCATTTGTAGTCACTCCTAACCTTGATAAATAAGAGCTAACATTACCAGTGTTAGACTGCCAGTGATGGCAGAGAGCACCACAAATTCACTAATTTGGATCTTAACTGGTAAACTATCAACATTAAGTTATTTCTATTCTGCAACCGGATTTGTTAAAAGTGTTTATCAGGATACATTTTTTGTCTGAGAGACATAGATATGGAAAGCCAGTGAGGTCATGAAGCTCCGTGTAAAAAACATAAATAATAAAAAAAAGGATGTTTTTATTCTGTGCAAGAAGCGATTGTGCATAATCAATACAATTAAGATTAATATGTACACATTATATTCACATTATTTGGTCACTTTTCATTTGTTTTTTTTGTTGTGTGTGAGTGTGTGGGGGGGCTTTTCGCCTTTATTTGATAGGAAAGCTGAGAGAGTGGACAGGAAAAGGGGGGGGGGCGTGGGTAGTGACATGCATCAAATGGTCAGAGCCGGAGTCGAACTCGCGACCGCTGCGTGGAGGACTGGGCCTGCCGTACAGGGGATGCTACCGCTACCGATTGAGCTAAACGCTTTTTATTTGTTTTTTTGCTTGCTTTTGAACACACAAACACACACACACCTTTGTTTTTCAGTGCCTCTCCATTTCCTTGAAAATACTCACGGTTATTCAAAGGTCTATTGAGATGATTACAGCATTGAGAGATACAGCAGCACACACTAGAAAATGAATGAATATATATTATCCTCTCTCTTACTCTCTTTCACTGACCACTTAGTGCAAATGTGGCATTTACCGCCACATGTACCACAGCCTAAAGTTGTTTTACTGCAACTTCGAATGCAGCCTCTAATTTGAAAGCCAAAGTGAACTTTGACTTGCAAATAATCATGTTGAGGTAAAAAATTAAAGTACAACCTCCAAAGTGAACACCATTTGATTTTTTTTCTTGTCAGCATGCATAAATCTTTTCAAAATGCACTCACTGCTTAAAACGCTAATAGTGTGCACAGAAATCAAAGTTGTGCATTTCTTGCAGAGCAACAAGAGACGAGAGAGATCTGCATAATGTTGGCTTCAGCAATAAAGTGCAAAAGGCAGATCCACAGCGTCGTTCCCTTGCTTTCCTTCTTATAACATCATTAACATTTTGACATCATTGGCCTAATTGTTGTTGGTAGGTCTGAGAAACGCTTGCCCTGGAGTGAGAGTAGTGAGAGAGAGGAGGGGGGCTTTGGTGTTTCTGCTGTAAGGCCTTGTGCTTATCAGTGCAGGGCAGATACTACTGCTATGGTCCTGGCTGACAGGTGAGGTGTGTGTGTGTGTGTGTGTGTGTGTGTGTGTGTGTGTGTGTGTGTGTGTCTGTAGGCTGTGGTTGTCAGTGAACCCCCGGGACAGGTGCTGAGGGATGGCTTCGTATCGGGGAGCAGGTGCACCTCCCCTGCCCCCCTTCCTCCTCTTTCGCCTTGTTCCCTCACTTCCCCAGGAGGCATCTGGTGAGAGTGATTGGAGAGACCTGGGGCCCCGGAGGGAGTGCTCCTCTCCCCAGTTCATCTGTTCCAAACAGGCCCCTGTGGGACAGTCGGCCTCTCTTGAGGTCCCTGTTGGCTGGGAATCAGGCTGAGTAAGCTGCTTCGCTTTCAGGTTGACTGCTTTGTTACAGAGTTGGGCGGTCGTGGTGGCCACCCTAGTTAGCTTTACACAGTGCAAAATTATACACTACTATTTTGTGTGCAGGACACATGCCGAAAAAGCTAATAGGTCACGCCCTCTAATTTGTTTGCTCCATACCTCATTTGTACGCAAGTGTTGCTTTTAATCTGCCGACTCTCGTCGTGTCCTGGTGTCATTGCTTGGAATAGAAATGCCACGTAACTGCGATTCCACTGGCTCATATTTGTGAACCAGCTTACAAATGTGATATAAGTCTGAGTGCACTAGGAGAGAGAGTTATGGGGGCATTTTAGGCCTTGTATAATATGTGTACCTCTTTTATGTGGTCATTTATTATAAGGCGAGCTCTATGAATAATGTATGATTAAAAGGCGTAATGGATACACTGGGACTCGTCAAAATAAAAGCAAAAATCCATTTGCTCTCCCTGTAGTAAATCCACTTGCTTGTCCTTGGGCTAATTTCCAACTTGGGACTTGGTGGGGGAGTGAGTGCATATCTTGATAGCGATTTCAAGGGAGGGAGGTGTTAGTTGTGCTGAAGAGCAAGAGAGAGAGAGAGAGAGAAGAGGGCAGAGGAGGAAAAGTGAAATGAGACATGGATGGGAAACAAAGCCAGGAACACCTCTTTCTCATGATGTCTCCCTCCCTCATCTCACTCTATCCCAGACACTCTCTTTCTCTCCTTCCTTCTCTCGCATCTCTGTCTCTTACCATCTTAGAGCTCCTTCCCCCTGCCTCCGAGCAGCTGCCACTTCTGAGCCTGAAGAAAATGAAGGCAGATGAATCAATTTGGCCTGTGGCCCTAAAGTGCACTTGTCTGCACCCCAGCCTGGGCAGGAGGGATAATGAGCCGATAGATTGAGCCGGTGCCGGAGCCCGGCACTGAGCACCGAGATGCCTTCGCCCGCCGCACCACCGGGCCCCCCTCACATACACACACACATACATACACACACGCACCATGCCTCTCTGAGCAACGGTAGCAGCCTGTCGCTGGGTTAATGGGGGTGAGGGTCCTTTGCGCAGGACACTTTTCAGAGCAAATTAAAGGAAGGATCTGTATCCGTCCTCTTCAGCCCTCCCCTTTCTGTATTGCCCCTCGTCTCCTCTCTACCCTGTGCATGGGAAACCCCGAGAGCAGATTGGAGCGTGGTAGTGCAGAGAAGCATCAGGGCAGCTAGAAAGGAAGGGGTGGGCGGGGGGCAAGGTCCAAGATCCTAGGGTAACGAGGATTGACACTGGGACAAGGCTGAGGCACAGCCTCCCTGAGTGCTGTTGACAGGTGACGGCAGGCTACGGAAAGACGAGACAGAGTGAGAGGAGCTGGAGCAAGGAGAGGAAAAGCGAGGTCAGGACTAACAGCTTCTCTTATTCAGGGAGGAAAAGGGTGGAAGACAGCGCAACCATCCAATGCTCCTCTAAAACCTCCTGCAAGGTGAAGGAGTGAGGATCAAAGAAGCAGGACAACAAAGCATCACCCGCCAGCCTCTAGCCAGCTCCCTGCTGACAGGCTACAGATTGATTGACAGTGCAAGGAGAGTAAGGAAGAGTAAAAGGAAAAGGAAAGTTAGCCAAGCCTAGCATGACCTGATGTAAACCCCTACTGTCTCCATCGATACCTTGACTAGCCCTTTCTAAGTAGGAGAGCTCTGTGACTTCACCCAGGGTTAGAGTAGTATAAATGAGCAGACCCAAGTCGGCACTACTCAACTTGGGGGGAAATTAAGATGCTGGAGGGCCCTTTGAAGATAATTAAAGAGCACAGAGCGGCAGCCTCCAGAGAGGAACTGCAGACATGTTCAATACCGAGACTAATGGAGCTAATTTCCAGTACATTATTCATGTAAAACACAAGCCCTTGCTTAACTATGTTTTTTGTCTCTTCTATCTATTGTCTTAAGTCAAACTGTCCCGTGCACAAGAACAGATTAACCAAATTTACTTACTGCATAAGTAAATTTTAACCTGATTAACCTTGTCCCCATACTGCATGGATCAAACCCTCAATGTAAACCAACTTAAATCCACACAAGAATTGAAAACTATAATTCATTAAAACAGCCAGGTGGCCAAGAACTGCACCCTTGGGGCTACCCAGAATACATCACAAGGGTAATGGAAAGGCATTATGACCTTGACCTTGTGTCACCACTTACAACAGACCACATCTCATTAGAGACCACTTGCTCCATCCTCAAGCTTTCTAACTCGTCCTTAAAAATTGATGAATACACACAAAAAGAGTAAAAAAAAAAACAACACATGAAAGCTATACAGTTGGGAGCTTAGGGCCAATTAAACACCTCCCCAGACAGGAAATTAGTCCCTGGCTTAATCACAGGCAGTCAGGGTTGCCAATCTTTTATCAGAGTTGGTGAATTCCTGCCTAGATCAATTGCTCTCCTGTCCCGTTGAACAGCAGCACGGGGAACGGTCCTTGCACGCTGCATCATTAACCTAGGCAGCTAATTAGATGCTGTGCTCTGATCAATAGCCAAGTTGATTGCTGACTGGGTAATGTAGCCGCTTGCCCCAAAGGAGATGGAAACACTTTGGGCGCCCTCAGGAATTTGTCAGAAACACTGATGCTGGGTAAACAAAGTAATCAACGGCACTTGACGGCGACGTGACGCTGACTGTACCTTGATGCTCTGTCTCTGCCTCCATGCCTGCCTGCCTGCCAAGGAGGATTGCTCTCTTTGTGCTCTCCTTGAGAGAAGGAAATCAAAAAGGCCACCATCTATTTTGAGATTCAAGGAGTGATTAGGCTGACAGCTAGTCGAGTGAGAGCGAGGGAGGCAGAGGGAGAGGCGGGTAGAGGTGGAAGTCAAACCTGATTAGGCCCACCTGCAGGTTTCTCTTCCTTCCATCGCTACACCCTGATTGCTTTTGTTTGGCGGCAGCTCCCTCCTTTTCTACGCCACATTCACCCCACCCAACCCCCCTCCTGTCACTGTTGACCTCAGCGCGCTGCTAATGCCCCTTGGCCAATCAGCATACTTGCCCTGGTGGCGGCAGGGTAATTAAAAGGGAATTGTGTCTACTTGGCATGTGAGCTGGTGGGCACAGGGGTAGACAAACACTCTCTGTGCCGCCTCGCCTCCCTCCCTCTCTCCCAGCCAGGTGGCAGCGTACAGGACCTGTCAGATTAGCTGATGACCCTTTTAATTCTAGCCCAGCCGGGGGCCATAATTGATATTTACTGGGAAAGGTTAATTGTAGCAGTGATCTGCTTAAATTACAGTGGAGATCAGGAGAATGGGGCCAGCCAGCACGCGCGTCACCGGGGGAGCTGCTACACGCAAACTGCTAGTCAAATGGATTACACCCCGCGGCCATCGCCACTGTACTCCAATGCGGGCAGGCAGCACGGGACACTGCGATTGGCTGGTACTCCACCGGCACAGAGTCTTTCTTGCTGAGCTCGCCAACCTCCCATCTGGCTGGGAATTTGGGTGCATGCCAACTGTGGGTCTTGATGGCTTGCAATAAAATAAGCCATCCATGTTTGCATTAGGGTAACCATTATGTGTGATGTCGCTGGCTGAACGTAGATACTAGCAATTACCTGATATTTTTGACAGTATTTTATATTTTACTTTTAGCTTTTGTAAGGTTATTTGATCACTGTTATGACTTGAAAACAGTGCAGTTTTTTAAATTTTTTATTAAAAATGTTGTGTTAGTAAAGATTGAGGCAGGGTTCAAAATTTGCACCTGCCACTCGCCCAGTGCTAGTAAAAATCTACACTGGCATATAAAATAAATGGGGCTGACTGCTATTGGAGGGTTGCTTAAACAGACTATTCTCTCTACAAAATCTCATCTTTGCAATAGAGAAGTTAACAAACCATGTTTATTTTGACTGTCCACACTGGTGAATGCATGCAATGTATAAACATTTATACTGGTAGATCACAGTAGATCAATCCACAGGGAAAAACAAAGAGCACGGTCAAAGTATGATCAACAGAAAATGTCGTCAGAAGTGGTACTTTACAGATAAAAAGATGAGGATAGATTGGCTGTTTTACAGCAGCATCTCCAATTCAATGAGACGCAGTGTGTTTTCCGCAGTGCATTTTTAATTTTTAATAATATCACATCATAATAGTAAAGTTTATTTATATAGCAGTTTCAAAACCAGGTTTCAGTGTTTTAACAGAGTAAAAACAACAACAAATCAGGAATCATGAAGGTGTCATAAATCATAAAAACAGTAATAACAATAGCACCATGATAGAATAAGCACTGAAACATAAAACTTAGTATTAAACATAACAATAAAACAAAACCATTAAAACAAATGGTGTGAAAAGGTAAAATAGTGGATCACAGGAAAACCTGACTATTAAAGTGCACTTTTCAAAGAGACTTGAATGAAAAGACAAACTTAGCCATTATAGTCTCCTCTTGAAGGTTGTTTCAGGATCTGGGGGCCCTGATGATGGAAGCTCTGTCACTTTTGTTTATTGTGTATGTAAAAAAAAAGTCAGAAATTGATGAAATAATACTGATTGGTGGAGTGGTAGAAAAATAATTGAACTCTTTGACCCATTATTGATCATTTCCTTAATTCTCTTCAATTTCGCTGAATTTTCAGTAATGTCTTAAATCCTCATGACTAGTGTAGTAGACAGTCCCAGTAGGGTTTTACTACAGAGTTGCATTTGTGTTGCATGCTGGTATGACCAACAACAACAAAGGGTTGAGGTTTGGGGTTGCAGGTGCTCTTGCTACAGCCAGTTCTGCTTTGCATTTAGCCAAAGCACAAACTGACACTGAGCTGGGAGACACCAAACTGACTTCATGTTTCCCTCAGGTTAAGAATAGCAGGATCAAGACCAATTAAAAGTCAGTTGAAGCCATTGTAGTTATACTTTGTTGTTATGCATAGCTGCCTAAATTGCGGAGTTGGTTATAGATCCAAATGATTGACGCAAAATAAAATGGCATCTGAAACTTGTTGAAGTACTGTTTTGCTCTATAATTTGTTGCAGTATCTAAACTTTAGATATGAAAATAAATAGTTTTGGTCATCAGTAGCTGTGTCAGTTTTGAAACTCTTGTAATCCCAATTAGCCAAAACTTGTTAATGTGAAGAGGTTTTAGACGATTAAAAAATCAGTGCACAATCACTCTACTTTTATTTTTTTTAGAATTGCCTACTTCTGTAATGCTGTATTTGTGGATAAAACATAGTTATTTATTAAATTGGTATAATAGCATACTATTACTGTAATACAGATAATTAATATTCCCTGATTTTCTGCTGATTAATGATTGATCTGCAAAAAAACAACTGTACTGTTTTGGAGTTTGTACATAGACACTACTTGCACAGTCCTTCACATTTATTCCCTTTTTTACTTTTTTCTCTTGTTTGTCCTGGGCCTTCTATGTGATTGTAGATTTCTTTTCATTTCAGTTTTTAATGGTAATGCACAACATTAGACGTTAATTTAATTTTTATTTATTTAGCTTTTGCTTTAACTTATTACTGTCGGCATTATATTTAAAGTCAAGCTCATTCGGGTTGCCCTCGTGGCCATTATTGTTAAGGCATATGCAACATAACTGCAGCGTTCATGCTATCCCTCCCTCCCTCCCTCCCTCTCTCTCTTTCACTCTCACTCTCTGACTCTCTCTCTCTAAAAACAAAACTAGAAAAAGCCATATGATCTAGTGCATTCTGTGCTGGAGGGAATCATTTATACACCATTATGTGTTGTATGAAAGATATTCTTGGGTAACAGACTTGTCTATACTTTGTTCCATTACAATGAAAGCAATACCTTGCAGGTTATAAGAAAGGATCTGACTAGAATGATGCAGTAGCACCTGAATACATCGTGTGAGGAGATTTTTTAATCAATGCCTCTTTTCATCCACAAAACCATGCAAGTATAACTTAACTGTAATAAAAAAGTAATTGCAAACATTATATTCAATGCAGATTTGAAAGACATTTTGCTTGAGCCAAGATGGTTTTCAAGAATGAAAGAAAAAGGAAAAGGAAAAGGAAAAGAGATTGATTGAATAGGAGAAATCAAAATACAACTATGGTATACTTTGGAAAAAGTTATTAGCAATGTAAAGTCCATTTCACTTGTATCAAACTGGCAACATACACCAATGTAGTTCAAAATATACAGCTATCTTAATCTCTTTTATTGCAGTTTCCTTGAATAATAAGCCATTCTGAATTGATTTACAGGTGTATTAGAGAAGCTTTTCAGCCACAGATTTACTAAAGCAGCATCAAAGAGCTAGTACAGAGAAGTGCCAAAAAGATGAAATTGAACACATCACAAAGACTTCAGTCAACAACTAACTAGCATAAATGTTCTGTACCTGCATGAGGTGAAATAATTCTCTATACTGGCAGATAGCAGTTGTCTTTATTCCTCATCCAAAAATTGAGAATTGAAGACCTAGGACTGTGGATGTACAAACTGTTGTATGATAAAGTAACATAAGCCTATGATTTTCACTTATTTTCTTTAACTGAACAGCCAATCAGAACGGTTTCTCTCTCTGACAGACTGTGCCAGGAAATTTTTATTTCCTAACAATTGAAAAGCTACCCCAACTGGTGCCAATGGTTTGGGGGTCCTCTGCAAAAACTAGGGTTAGAGACTCCCACCAACGGCCTGACACTCACTGAGGGCTGACTGTCGACCAAATGTATCAGTGCCCTTTGGATTATACTCAGTGCCTCTCAAGAAAAGGGAGCCATAAATCATTTCCTCTCAGGGTAAAGCGCTCAGGTGTGAGCATAGTTCTTTTTTTTGTGAGACAGTACATGATTTAAAGACGTCTTCTTTCCTTATCCCCTGCAGATCAAACCTTTGGCGCTACGTCCGGTCAAAGTCAGCGAGGACGATACGGTACAGGAGCTCAGCAGACCGCACAGGAGCAACTCCAAGGAGCAGCTCAGCGAGGTGAGTGTGGACCTTTCCCCTTTTCACAGACCTCCTACAGAGAGCCAGGCTATCCACTTTCACAGGCCAAGGCAGGGGACCCATGAGGTGGGATATAGAGAGCAGGCGGACGACAGCAAGATTGAGGCTGAGATCAGAGGGCAGCTTGTGCAGTTGCTCCTGCTGTTTCAAGCTATCACCTCATAAATCCCCCATGCGTGGGGGAAAAAGACTGCCTGGCTGGCAGCACATAGACAGGAAATGATTAGGCTGGTAACACAGCGTCACCTAGTTGGCCTGGTATTATTTAAAGCATGGCGCGGTTAAATGTAGACATGACCCAACGCAGTTCAGCCAGGTGTAAGCTGACCTTGCTGACCCCAGGATGGAATGAGTTAAAGAAACTGTTCCAATTATCGCTGCGCCTGCATCCATATGCCAGCCCATTTAGAGGATGAGTAGGTGGCAAAGGAAAATGGAGGCCAGGCATTGGTTCAGCATAAGGGATGAAATAATGCAATTTAGATACAGGGGAAGTAATGAGAATTTATGCAAAATCCCAAGCGGCTCATTTTAAATGAATGTAGAAATATGCTTCCTAACTAATGCCTGTCAAGCAGGCCTCCCAAACCTAACTAAATTCAATCAGACTGCTCATTTAGCTGACGAAAGCAGCAGGAGAGGGAGAGAAAGAGAGAGAGAGAGAGAGAAAGAAGAGGAAGGAAAATATGCAGCTTTCTTTTCCAGCAGGGCTAAAATGATGGAAAGAAAACGATTTTAATGAACTTATTAAAGACATTGTTTTAAGCTACTCAGCATTCCAATTGAAAATCCAGCCTGATGAAAAAAAAAAAAATCACCCAGCATAATTTCTCCCATCTTCATCCTCTTTTCTCTAAGCCCTGCTGCTGTGTTTCTCTTGTGCACTGTGCCCCCTCTTCCCCTCATACTGTTTCCCTTGAATTTGTGTAAAACGCTGTCTTTTAATGAAAAAATCAGGAGGAAGAGGCGGGCTTGTCAGATAAAAGAGCGAAGCCGGTTGACAGCTCTGACAGGGATATACGACAAGCACTGAGGAGGAGGGGGAGGAGGGAGAGGAGGAGGGGGGAGGTTAGAGTGAGGGTGGAAGTGGTGGTTGCGGGGATGGCGGTGGGGGGAGGGCGCACTGTTGAAAATTGCACGCTGTAATCGCCGACGGTGTTAGATGTGGCATGTCTCTCTAATCTGCTGCCAAATAAATGGTGCACAGACGGTGATCGTTGTAGCCACAGCATCCATATCTCTCCATCTCTCCCCCTCCGACGGTCTTTACCTTTCTCTTTCTGTCTGTTTCTCTGTCTGCATGTCCGTCATTCCCTCTGCTGGCTGTTGTATTCCACTTAGGAAAGGCCCGGCCATGACACACACATACATACAGAGTCAGATTCCTCACCAACATTGTGTCACAGTCTCCCTTATATTTCTTCTCCTTTTTTTTTTCAGCTGCATGAAATCCCCGCCACCGCACTGAGAGCACTGCTAATTTTTTGTAAAACACGCTCCACCACATCAAAGTGGCTCCCCAGCTTTAAGAGCTCTTAACTAATGATGCCTCGTCTGCAACGAGTAAAATAGATTTCTCTTGTCTTACAGCCAAAGGAAATAGAGACAAATGCGACATGTGGACGCGCCCGCCTTTAAAAACAGTCATGCATCAATTTGGAAGCGGGGAGTGAAAAAAAAAAAAAAGCAGGGGATGCTGTTTGTTCATTGCCATGGTTGGGTCTTTATCTGTTTATTTTGACTAGGTAATTGTGCCTGCAGTGCAGCGGGGCCCCGGCACTAAGCCACACAGGGATTAGGGAAATATGAGGTGGTGGAGGAGGGGGGTGGCTGGGCTCCACTGCATTTGTGTCCTGCGGAGGAGAGGGGTTGTGGGTGCTGTCAGGGTCTCTAACACACTGCTGTAACCGCCCACACCCACCCACATGCACCCAAACTCACCCAGCTACCTGATTCTCCTGCCACAGAGGGCATAAATGTTTGCAACCCAGTCCTCATCATGCTCCAACGAGCTCTTATTGGCCCACCCCTTGGCCTCTCCGTAACAACAAAAACCAATAGTCTGGGTTGGGAGAAGATGGACCGGACCCTCCCCTCTTGTCGCCGTGTTTTTCTTTTTTTTTTTCTTTTTTCTTTTTTTTTTTAAGAGTGGAGGAGGGGGCATGGAAATGGGGAGAGGATTAGGGGGCGGATTTAGCAACATTTCTCTTCTCCGGGGCTGTTTAGTTAACCCTTAAATGCCACCAGCGCCCGCCCCATCCCTCTCGCCGCCAACCACCATAACCACCACACACACACACACAGACACACGCACACACACACACACACACACACACACACACACACACACACACACACACACACACACACACACACACAC
>JAQMCX010000047.1:3099581-3122192 GCA_029814765.1 Acanthurus leucopareius
CACACACACACACACACACACACACACACACACACACACACACACACACACACACACACACACACACACACTCTCAGTCATCCTCCTCCCTCCCCCACTCCTCTCTGGGGCGGGTTCTTAAATCCTTTTGAAGTCCTAAGCGCTGCAGAAATCCATTGAGAGCCATGTATAATGGCTTTTAAGAGAGAGTGTTTAGCTGGATGCCGACCCTATGGCTTATGAACCGCTGGCGTTTTAATGGATCCCCCCCGTACCACCCCCACCCCTTCTTTTCCTCCCTTCACCGGCACTAAATCCAATGGATTGTCCCTCATTATCATTTAAATAAGCCTCTCTTTCTACTCAGAATGCTCCAAGTTGAATGAACTCTACACAGTAAGGCTAATTCCAAATGGCCTTGGCCTCCCACCACCTATGCACATATGCATTCTCACATACACAAACACATGCATATCCACACATGCTTAAGTCCCTCACAACATGCACACACACACACACACACACACAGACAACAGACCACATTCTTACTGGAACACACTTTTGGCCCTTTTGTATCCACAGATTTTGCCTTCTGTGCAGTTCTTCCTCCTTTTCTTCCTCTGGCCTCCTCTCCGGTCACGGTAGTGAAGAGAGCAGAGAGGTTGAGCAGAGCGGGAATAGCCTTTTGATTCCCGCAGAGCCTGCTTTCCGGTTCGCGGCGGGACTCCTCCCTAATCGTCACTACAGGAGCCATCCTGCAAATCAGAGGGGCACACAGGCGTTGATGAGGGCTGAGGCCAAGAGCAGGTGTGGGAGAATGGATGAAGGGTTTCGGGAGGGTGCAAAACAAGGGAGGCAGTGGCGCTGAAGGTGTGGGGGAGGTCGTTTGGATTGAAGGTGGACCTATGGATGAAATTGGTCTAGCAGAAAAGTCCCCTCCAGAGACCAGGGGGGGAGAAATTGCCAATCTAGACAGAGGAATAAAAGAAGTGAAAAGTGGAAGTGGAGGGAGGGATTTGGAGATTGGTATTCGTGCTGGGCGCTGACAGATAGAGCCAGAGAGGAGAACAAAACCCAGCTTTTTCTGTCTCCATCCTGCTCTTGTTCAGCATTTAGAGGACTGCATTAGAAACACAGGAGGTGTTTGATGGACCAAAACACCTCCCTAAAATGCATGAGGAGATATTTATCCGGAGTACAAAAGGGGCTGACATAACATACTACATAAAATACAGCATCTAATGAAGGATGATTTATATTTTCATCGTTAACAGGCAAAGTTACATATAAACAATTTGGATTGTTTTTATAGTTAATATTTAATTATGAACATGACAGCATGTTTTTTTTAATTAAGTCTTTTATAAGTCATTCTTATTCAATACTTTTTTGGTTTGAAGACATTTAAAAGATGGAATAAAGAAGCCAAAACCTTCAGCTAGCAGGGTACCTGAGCTGTTACTCACTCTCAAAACAACAATTTCTATATCAAGGTGTGTTTTTATCATTTTATCTAGTGATGCGAATGATGGATTCACTTCCATGTGTCTATCAATGTCAGATGGCTCTCTTGAAGGCAGAGAAGCAAGTAAATTCAAACAAAGAAAAGGAGACACTTAATCTTGACCTGCACTACAACATGTTACCTGTATTTTAAAACTATCAGAAGCATAAATCTGTCTACAAAAAGTCAGCAGGAAAAGATTAGAACATGCCATTTACTATACATTTACCTTAGGTCTGTCAGACATTTTTGTAAGTGAAGGATGTACAATATACACTGAGCTTAAAATGCATTTTCACAGCCACATGACTCTGGTTCACCATTTAATCATGATTTTTCCAAATAATGGAGGTTTTCCACAGTGTATTTCTACGACAGCTGACAACAATTAAGGATGTGAGTGATTGTTTTTAGAGCAGGTGTCGCTCAGCTACCCCCATGGCAGAGGCCAGAATGTGTGGGAGTGATGTGTGCGGGCGTGGGGTACATGACGGGGCGGGTAAAAGGTTAACGTGAATATTGATATTAAAGCGCCGCTGCTTCATCATGTCTGTGTCAGCGAGTGAAACGCTCCTTAAAGGTCATCCCTGTTCTCCTCTCTCTCCCTACAGAGTTCCACTCACTCGCTGTCAGGCCGTGGCTACTCGGTAAGTGGCATTTTCATGCTTCATAGCTTTACGGCAGAATTACAATCTCCAACGACCCGCTTTATGGCCCCGGCGCTCGACATTTTAATTATGTTAAATAGAGTAATGGAGAAATCATGATATTAGGAACATTAATTCTGGCTGACTGACTGATTAAATTGTGGGAAGGTGTCCTGCGCTACCTTGGCGAAAAGAGCCTCGTTTTATTGGCATCGATCAGCGTTGGTCGCCGGTGCTGCAATTTGGCTGTCAGGATTTTTATGTCTTTCTCCAGTGACTGTCAATGCAGGATCCTTTTGCTCATATGACAATATGCCTAAAAGCCTTTTAAAGGCCTCCATATCAGTGCAATAAATACAATTCCTCAGCAGCACAGCAATGCATGTACATTAACACCTCCAGGAAGATCCATAGCAGTTAAACATGTCATATGATTTGTTGGAAACAACTGGCTCTACATTAGGAGGAGTTGTGCGATGGTTTTTGTCATAGAACATGTAGAGTGTAAACATGTCAGAGAGGGATATTTAGTGATGCCTTGGAAAACGTCAACCCACTCCTTTCAAACATACACTAGCTCTCAAATTGTCAGAACAGGACTATTTTTATCCCTTGAAAGCATCTGTTGCCTTGCCCCAGTGCGTTTTTCGAGCTGTAAATTTGTGCTATTCCCCTCCCATTGTTTCAATGATGTGTCTAGTCTCTGGGTAATAGAGACAGCGGTCGTCCTTTATGTCCTTTGCTTAAAGGGGAACTCATAAGAGGAACATTCTTTAAAGTGTGCTACTTTTAGCTGATGAGTGGCATATGGCAGTTCTTATTGCAGCTTGGAAGCAATCATCCCGACAAACAAAACAACTATAAATGGTTTGTCATCGTTAATCTGCCTCAAAGGACCGCAGTTAAAGCGCTGAACAAAGCCCAACTTCAAAAGACCTTGATTTCTTTGGGATATTTTTTCATTTTGTTTTAATAGAACATGTCACATTCCTATTCCCCGGTGGCCACGTACTCACAGATGGATGAAAACAAACAAGACCTTCCAAAAAAGCTTGTGGAGCCCTTTGGCTCAAGCTGTCAGTTTGAGTCGGCAGGGAACGAGGCCTTCTCTTCATCTGAAACTAGGAGGGTTCAGCGAGAGAGGGCAGAAATGGAGGTGGAGGGGGGGCCTGGTGATGGTAGTGTGGGGGTGGGGGCATTGTTCAAGCTAAGGAAGGTCCGGTAACGAGGGCAGGAAGTTTTGCGTTGTCTGACTCCCCTCTCTGGCTATCCGATGGTGCTATCTGCAGCGTTTGTAGCCTCTGGGCACCTCCTGGGTGCTGAGCTCTGACTCTCAATCTGCTCTGCTGCTGGGCCCGCTTTATTTCTGGGGTCTCCTTATCTGTTAGTGCTTCAGGCTTTACAATGTGATGGTTTCAAAAGAGGGGAGGGCATGGGGTGGGGGTCGGGGAGCTCAAGGGAACTGCCAGGCATAGGCCGAGCGGGTATGGGAGGAGGTGTAAGACGAGGAGAAGGCCAGGGGCGAGATAGAGCGTTATGGCTGGAGGAAGAGGAAGGAGAGAGGCTGTGTATGTGGGTGGAGGGCTGTTTGTGAGGTGGGGAGGGAGTGTGGGGGGGTCAGCAAGGCGGGCACACAGGAGCAGGCAGGCAGCGCCACCGGCCACCAGCACCATGGACGGGGCTATCTGCTGGTTGGCCCCTGGGACTGATCGCCATCTACTGCGCTGCCTCTCCACAAACACTCAAAAAATGGAGCTGGTGGATGGGGGCTCGTTATCTGTCACAAGGCACTAAGAGGTAAAAAAGGCAATCTCTCCTGACAGTTTGTTTTCTACTTCTATGGGAGATAACGCCTCCTCGTGTTTATGCATCCATATGCCTCTCTTCCTATGTTGCCTGCCAGGCTTAAATGGCCTCAATTGAATGGTTTACACAAGAATATAAGGGTTGTTAGGTTTTAGTGCCGGAATCTTGGAAAAAAGAAATTAGAGTCAACAGAGTGCTTCGGACACAGTAAACAAACTTTAATACCGTGTTTAAATAATTCTCCTTGTTTGATTAAACTAAATGTGTCTTGCGGTGCGTACAATTCTACAAAAACATAACATGCCTTTTTTCTTCACTTTATTCATTGTGAAAGGACAAGCCTAACAGAAATGTGTAACACTTTACATAAAGGGCTGACCAATGCTTCATCATTTGGTGATACTTACAAAGTTGATAACTGAAACCTAAATCCATCCAAGATTCACACTATTAAATGTGCTTTCAAGTGAACACTATTTTTTTATCCAGGCTGATACATGCTCATGGCTCTAAATTCAATACTTTCACATCAGAGGATTTAAATGGGAATTTTTTTGCTCAAGATGGGTTATGATTTCCTTTTTTTCAATAGTCAAATTTAAAAATTTGAAAATTAAAAAAAAAGAAAGTAAAAAAAACTCAATATTCAGTCCTACTAGGGCCTGGTGCCTGACAAGCACTTGTAAGTGTGTTTAAATCCTAACTACTGACTTTTATTCTTCTAAAGGTGAACACACTTAAGACATCTAAAGACTAAAAGCTCTAAAACACTCCACATACAACACAGACATTAATGGCTAAATAGCTGAGTGTATGTGTAGAGTTAATTGAGTAGCCTTGCAGTTAAGGGCCTATAACACGTAACCGCAATCTCAATGGTTTATTTCCCAGCTGGGGACCTTTGTTGCATGTCATATGCCTCGCAGCTCTGGAGCTCTCCATTGGCTAACAAATGAGAGCAAAATTCTTTACTTAAAAAGGCATAGAACTCATTGAGTCAAAAGTCATTCGTCAGATCCACATTAAATATGAATTGAATACCGGAAACATTATAATGATACTAAAGGTAACAACATACCAGAGATTTGTAAGCAGTGAGCCATTACACGTTGTAACTTGACTTGATGAGCTTATACTACAAGACAGACAGGGCAAAATTTAACACAGCATAGTAGTAAACCCTATACATTATAAAAACTATAAAAATGCATTAAAAAAAAAAAATGTAATTCATAAGATAAAAAAGATACCCTTTAAGGTTACAGATTGTAATCCCATAGGGATATCTGTCCTCAGTCACAACTAGCTGATCATACTTGGCAGGGTTAACCACAAACTACTTGAAGTTACTTATTCATCCAAAGATGATGTGTTTTTTTCTATGTGATGACATCGCTAGACATGAATCCCTACTCACCACCCGTGCCACCCACCCACCCTTCATTTCCCATTCAGGGGTAAGGGCTAATCTCTGAGCCGTTGAGTCCAGCAGCGATACGTAGCAGCAGGACTGAGACTCGCTATCTCGCTCTCTGTGAAAGACTGGAAATGGAATTGTTTATCGGGCCGGCTCTCTCCTGTCTGCTTTGTGCAGGCTTCATTATAGCCTCTGCTGTGTTTGGGAGACAATATCTGTCCCTTGTTTCCTGCGCTGCTACCTGCTTGTTGTTCCACTGGAGATGGGCCTGGGCTCTGGCGATTTATCATCCTCTCTGAGGGGCTCCTTGATAAAGAACCTACATCCCCCTCTGTGCCTGGGAGATACGGGCTGCAAGAGACGGAGAAAATGTCAAAGAATCTCACTGCAACTATCTGCCTGTCCTGTCGCTACCCCTGGGCTGGATATACAGTATAGAGGAGGAGACGTTTTGGCTAAGCGAAAAAGACACTCCTCCCTTTCCTTTCAGATGAAGTGATTGAGCTTCAGTCTCCCACCCCAACCCCCCCAATCTTTTAAAACCAGCCCAAGGCCAAGCAACGGCTCATGTTTTCACGCACGATAAAAGCATGTGACAGTATAATCTGACTAGTCTGTTTTGGGGAGGGTTTATCTCAGCAATGTCAGGGAGTAAAACCTTAGCCGAAGTGTTTGGGTTGAGCGGGAGTGCTCAGAGCACTCAGACACACCCATTCTTTATTTGCCTGCTCGGGTTGTCATAATCATATTTAACGCTAAATGAGTCTACACTCTAAACAGAGCAGTCTCAGAGCCATTTGTGCATTCTTAAACAGCCTTGTTTTAATTGATTTGGCATTCACGACCTCCACATTGTGGCAAATACACTTCCCTGTCTAAGTGACAAGGCTTTTTACAAGATCTTTATCGAATACAAGGATTATGTCACTTAATTATAATAGAGGCATTAAAAGCTTCACGCTTTATTTAACAAAACGACACAGATTCACTGGATTAAATGCTCAACACGGTGATTGAAAGGAAATTGGGTGTAAATTATATCTTATACTTAGAATAATTTTTTGCAAAAGATTTTTTTTTTGTCACTGCACCAATGTTAGCACACAGAGCTTTAACAGAAATCCATAGGTTGTCCTTTTGCATCTCTTAACTGCCTCACTGTGAGTATTTCTGTGACTGTCTCTCTGTATGTCACACTGTCCATCCCTCCATGTTCCCTGTGTTCTTCTTACTTTTCAGTGGTGTGTGCAGGTGTCTTCATACCACCGGCTCTGCACATGGTGAAAATTAGTGAAGCAAACCAAGAGCCCAGCAGGAGTGGGCTGGGGCCCTGACATTGTCCTGGCCTTGGGGCGGGGCGCTGCCTGTCAGGGGCCTCTCTATGAGGGCTGTCCGCCCTGAAAAACCTATTTGTTTATCCCCGTGTGCGGTCCGGCTTCAGATCCTGGGCCCTGCTGCTCTCTGCGCACCAGGGACCTGGGCTGTTGCCGCTGGCAACAGATAAAAATTGCTGTTAACCACAGCAGGGCCCACAACACATCAATCAACGGTTGTGCAGATAAAGGCTGCAGGCTTCAGGGGCCCCGGCTGAATGGCACGGTTGAAAATCCTTTTCCAGTGGCTGAGCACACACAGCTCCGGTGGTAGAGGCCTGCTATCATTCAGGGTTGAGGAGGGAAACTTCATTTACAGCAATGCAGCTCAGGTTTTGTTCTAATGGAGGTGCATTAGAACAGCACCAACACAAAGGGGACTCTGGGAGAGGTCATTTGAATAAAAAGGCGACACTGTGAATTAGTGTTGACCAAGCCTCAGAAAAACCAGCCCCGGCATAGTTCAGTTGTTCTAAATGAACTCTTAATTGCTTTTGCCACTTGGCTTTGCTCATAAGGCTGCTTAAAAGCTGGGACGTTCAGCCTCACCGCATTCCACATATCACGTTTGTTCGGACTGAATTGAGATCAACGATTGGAACTGGCTTGGAGCAATACTCCAAAGGCCCAAATTGGCATGAGTACAAAATATTTTTTCATCACTCTAACCTTTTTCAATCTAGTCCCACCACCCTTGGAGAAAATGTATGGTGATGACTTTGGTGCCCGGTAATGAAAAAGAACAATACTGATCTTTTCTTATATTAAATCCAGTTAATGTATTCCCAGACGAAGCTCTGTGCTATCACCCATGTTGGAGTTAGTCCAAATGAAACACAGCCTCTCATGGGTAAAAGCATTAGTTCTATCCCCCCAAGCCCAGCTTTGATAATGATCACTCTTAGTTTGTCCTGGATGCACTGTCCCCCAACTCACATTTGCCCCACTTTAAACAAATAGCCCTATAATGTAACAATCAAATAATGCTCTGAGGATTTGTTTACTGCAGACTTTCTCCCCATTAAGTTTCACGGACAGTGTAGACAAATAAAGTGGTAATTCCACTTTATCATATGTTACATATACCACAATCAAGCAGCAATTACATGCTCCTTCCATTTGTAAGAGCTCCCAGTGCCGACGTGGATGTTTTAATGAGGGCTGTAATGAACGCTCAGGGTGTTTGGCAAGTCTCCGAGATGTTGCTGGGGCTTTTATGGCTCCCCATTATAACGTACAATTTGCATCAGCAAATTACAATGCTCCATATCATTATCCTGCACCAAGGCCCGATCATAAATTAGAGCTCCAATTACAAACATCTATCCGGGAACGAGGGATGAATATGATGGCAGCCCACCAGAAGCAGGCTGGAGGGAGAGAGAGCCTCCTGTGGATTGTGGGATGAGACTTCCATAGAGGTGTCATATTCTCATAAACCTCCCTTATGGGGAATTGTGCTTCCGAAAGAAGTAGACCGGTCTGGGGGGAAAGAACGTCTGCTAGTTCTGTTTTGGCAGTTCCATATGTCATATTTCACAGCGCGCTGCACATTGAACTTTTTGGTATTTTAATCGCATTCCTTCTGCTAAACACAACACCCACTGATTTTGGTGGCTGACCGTTTCACACTTTTCATTCAAAGCTATGTCGGCCTGTCCGTTCAGCTGTGCAGAAGGAAGGGCCTTGTCTGTTGTATCTCAATTCAGACGCAGCTCTATGTCTCTGTCTCTTCCAGTCTCGCTCCGTCTGACTCCCTCTCCCTCCCTCATTCAACTTGATTATACACTGGAGGGAACATAATAAATCATAGAGATTTATCATGCTGCAGCTTATTAATTCAGCGCCACAAGTGTAATATTAGTCTGTGTCATTTAAAGAAGCAGGCATTGCCAGTGTCCCCCAAGGAGTCAAGAGGAAGCCATTTTAGTTTGGGCAGAACCTAATAAAAAAAAGGAACATATTTTGCATGACTTTTCATTTCTTATCACATCTTAGTTCTTCGACACTCTTTCTTCTTTATAACACACCTTACTTTCTCTGACTAATATGGGGATTCAGTGCCTGCCCGTCTCTTGAGCACTCGCAGTTGTTGTCGGGGAAACAAACAGCGATGTACCTGTGATGGCTGTGTTTCCTGTAATCCCCGACCTGTGACCAAATCTCGCATGGAGAGGTAGAACAAAAGGCCTACGCCAACAGATCGCTTCAGGCGGCAAGCAGAAACCACCTCAACTGATGAGACAAAAGGCCTGCGGGTCTCCCGCAAACCCACAAGAGCTCCCCGATGCCGCACAAACAAAGCCTGAAATTAAGAGGAGCCAGAGGCAGGCCCATTTCTACAGCAAAGCTAAAGTGTTCCTTTTCATGGCCTCGGTGGATTTCCAGTATTGTAATAGGGCAGAAAACTGAAAACGTTGCTTTGCCATTTTCAGTCACA
Organism: Acanthurus leucopareius; assembly: GCA_029814765.1. NCBI lineage: Eukaryota > Metazoa > Chordata > Actinopteri > Acanthuriformes > Acanthuridae > Acanthurus > Acanthurus leucopareius. The sequence goes on from JAQMCX010000047.1 coordinate 3,108,748, forward strand.
GATTTTGAGAAAGCATTTTTTTTCCCTCTTTTATTTCCGGCCCTCTCAACGTTCACACTTCCCACCACACTTTCTGGGCTAATTTGAAAGGCACTAAAACCTCCTCTTGTAGCCTTTAGAGGGTGTCAGATGATGTTTAATTCATATTTTGTTTTGCATTTTAACCTTGCATATCTGTAGGATCAAACGCATCCATCTGTGCTTTATGGGTGCAAAGCCAGAGCACACGGGATGACTGCAAGCCCTTGTTTGAGTTTTGAGAGGTCACGAGATGAAGAGACTTTATTTCATATGCACAAACACCCCCTGGCAATTATTCCTCCTATCTTTAATGTTTCTATGAATCTATTAGGGTAAAAGCCCCCACCCACCTCTCTTACTCTACCCGCATGAGTACCTTTTCCAAAACCTGTACAAAAAAAGTTATACTAAGTAGGTCATGTTCTGCCACTCGTCTTCTAATCACTCAACGAAAAAGAACACGATTTCCCTCCGTCGGAGTCTCTGAGCCTCGCTCCTGGGATTTCAGTGAGCAACATACACTCATTTGATTTTCCGGCATGTGTTTTCTGCTTTTTCTTTCTCTCTCTGCACCCTTCTATTTACTTCCCTTACCTTGTATCTGACAGTAGACAAGCAACACCTACCCAGCCTCCAACTTCACCACACTCTCACACACATACACACACACACACTCACATACATATGCACAGCAACCCCTCTTCCTCCCCCCATGTCTCTCTCTCTTGCCGTCTCTCTGTCTCTCTCAGTGGAGAAGGTGTCTGACAGTAACAGCAGGTAAGGTATAAGATTACAGGAGAAGCAGGGGCAATTATACCTCCAGCTGATGCTGGTGTGTTTATGAGGAGAGTAACTGTTAATGACAGTGTTGTGGTTTCTCCAGAGGCCAGAACACAGCTTAGGGAAAGCTGCTGTTTTTGTCAGCCTGGCTTCCGTCTATTTTGTTGTAGATACATTTTTTTTCTCTCTGCCTTTCTGGTTTTTGTTCCCTCTTTCTCTCCTCCCATGTCTTGCTGACACTGAGAGTCTTCTGTTTGGGCTGCAGTGCCTCTGCAATGCCCCTGCCTCTGCTGTGGTTTTTACCCTTTGGGTAAACAGCAGCATCAGACAGGTCCAGGTTTCCTGTGATGTTCTCAGTTAACATCTGGGTGTTGATTGGATTGCAAAACAGTGGCTTCTTAAGGATGTAGTGGCTTGGCTTGGTAGTTTAAGACACAGACACGTAGGTCGATGTTTGCAACTGCAGTTTTCTCACCATGTTTCAGGCTACCTTGCCACTTCCCCTTACGTGCCTGAACACACGGCACATCATGCAGCGACTGAAGTGGAGTTTGTTGAGATAAAAGAGCTGAATCGTAACTGTGCGGGCTCTCCCGTGTCGAGCAGTGACGCTCTCCCAGTAGCTGTTTATGACTCAAAGCAAAAGGTTTCAGCAATCCTGGGACATACAGGGGAAGCACGTTTTTAACCGTACACCAGTATATTTTCATGGCACTGCAAATTCCATTTTCTGTAAAGTGAAAGCAAAAGTGAAATAAAGAAATTAGTTTATATATCACACACATTTAAATACAAAATAAAAGAGTAAAATGTTCTTTGCAATTTGAATATGTTACGACATAAAGATGCTCATCTTTGTGCAAATCAAACACACCTCTAAATGTGTTGTGCAGCCCTGGCTCACAGTTGTTGTCTGCCATGTTTGACCATATGTAAATCCTTATGCACTTCTGTCTCTGCCAGATGGTGCTGAGACACTATTTGTCTTTTGTTTCCTCTGAGGCTGCACCTGTTGGGGTTGAATCTACCTCTTTGACTATTTGTATCTGCTGACGTACGCTGTGTTTACCAACGCTGGACCTGTTCTCTCACTATTTGTGAAGATATGCTATTATTATTTACCCTTGCAGAAATCTTACAGAAACTGTGGATCAGAGCTTTAATAAAAATATGCATATATTAAATATTTAAAGTGTCACATCCAAATATAGTTGTTTAATGTGGTTCACTTCTTTATATCCCTTATGGTTGCTGGGTTGGCTTACAATACAAAGCATCTTTTTTAAACACCACAGGCCCAGCTGGTGTTGAAGGTGTCTTGGCTGAGGTGTGAGTTCTCACTGATAAGGGTTTATGTTCTGGGTGCTCTTCAAAATGAAGGTTATTTTACTGTTTAACTCACTGAGAGTTGTTTGGATAGAAGAGTCAGCTAAATGCCAGGAAATTTAAATGAATGTCAGACTCACCCACCGGTCTTCTACCCACGATGATCCGCACTCCAGACCCCATCCACTGTGCCCTCAGTGTGTGGTTGGCCTTGGCCCCGATCACACCAGGGCACATGGGAGATTAACTGGGCTGGCTTACTCACTCAGCAGGTTCCTCGACTTCCCTCCACTCATCCCGGCCCAATCTGCCAGCTAGCCTCCTGCTCCACCGAGCCGTGGCAGCAGGGCACCACCAGCCCGGCCCGCCTTCATTACGCCTGCCAGATGGGCTGAGAATTAGATTCGAACTCCCACCATGGAGGGAGGGAGTGGAGAGAGATTGGGGAGGGAGGCAGGGAGAGAGGTGGCAGAGTAAAAAGAGAGGAGGGAGGAAATTTGTGGGGGGAAAGAAAGTAATGGTTTTTGTTTTCATTTATGTTGCAAGTTATTACATTTTAATGTAACACCCCTGGGACCTGGCAGCATTAAATGCCTGTTCTTGAATAATCGACACTAACTGCAAGCAAATGCTAGGGAGAAATGAAATTAGCGAGCGCAGCAATTTGGCACAGTGATTATCGGCTCCTTGGAGGCACTTCCTGATGATTTAAGAATGCTAACATTTAAGCAAGTCAGATCTCATTACTCTTCAAGGTTAAATCGAGCTGTGTCGGAGGAGAGGCAGATGCCTGATTGGAAATAGTGCTTTCTTGTCTCTTTGTGTCTCTCTCTATCTCACTTTGTTTACGCCAGTGTTTCTTACTTTTGCAGCAGCTCACTGCAAGCATAAAAGACTCAGGGCTGAAATCTGTCAGAACCTGATGGTACCTACAGACAGCTCTTAATTATATCAGCAGAACTCAGTTTTTAAGGTATATTTCGTCCTCTGCTGAGAATCATCACACGTGCCCCGAGCGCTGCCATGCTAACTGCCTCAGCCTTGCTCTGACTCTCTGTGTCCCCTTTCACACAGATGTATGGCTTGGCCCTTGGATGAACAAAATTAAATAGGGACCTTTTTGAATCCACAGCAAAGGGAAAAGAGTTTATTACTTTCCAGACTGAGCCACAAATGTTCCTTTATATTGTATTTTTTTTTTCTGCTACTCTCACCCGCTCGATGTAGGCAGAAACGATTTTCAGAGCAATTTCAGCCCTGGCATCTTCTGGTCTAGTGTTTACCTCAGCCAGTAATACACATCTGTTCCTCACACAAACTTGATCCAATTAGGTGACACCAGACAATGGCTTACTCCTCCATGAGCCCAGCACAGTGCCAGGGGTCCCGAACAATACGGAAGTGTTTTTTTCTTCCATTACGGGGCGTCAGATCCTTTTAAAGGTGTTTACCCGCCGTCGATGTGTCAGCCCGTTCCTAAAAGTGGGCTCAGCTGGGGAAGTGATAGGCGATGAGGATAATGATGCGAGTGGGAGCAGCGTGGCGGATGCAGATGCACTTTACCGTGCTGTGTGATAAATCCTTCTCTCCTCTGCACTGCGCCCCACAAAGTTGAGGGACAGATGGGTTGGACTTTTATCTCCGCTTTCTACATGCAGGAGAAATCAAAACATTTTTCACTGCAGTGATGAGATTTATTTAAAGCAAGGCAGGAGCAACAAAGCTACTTTGGGGAATACGTCTATTAGTTTTTCCAAGCTGTTGTTTTCTCATGCAGGGGGGAAAATCATTGCAAGTCAAATGTAATCATCCCGCCGTTGGGTTATGCTCCGTCTCGAATAATAATAATATTAGGTTGGGTCCCTGGCATCGCCTACATCAGGCTTGTAATTTGAATTTCTGAGACACAAGTAAGAAGGCTGATGTCTAATCACAACCAATCACTGATGTTATCGTTGTTGTTTTTTTGTTTTTTTTTCCTTGTTTGTAACAGCTTTATCTTTTGGCACATCCTGGAATTTGGCAGCCTGGGTTCATTATCTGCAGTGTTTCATGTAGTCAACAAACATGGTGTCAGTAATGTGGCATTCTGCTTCCTCCTACTTACATGCTGTGTGCACTGTACCGCATCTGATGTCTCTACATCACATTTCGTCTTTATTGTGGCCAAAAGGATTTCTGGATTTTAAAAGGGTTACCCCAGGAATCAGGAAAAAGCCTCCAAATTGTAACCAGGCATTTCCACATGAAACATTCATGCTTAAGTATGATTAGCAGAGATTAAGGTGGGTTTGTTTTGCCTCTTAGAGGGCCCCGTGACAGTTTGGAAATGGATTGAGAGCAGCTTTTGCAAGCACAGCCTCCTTAATCCAGCGCCACAAGTTCTCACCCACCTTTGCTGAATTATTTACGTAAAGTTCTCACATCAACTTTGGAGCCAAGGGCCTACAGGTACTATGTGTTTAACTGCCTAACCCTCTAAGCATCTGAAGCATGGATAATATTATGGGAAGAACTTCCAAGACTGTTAATGGAGCATGTTTTGCGAAGAGAGTTCGTCAGTGCCACTTGAGGAGCTATTCTCTAGGTATTAGTAGACAAGAAATAATGTGCTGCATTAGGATCAGAGCCACTGTTCCTATTGTAATGGGAGCAGTAGCTTGTACATTTTCTATTTCCAAAGACTGACAGAATAGACAGAGTGCTCAGATCAAATAGTGGTCCATTCTCCCAGCCAGTGATGTGAATCCATCTCCCCATCCAAGCCATTCTGCTATCGTGTATCCCATTTCCATATCCTCTCCCTATCATGTATATGAGATGGAGCCCTCCCATGTGCTGGATGATGTGATCCCCAGATAGATTCATTCATACATAATGATAAAAGATGGGTTTGGACAGGGCTACTTATTTGACAATCATTGAAGTGCCACTGTGATGGATGGCAAGGAGGACCTCCACCCCTCTTCCCTCCCACCCCATAAGCATGGCTCCCTCTTCTGATCCCCCCTTATTCATTTTTCCCCAGCCAAGCTCAAGGTCTCGCCTCACTTTAAAAAAGAAATATCAAATTGAATTAAAATTGCTCACTCACCCAAAACAGAGGCTTGTGTGCCTTAAAAATTGCACATTTGTTCCCACAATTCATTGTCGCAAAGTCAGTCCCTCACTCACTCTCCCCCTCTCTCTCTCTCTGTCTCTCTCTGGGCGCGTGGTAATGTGAATTATTCATGCCAGCGGGGCCACGGCGTGCTTCATCATGTTAAAGTGCCCATGACATTACTGATGGAGCCACCGACGCCCCCGCACTGCTAGCTATACTAATGCATTTGGAAGGAGGAAAGAAAAGAGTTGGCAGCATCTCCAGGGATTAGAAATTAGTACTTGAAAGTCACAAACGATCATTTACCTCAGAATCATTTGAATGAGGAAACCAAACATTGTTGTTGCTCTAGGGCTTCGTTACCAGGCATTTTTGTCCTGGACCCCTCTGCTGTCCCTGTCTCACACTGGCTTAAATGCAGAAGAGATGATGAAAAAAAGAATTGGAGATTTTACAGAAAAAGGTCTAATTCAGCCTCACTCTGACAATAAAATAGCAACTAATTTTAACACTGCTGTTTTTATTTTTTATACAAGTCAGTAATTAAAACAGTAAGTAAGAGTATTTTAATATCACCCAACAGTGCTATAGGGACAGAGAGTCCCTAATGTACATGTTGTTGCTGTAAGTTAAACGCTCTTCTCTAAATATATGTAATATAATGCTGGTCTTGTTCATGTCTTATGCATTTAAGTTCAGTGGTTTCTGTTATCAAGAAGCTCTGTTGCAATCTGCATTTTTTCCAACCTGCACAGCACAAAAGATTATTTCAAATCTACAACACATCTAAAAAAAAAAAAAAACCTCAGAGTGGTTGAACAAGTGAGTAAGTTTCACTTATTCCTCTCCCCACCCACATTTTACCGTTTTCATGCTGAAATTCAAAATTTTGATTACTGAGTCATTTCTCCAGTTTATTACCTCTCTGCTCTCTGAGAGTGCTTGTCATTTGGACTCAGGGGATTATTCCATGCTAGCGTGCTGGGAGCTTGTGCTTTATGGGATCCCTGAAACTTAATAAGTAAGCTCAATTGTAAGTGCAAAGAATTAACTTTGATGGTGATAGTGAATGTAGAGCATCAGTTTATCTTGTGGTAGAATACACTGGCGCTGAATAATGCCCATAATGTGGGCCCACATGGGGAGGCCATCATTCAGCTCCATTTATTTGTCCTTCAGGTGTTTGTATTCAGAATGGTCTGGTCTGATTGATAGTGATTTCTAAGCCAGCAGACTATCGCATCTCACATTTCTCATCCATATCTTCTCAGCAGATTCATGCAAATGGAGGCCTCTTCCCAAATGTTATTTCTCTGTGTTGTAAATCCGTCTTGCAATGAGCCAGTACTCTGGATCTGTCAGGTTTTTTGCACAACGAAAACAAGCACAGAAAAAGGAAGACGCACAGAGAAGAGGTTGAACATTGCATGAAATATTTCCACTGTCAGTTTGTGTTATAACGGCCTCCGATATGCTCTTTGTGAAGCTTTTCTCGCCTTTTCAGAAACCGCCCACACGTCTGTAAAGGTGCTGGGCGAGATGAGCACAACTGATACTGCGGTTCCCACACGCTTTGCCTTCTGAAATTTCACAACCGATAGCGGTTACTGACAGCGGGGGCCTGATAAAATCTCACCTGATTAGAAAAAAAGAGAGTAAGAGAGGCAGTGAGAAAGAGCTGAAGCAAGGCGTGTAAAAACTAGACGAGATAGCAGGCCTCATCAGATCTCTGAGGTTGTGTCTAGGTTTCAGTTGACACATCTCTGGCTGGCCCCGAGTGCACCACGCTCTCCACAAATGAGTAGGTTGAGTCAAAACTGACGCATTACAAACCACACTGGCATTGCTTTATCTGCTGATTGTAAATTTGAGACACAGATTGTCAATGTATGATTACAACTTTTTCCCTTTTAGATTCTTTCAGAGAAATTCAGGTCAACACTTTTTACATCTTATCTACCAGAACAATCTCGAGCCCTTTTTTTTTTCCCCTCTCGTGGTAGACAGTTGAAACCATCACATGTCACCTTGATAGCTGTGTACTGCATTTGACTGCATGGTGGTGGATCACTGTGTCTCAGCCTCCCTGTTCCAAGATCAGCCATGTGGGACTTTGGAAAGGAGCGGGTACTCCAGGGGCAGAAAGATGAGCCTGGCCCCACGTAGGCAGGAGATCTGGCCCCTAAATAGCCAAGTTGCAGGGCCCCGGGGAGCTGCTATGCTGAAACTAAGAGATGCTATCACAGTCAACCAGCCTTTTTTGTTGTTGAGAAGAGGAAGAAGGAAGGGAGGCAGAAAGATGGCGTCATCCTGTTTGCTCTTTTTCTGACTTCGTCTGCCATGATTATTCTCTTTATCTCTGATCATCTCTGATTTTAATGCGCTCCATTTCGTCGCTGTCATTCAAGCTGAGGTGATATGATGGAGTGTCTAAGCTATTAGCTAACAAACACAGTGCTTTGACTTGCTCTGCAACATATGTGAGATGTGACCCAGATGCTTTGAATGGAAAATTGTTCCCAAACACAGCACTCAACTCGGAAACAAATCCATGTTTCACAATCACAGTAATTGGAACATTTTTTTTTTTAGTTTACAGCGTTTTCAGATTTTTGGTGAAGTGACACATGTCAGTGAGGGTCCGCCCAACTCCCCTTTCCCACCCCCCATTAGAGCTGCTTGTTAGCTGAGCTGCCATAGGCCCTCATCGCTGTGACGGCTCAGTCACAATCTATTACACTGACTGGGAGCCTACGCATCTCATAACTGGCACCAAATATTGGTTTTGCTGATAAATTCTGGGAAAAAAATGCCACATTAATGATGAGAAAAATAAACAAGAGGCTTGTCGGCGAGATGTGGGTGTGTATCCCATGGGAGAGGATTCTTGGGGATATAGAAATAGTTACAACATCACCCAACAGGGGTTCTGCCACCTCCCCCTCACAATCCCTCCTATACTCCCGGTGCCTTGCAGCTATCAAGGCACTTGGATGGCTGTAGTAAGACAGCAAAGTTTTCATTTACCATCTACACAGCTCCAGCTCCGAAAGCAAGCCTTTAGGGTAATGTTAGGTCTTTTCATAAGTTACAAAGATGTAATTAGACAAATTAGCTCAGCAGACACTCGGGGTTGCGTTTTTTAATGGCTGCGTGTTGCCTAGGTTGGTAATTAGCAGGCAGCCGCTGCTCCAAAATCACACATTGCACCCGAGGCCTTGCATCCGTAACCTGACAGCCAGTAGCAGCGCGGTAATGAAGGCTTATGTATCCCACAGGCTTGGTTTGTCTCACTTGCCAGCCAGGTTTGATGTAGGAATTCACGCTGAGCCACTGTGCAAATCTCTTGTTTATGCCCATGTATCATTTCTTCCAGGTTGAGCATTGCCGTCCTTTTTTTCGGCACGATGATGTATTCAAATCAAAGGGATGTGTTTTTGCCTCAGAGGCGCAGACTTTCATTTGAGCCAATCACCTTTATGGCTCAATTCATCAGGGCCTTGGTCTACGTGTCCAGGTCTCTTGTTGTGAGTAGCACCCGGGGAGCAGATGAGCCATTTCCACACATCCAGCTCCTCTCCCACTTTTAATGACTTGCCGATGGTGATTTTCAGCAAGCGCCTGTTTTTTATTGGCTCGGAATAAATTCCCCCTCTCTCTGACACTAGACATTCTTTTTAAATTGGATGGAGGGGGCGGAATGCCAAATCGGAAATGACCTAGCAAAATGCAGATTAACTTGTGAGAGAATTTGTCTGTTTACTGTATGTGTCCATATTAAATTTGTGACCCCGTGTTTATCACAAATATGACTTAGCTGCAAGCCTTTCACTGCTGTTACAATGATGTTCAGTGTTCATATGCAGCAAGAAATTGATTTTCTCTCTGTGTTAATAATTTTATGTACAATCTCAAGCGCAAAGGTACGTCTTTGTATGAGTGTATTTCATAATATTTGTCATTATCTGAAAAGATATTGATTTTAGCTGCTTTCAGTAACTGTATTGAATGGGTCATAGTCTGGTTTTCAGAAGAATTTTTCGCATTTAGGAACAAAAAGGGTACTTAGACATTGACATTTAAGTCCTGTATTATATAATGACAAAAAAATAATTCTAAATCAGATAAACAAATAGACAAATTGAAGCTAAGAAAAATAAAAATAACACAGCGGCTGACGGAGAAATTCTAAGCTTAGATGCTCAGGGAGGCTCAGACCTTATCATTTAAATATATATTTTAAAATGTAATGTTGTTGTTTTCTTCTCAGTTAAACAGTTTCTCTTTTGCCACCATAACAATTTTTACTTCAATATCTGTTCACTTTCTCAGGAGGTCCTTCCTCCTTTATCCCTCTTTAGACTGACAGTCACACACAAGCAAATGCAACCAGAACGTCACATATAATCTGGTAATTAGTAAAGCAGCAGATTATTTATTATGTAAACAAGTGTAAGAGGAGGGTGGGGAGACTCTGCTAAGTAATATCAAACCATTGTGGAGTCCACTGCAATGAATGTGGGCCAAACAGTAGCTGACTATGTGGTCTTGACTACCTGTTCACTGCCTCTGCACATCCATGCTGCATCTTAAACAGAACCAACCAGAAGGAGATGTGTGTGGTTACAGTGCTTTAAATCACTGCCAATAAATGTACTGTGAATATATTAAAAAACTCAGTCATATCAGAATTAGAAACACTGTAACTACTTCAACTAAAATTATAGAGTGCGTTAGTTAGCTTGTTAGCTAGCTAGTGTGTAATGCAAACAAACAGACTTTTAACACTAGCTAATAATCTCTGAGCCAGTTAGCAAACAACTTCTGTTAGTATGACCTGTAACTATGACCACAGACTTTATAGTCAGTGTATCCTCTACCCATGCTTTTCAAGGAGGCCAGAGAGAAACAAAATATTTTATTTATGTTATTTACCCATAGCATATGTGGTCTTGCAATAATTCTCTTCTCTCCCCTTTTTGTGTTTCACTGTAGCAAGTGGGGTTATTCCCTCCACAGTTCACCAACATATACATAGAGTGGAGCAGCAGAGAGACAAGTTACTTAAATTGGCAAGAACTTGTTGACATTATGCTACATCATTGTACCCAACAAGAGCAATTCATTAAAATTATCAGTCCAAAACCAAAGATTGACAGGAATTCAGGCCAAAAAACATCTACATTTTTTTAAAACCCACCCATCCTGAATCTAGCGAAGTTATTATTTTTTAGGGATGCTGAGAGAAAATATAGTTGTGCTTTAGTGCCCCTGAAAAGTCTAAAATCACCTATGTGCCCTGAGCTCTCTCAGTCCCAGCGGCTTTGTACCACATACGATCTTTCTGTTCTAATTGTGGAGGCAAATTGGCAAAATGTTCTGCCTCCACCGAAGTGGGAAGGAGGTGATTGGGAACAACGTGCTGCGAGTGGATAGCAGCACACATCCACTGGAGCTTTGTGGACCAGGGAGATAAGGCTGGAGCCCACAGCGTGACAGGGAGACTGGGACTGGGGAATGGAGGACAAGAGACTGCAGCCTTAAGTTCAAAAGACTCAGCAGAGAGTAATGAGGGCCAGCTCTCATCGCGGATACTGTCCAAACTGCCAGGGAGAGGGAGGGGGAGGTGGAGTAACAACCTCACAGGGCAAATTAGCTGCCTCACCAGAGTGGCTGATGTGTTAGAATGTGAAAACAAAGGGCCCAAATGACAAGGAACGAATATGAGGGGGGCTTTAATTTCAGGTACAGGAATCTGACCCCTGTCAAGACAGGCACAAATACACAAACACCAGATAGGATCACATGAATCTTATACTCTGAATTGTTTGGTCACAAGATAAGTATATGTGAGATGCTATTTATGCATTCATGTCAGAATAATTACATGGCAAGTTTGCATTGTTGAAATGTGGCTCTCAACAGTTAATTTGACAGTGATTGAGACTATAGAAGAAATTTGATTCTAATTTTCTCTATAAACTTGAAAAAAAGAAAAAAATCAGAGCAGTGATATCTAGCCATGCTCCTATAATCAATATTTTTGTACCAGTGTTTCAAATGACAGTGTAAAAACAATATGACAGTGTGAAGAAGGTCACTCGTAGGGATGAACCTACAGAGATTTATCTAAATCTGAGGCTCCACTCTGCTTCAGGGAGCTTTATAGTGAGCTCAGTACACTGTTTAACTGTCTGTTCCACAACTTTACTGTTGCAGTTTACTGACACCACTCTCACAACATCGTTTCTGGCTGCAGTATGCACATTTTTTTCAAGAAAAACCACAGAACATGTAAATGTACATTACCTGCTCAGCACCAAAGAGGAGACAGACAAAGTTAACAAACATAGTGACAGATTTAGCAGCTACCAGACATCTCTACAGTAGTGTTCACTGATCAACAACAGAATTAAAAGACAATGAATATTGGACTTACAAGAGCCAAGTTGTCAGAGACAGGACTTCAAATGAACAGTACTGAAAGCAACTGCCATATTGACTTAAAAGGGGATGATATGTCACTGTTGTATACACAGTTTGTTTCTGCTGCCCTACGTGAAAAAAGAGAAAGAACTAGTTGTTTTTAACCTTAAAAGTTATTTTAAAAATCAAAGTTGTATAAATGCATATAATGTGATGGCAATGTCAGCCTTTTGGACTACTGGTTTGCCTGATAGTTGGTCAAATGCACGAGTGACAACTGTCGCTGTGCATCCTGCTAATGTTGAACAATGAAGATAGCACCTTGATGCGAGTACAGAAAAAAGCTCCTTGTGTTGTACCAAGTTGCATATGCACTTGAATCTGAACTGAGACCAGCTTTGTGCTGTTATGAAATTTGGGCCATTAGTATCAATGCCTTTAATATGCATACACCATAGTTGCCCTCTGTTTAGACACATCCTCAGAGATAAATGCTACACATAGACAAAATGCAAAAGGTAAATGATTGGAAAGAGAAGTGTAGGGGCAGCGATGGAATGTAGTCTGCTGATAGAAAGCAGAGGGTGACAGGAAGCCAGTATGCTGAACTGGCCTGCTCTGTGTGTGTGTGGGACATTTAAGATTTCTTGTAAATTAAAACTGTACTGTTGGGCTGTGTTCTTTCTGTTTTTAGGCCTGTTGCATACTATTAAAACAGACATAAAAAATGAATGGTTTGGCTTTGGTTTAACACACAGAATATTGCGTAAGGTGTTGCTAATCTATAAGTGAGCATTTCGAGAACGACTTTGTATCATGATACAAAATACAGGTACTAATCAATCATGGGGTCAATTAGAATTAATCAGCCACCGTCCAAAAGGAAACAACTGTCTCACAAAGACCATATAAAGATCCTCTGAGGGCACAATCTGAGTTGAAAAATACTTTTAATTTTGAGTGTCAGAGTTTCTCAGGCGTGGATCATGGCCCATCCATTAGGCTTGATGCCTTTAGATTCCTCTAATGAAATTTTGCAGCTCTCTTTCTCTCTCTCTCTCTCTGATGTCACACACACTGAGTCTCTCTGTGCTGGGTCTGCCTGTGGCACGAGACGTGTTGGATCATTTGATTCCAGCTAATAACCGGAGTTAGCCCAGAGAAAGGCATAAATGAGTTGCAGCCTCCCTGGGTTCCTCCTGCTGCATGTTTGAAGTGCGAGTAGACTAAAGGCTCTCAGCCAATCAGCACTCTGGATAGAGGCTAATTTTTTTCATAAGGGTCTAAATATGCATGATAACCTAAAGGATGATGCTAAAACAAAAAAATCATACAGTTCTACAAGAAATATCTTTCTTTTCCAGTTTAATTCAGTAAGTATTTCATACTGTTACTGTAAGTCTGATCACCTTAATTTCTTGAAGATCAAATGAGTTTTCAGTTTTTAACGGTTTATCTAATGAACTAACCTGCTTTAAAACTCTTTGCTTGACAGGAAAATTCACAATTAGTTGGTTGTCTCTCAGTTGATTTTGACTTGATACTATGGAGCTGTTTTGCAGATACATGCACACAACATAACACATAGCCAAACACTGCTGCACACGTGCATGCAGACACAGACAAAACTGCTAAAAACACTCTTTCTGCTCCCTCACACACAGTAACACATGTACATATACTAATATAACATGGTCCAACCCACACCTCCCTTCACACCCCCCCCCCCCCCCCCCCGCCCCACCCCCCCCCCCCCACCCCCCCCCCCACCCCCCCACACCAAACTACG
>JAQMCX010000047.1:3122292-3295297 GCA_029814765.1 Acanthurus leucopareius
CCCCCCCCCGCCCCCCCTCCTCCCCCCCCCACTCCCCCCCGCCCCTCCGCTCCTCCCACCCTCTCCTCTCCTCTCCTCTCCTCTCCTCTCCTCTCCTCTCCACCTCTCTCCTCCTCTCCTCTCTCCTCATCTCCTCCTCTCCCCTCCTCTCCTCTCTCCTCCTCCTCTCCTGTCCTCACTTCTCCTCCTGCTTCTTTAAAGCTGTTCAGGGCCAGAAGAGTTATATTTAGCTCCTCTCTCCTCCTCCTCCTCCTCCTCCTCCATCCCTCCCTCTGTTTCTGTGTTTTGCCCCTGCAAAGATGGCTTCATTAGCCATAGACCTCAGCATGAATACACTGACACACACACACACACACACACACACACACACACACACTGGGGTAGTGAAGGGGATAGAGTGGGTTACATAAGAACCTCTCTTATATAATTTGATGCATATTTGATGCTGAATGGTGCAACGGCGATGCAGAAAGCTGTGTTTGTGTGTTTGTATGTTTGTGTGTTTTTGTGTGTGTGTGTTTGTGTGTGCATGCATGTGTGTGTGTGTGTGTGTGTGTGTGTAGAAGAGGTAAGCCAGATTTTTTCACAGTTTGGCCTCCTCTTGCCCTCCTGAGCTGTTGCGTCACAGGGAAAGCTAAAGGTGAACGGTTAGCCGTTAGTGTGTGTTCCTGTGTGTGTGTGTGTGTGTGTCTGTGTGGGTGTATGCAAGTGTGTGTGTGTGTAAGTGTGTGTGTGTGTGTGAATACTGAATCTACAACATAGTTAAACTGTCGAGTTGCAGTCTTGCTTTTCGTAAAGAGCTTAAAACATCTTCTCACTCGTCTGCTTCTCTTTTATCTCCATTTCCTCCTCAGTGATCGATGTCTGTTTTAATAACGGCAATCAATGAAGCTTAATGGCTTTTACCTGGATTCACCTTATCAGTGCATTTCATCAAAAGTGCCCTCATTGGCTGCAGGCTCGGGTTACAGCGTGCAGCTGGAAGAAGTGCAGACGTTTCGTTTCTGATCAGCAGCAGAAGGAAATGTAACTTTGTGCTGACTCGCAGATCTGCACCCTTTTAAAGGGATTGTTTGAATAATATTCTCTCTTATATTATACTAATAGACGGAGGAGGTGAAATGCGTCTGCAGAGTCCAGAGGATATTAAAAGACGATATCCACCTCGGCTGCAGCCTGCACACCTTCCTGCCGCCTGACAGGAGGTACAGAAGTATCCGCTGACTTCGGATCAGCTTCTCTCCTCCGACTGTGAGACGTTTGAACTCATCGTCCACTAAAAAACAAAAAACAACCTGAAGTGTGTCGATGTTTAGCAGCATCATGCATCAAAACCCCTCAAGTGCTTGAGCCTACGTTTCCCATAATGCACCACAAAAAGGCTTTTTTATTTGATGTTTGCTGCCTTGTGACGTCTAATGTTGTGCTTCTGTTTAAACTTTGAGAGTTTTCACACTCGTTACGTAACTTTCGTCCGCAGGCGGAGTTTCTCTCTCTGTGACGAGTCGACTGAACTTGATGTGTAAAATTGCCCGAACGGCCTTTTTTTTTTCACCTCCTTTTTTTTATTTTGTTTATTTTAATCAACAAAAAAGTGCTTTCTTGTGTTAAGCTGCCTTCAGGTCATGTGGCTAAATTCAGATTTCTGAGCAGAAAACACATAAACAAGCCAAATCAGGAAGCAGAATCAGAAAACTGCAATTTATTGGTTCGACTTGAGTATTTATTTAAAACCTGAAACGTCTTGTGGTTTGTGAAAATGTCTAAATTAACTCTTCTAATCTTAGTTACTTCGTTTGGCTCCGTTTTCTGCCCCGTAAGCAGCTCGCAGCAGCAGCAGCAGCAGCCTTTGGCACTCTGAGGTCGCTGGTTCGACTTCCAGTCCGTCCCAGTTCAGCGGTTTGCTCCCAGCAGTGCAGAGCTGTGGTCGTACTGGGCATGTGTGGAAATTCCCCTCGGAGAAATAAAGGCTGAAAAATAAAAAAAAACTGTTCCCACAATGCCTTAATGAAGATTTCCCGATATGTTTTCCAGGTGCCTGGAATGTCGAATCCCGGTTTTGGTGGTAAACAACCTGTTTTGCCTTGTTTTTGCCAGGAAACAGAGGCTGACTCGTCAGCTTCTGACTAGCTCTCCTTTATTTGTTTGTTTTTTCCTTCTTTAATTTCCCGAGGGGGAAGTCAGTCATTGGGAGGTCGGACTCTGCCAAACAGAAGCAGCTGAGATGGAAAAACAACAAGATTGAGCTTCTACAAAACATGTGAACTCTGAACAAAGAAAACACAAAAAAACGTGAGAAGAATCACGAAAAAAGTCTGTAAGACGACTCGAGTAACGCCATTAAATTATCAAAATATGATGTTAATGGATGTAAATCTGATGGAAATGACAGAGTGAAAGAAACAGGTGGAATAAAGCAAAAATAATGTTTATTTTATAATTTAAGTCCATTCATGTAAAGAAGATAAAAGTGTAAAATATTTGCTGCAAAGAATGATTTAACTTAAAAAATATTCACTTTGGAGAGCTGGAAAAAGCAAATGTTACCAATATTTTACTCCTGTTTGATTTATTGTGATTTTTTAATATGATATTGATCAAAACTGTGAGATTATTATTCAAAAAAAATATAACAAACATAAAAAATAATTAGTTTTTTCTTTTTATAATGTTGCATTTGCACAAAAAATAATAGAAAAAGAGATAAAATTTTTATTTTCAATGATAAATGATTACAGTATTTCAAAAACAACTCATCGTTTAAGGTAATTAGACTCTTTAACACTCACTACCTTGTAGCTGTGTGTCACAGTGTTACAGTGTGTGTGTGTGTGTGTGTGTGTCGGGCAGGTCCTCACACACTCACAAACACACACTCGCACACACACACACCGCTCTGTCCTGACCATCAGATACCATCCGGCAGCCAACAAGTCCTGCTATCTGAGCTAATTTCCTGCCGCTAACAGGAAGGCTGCCCTTCTGGTGACTTTGGTGTAACACTGGAATTCTCCCCCCCCCACTCCACCCCCCCCACTCCACTCCAACCCCCCCGTGCAGCGGCTGCCAGATAATGAGGTTACGTAACAGTTAAACTCTTCCCCGTGTTGTTGATATCGATTAGCCGGCTGTGTCTGACGTAGCACGCCCGGCTGCCAGTCCATCAGCTGGCAGATCAATCAGAGCCTAATGACATAAACGAGCTCACTAATTAGTTAACGAACCGCTGGCTGACTGACTGACACAGGAACACGGCGAGCCGAGCCGAGCCTGGCAGCTCCTCCGGCTGTCAGCTCACAGCAGAGAGAGAAAGAAAGAGTTCACTAACAAGCTGAGGCTCAATTTGATCTTTATAAGCATCATTTCGACAAACAAAAGACTTGAAATACCCACTTAACTCAAAGTGGCACCATTAAGGTCCCATTTTAGATTTTTATCCGAGCTGGAATTATGACTTTGAATGTCTCCGTTTGGAAACGATATTTGACTCACACTGTTTTTTTGTTTAGTTGCACTTTTTCTCCATTTTTTTTGCCAAAAAACTGGCAGAAATTAAAGCGTTTTCATTCACACGTAATGTGATTTTTTTATTGTCTTGTTTATCCGTTAATTAAGATTAAAACGCTGTTGTTATAGTTTTTTAGTTAATCTTCAGACTAAAGTACAAACAGATCTTCATAAATACAAACAAAAGTGAGTTTTAAGCTTCAAATTGTTGTCAGATCTGAACTCATTGATTCGTTTCACGCGATGAGAACTGAAAGAAAACTGGAACCAAGTGAAACACCAATGAGACGAAAAATAACTAGAGGTTTGAATAATTCGTCCAAAGTTGTGTCCTGGAGAGGTTTTTTATGTAAAACTGTGATTTTAATCTGTATTTAAACATCAGTTTTGATCAGTTGCAATCAGTTTTGATCAGTTTTGATCAGTTTTGATCAGTTTTGCTGTGATCTTACAGCAGATTTCGGCCGTCAGGTTCGTTTGTCTCAGTCGGCTGTGATTGACAGCTCTGCCCTCATAACCCTGACACACAGCAATTTATCATAGACCTTGTGTGTGTGCATGTGTGTGTGTGTGTGTGTGTGTGTGTGTGTGTGTGACACTAAACTGGTCCCCCCCCCCTTCGATGTCTCTGCGACCAAACTGGCCTCAGTGTAAAGGACACATAGCAGGAGCGTCCCCGGGGACACACCCGAACAATTTTAACTCTGCAGGGCAAGCCTGGTCTGCACACACACACACACACACACACACACACACACACACACACACACACACACACACACACAAACACACGCGCACACACACACGCGCTGAGGAATGGCTGAGCAGACAGACAGACAGAAAAACAAACAGACAGATAAACTGTCACTGAGCTTCAGACAGAACGAATGTAAACTCTCAAACAGCTGATGAGAAATTAGCTTCAAGTTTGACTCAGAATTTAAAAATACTGTTTGTGTTTGTTTACTTCTAAGAACTGGATTCAGATTTATCCAAACTTTATTCTTTATACCAATAAATTTATCTAAAATTGTCTTTGAAGTGGCTAATAAATAAGATACAGACTGGAAAGTAAATGTGGGAAACTGTTGCCTCATCTGGCCCTCAGAGTTATCAGAGTTTTTGATATTTTAGGATAAAAATCAGGACTTTTAGCAGCTTAAAGGCTCATTTTTGTTGATTTTTAAAAGACTGACTACAAGAAATAAGTGCATTCAGTGCATCTCACTGCACTTTATGACCTTTCCTCTCTGCAGCATCTCTCAGCGCTGAACTCATCGGTTTCCACTGAAGATTAAAGTCTTTAAAATCACAAAAAGACAAACACTTACAGCTCTGCTTGAGATTATTGAGATGAAGCTGATTTTTGTTTTCATAAACTGCTCATGTCGTGGCAGCATGTCACAGGTGTTACTGCTCTGGTGAAATAAAGAGACGTGCGTGATGGTTTGTGTAGATTTTGTGTGATTAAAGTCGAGGACGACCTTTGTGTTTTGAGCTTCGACTCGTTAACTTTAATGAAC
Source organism: Acanthurus leucopareius (assembly GCA_029814765.1). Lineage (NCBI taxonomy): Eukaryota > Metazoa > Chordata > Actinopteri > Acanthuriformes > Acanthuridae > Acanthurus > Acanthurus leucopareius. The sequence continues at coordinate 3,127,323 of JAQMCX010000047.1, forward strand.
AGAAGTTTTGGCTAAACACTGTTTTTTTATCATCAGTAATCAGGTTCAGGTAACCTTTAATGGCTGACGTCAGCTGTACCTGTGCACCCGACCACCGCTGTGTGAGTGTGTGTGTGTGTGCATGTGTGTGTGTGTACATGTGTGCATGTGTGTGTGTGTGTGTGTGAGGCAGCAGTCTCTCTAATGATGGTGAACTCCAGGGTTTGGACTAAGTCTTCACTTGGCGTGCTGTGTAGCTTTCTGGCAACTGTGTGTGTGTGTGTGTGTGTGTGTGTGTGTGTGTGTGTGTGTGTGTGTGCGTGTGTCTGCGTGTGTGTCTGCGTGTGTGTGTTATTCTTGTTATGAGTGGGAAGCCCCATATACACACTGCAAGATTTCTAATAATGACCACAGCCTTTTCAAGTAAGTTGAGTCGAGTGTGTGTGTGTTTTTGTGTGTGTGTGTGTGTGTGTGTGTGTATGTGTGTGTGAGTTTGTGTGTGTGTGTGCACATTGTACCACCCCCAGGAGGCAACAGGTGCCACGGGCAACGTGACACCCTGCAGAGTGACAGAGAGAGAGAGAGAGAGAGAGAGAGAGACTGAGAAGTGATGGAAAGGGGAGAATATAAGAGTGAAAGAGATATGAGGCCAAAAGTATGTGGACGGTCAAACTTTACACTCATGGGATCTTATTCTGGGACTGTTGGCATCAATCTGCTGCTGTAACAGAAACAAAAGAGTGTTTCTGAAGACTTTTTCACCAGAGTTGAAACCTGGCTGCAGCAAGTTTCTCTGTTTAAAAGCATCAACTCTGGTTGTTTTGTAAAAGACCGGTTTCTTCAGTCAACTCAGCTGGGAAAAACACTGTTTTGTGTGTTGTAGTGTCACATTGAACCAGAAAAACAACCTTCCCCAAAGTCTAAATATTGTCTAAAACATTATTACACGCTGTAGTGTCGATGTGGACCTTTTATTGGAGCTCTGGAGCTTTGACAAATCAATAAAAAACAAAACAAGGGCGTCCACATAGTTTTGGCCATGAAAGTCTGGCAAAATGACAGAGTCTGATTGAGTGATAGTGAAAGAGAGAGAAAGACGGGGAAGCAGCGATATACAAATAGACAGAGATAGTTTTACTGCTGGAATTAGGGACAGCTGGCCTGTGTGTGTGTGTGTGTGTGTGTGTGCGTGTGTGTGTGTGTGTGTGTGCTTGGTTGCATAACACTCAACTGGGTCCCCCTGTGGCTTTGAGGCTAAAGTGGTCTTTCTCTCTCTCAATTAAATTCAATGAAGCTTATTGGCATGACGTTTGTTTGAAACAACAACAGAGCGAAGTCGTTAGGAGACGATCGGTCGTCCACAAATTGATTCGATCGCAAAAACTGGTCAGAAAAACGTCACGTGCATCATAAAAGACTCACTTTTATTTGCTTGTTCGTCAGTAAAAACTTATTCAGCTGGTAAATGATGTTGTTTTTTTACAGGACGGAGACGTTTGTGTCAGTGTCCAGTTTAAAAGAGACACGAACACATCAGCCCAGATGTTGTTCAGGTTCCTGTGAGTGTTTTTGTAGAGAAACTCCTCATTTTAGGACCATGCTGTATCTCCCATGATGCTTTGCTGCAGGGAAAGTCTGCTGTGGAAAGAACAGCCCTCACTTTGCTCTGCTCCACTTCCAAAGCTGCTGGCTGCCCTCTGTTGTCTATGTAGGTGTGTGTGTGAGTTTTTGTGTGTGTGTGTGTATGTGTGTGTGTGTGTGTGTGTGAAAGTGAGTGTGTATCAATCTTTTGTCATTTTTAATACTGCGGTCTTATCGGAAGAAATGACAAGCTCAAATGAGCCGGCGCAGCAATTACCGCAGTGCGAATAAATGTGGGTCTGCGTGTGTGTGAGTGTGCATGTGTGGAATGGTAGGTGGTTGTTCGAGTTGGTGGGTGGGTGGGTGGAGGCCAGAGGGGGTTGTTGGTGGTGGGACCATTTACAGCTTGTTGATGAGAAACCCTGCTGTTCTCTTCATCCCCCCCATCCTCCTCGTCTGTCTCCCTCAACAAACCCTGAACACACAATCTCTTCCCTACACAGACACAGACACACACACACACACACACACCCCAGGACACCTGTAATTAGGCAGTTAAGTGTCACACAAATACTCACATAATGGTTACAGCAATGTCCAATAAATATCTCCAATGGCCCTGGAAGCACTTGCAATAAATGCAGAATAATATTAAAGAAAGTGATCCTCCACAAAATTAGTTTGGATGGATAAACTGTGCCGACATGTTCATTTATTATTCACAGTCAACACTCAAGGCCAAACATTTACTCAGTAATCAATAGATAAAGTCACAGATTTGCAGAGTGCACACATTTTTTTTTTTGACTAACACACACCAACAGGTCTTTGGTCCCTTGCTTCCGCTGACACAGACACACTCACACACACACGCACACTCATATAGATCCATCGTCCTCTAAAATGGGACACATCAACACAGCGAGAAAAGCCTGCGAGGCCACGACATGCGGAGGGATGTGGAGGTGTCAAACATGGAAGTGTCAAACAGTGCCCACTCACCACCGCAAACCTTTTCTCATCCTCACTGCATGTGTGTGTGTGTGTGTGTGTGTGTGTTTGTGTGTGTGTGTGTGTGTGTGCTTGTGTGTGTGTAGAGCTGCGGAGTGTGTACAGTGTGTGTCCGTGGGCGGCTGTCACCTCTAAACAGCAAAGTTTCCAAATGACAGGGCCAGGCGATGACAGTTCAGCTACTGCCACTGGGCAGGTTAGAGACGGGAGCCTCCCTCCATCTAACAACCCCCCACCCTGCACTCCACCACCCCCTCAACACCACCCCCACCCATCTCTCTCTCTCTCTCTCTCTCTCTCTCTCTCTCTCTCTCTGTCTCTCTCCCTGCTTTGTGTTGTGACAGCTTGTGACAGGACTTGCACGTTTCTTGCTGTTTTTTCCATGTGTGTGTGGTTTTTTTTTTACTGCAACATGTCTGTACTATGCATTTTCCCCCAGCTACTTGATGAGTTCGAAGTTGAGCTGTTAGTACGTGCTAAAGAACGTGTATGTTATTATATGCACAGTAGATGCATATGTTTTCTTTCTTTACCATTTGCACTTAAAAGTCAAAAATTATATCAACAATGCGGTGAATAAGTTTAGCCATTAATGGCAGTGAAGGAGTTAACTCAAAACTTAGCGTTCACGTGTGTGCAATCCTCTGAAGAGCTGGAATTTTAGAGTGATCTACATTGTAATCGAAACATGTCAGCTGTGAAGGTGCCAACAATCAGGAGAGATCTCTATTTGTAAACTTCACTCGGCCAAAAAATGTATCTAGAAGCAATAAATTGTTGATGCACATGTTTGTCTGCACACGTCTCATATTTGACTTAGTCTTAGAGGAGAGTCTTGTCAGACTAAAAAACATGCATATTGTTGATCATAAACTTCCTCAAGGCCTTGCAGATGTACCAGTAATATGGTGTTTTTCCACATAGTTTCATTGAGGCTTCCACTGAGAGGCATTGCTTTAAAATTGGGATTGTTCTTAATGTGCCTTAAGTGGCACAATAGAAGTCTAAGTAATATTTCAGCCGCAGATTTACCAAAACTGGTGCTGATAATCACCAGCAGGGCCAATCCAGCTATAATTTAATGGATATCAGCTAAAATGCAACATACAAAATTAATCTTTTCTTTGATTTTTTCTTTGTTGTTACTCTGTTTTGTTTTGTCCACCTTAGCAGCAATGCTCTTCATCACTACAGCCAGAGCAGTGCAAACATTTCCACTGCGCAATCACATGAAAATTAGAGCGTATGAATGTCCCAAAATTTGTATGTATGTTAGACATGTATGTATGTTAGTGACTTAGACAATCTCGGGCACTGACAGATGTAATAGGTAGCAGGTAGATCACATCAGCTGTTCCTGATTAAAGTTTATTCCATGAGTAATTCAATGGCAAGTCAAATCTTAACTCATCTGTTGTCTGTTTTGCATGCTCTCTGCGGCCAGTGGCTTTGTGCACCCAAAGATTGTTTAAAAGGGAAGACGCTCCACTCAGTAACATCACTGTACAACCATATAATTGTGGATGCTTTTGTTTCCATCTAACAGGTTTTAGAAGTTGCACATTTGAGCTTCAGCTCCCAAACATGTAAGTGTGAATGTGCAGTTTTTTTTAATGAAAACACATTATCTCCTCCATTATAACAATTTATTGACAAACTTCTGGTGTCAAACTGGACAAACATCTCATCAGATCTAAATTATCCAGTATCTTCATTAACTGCCAGCAATATTTATACAGAAAGTTTTATTTATTTATTATATATTATTATCATCTATGTAATTCATTGTTTTAACCAGATATTGATTCAGTTGTTGCATTTTGTGTTAACAGTTAAGGAATTTTTCACACTGGGAAACCCTTTAAATCAAGAGGACTCCTGCCTGCTCTGTTTGCACAACATAAACTGTGCGCATAACATCCCATAATTCCCTGTCTTGAACTTTCACATACCAGTTTGGGATTGTTTTTTTGAAATTGTGCCTCGTGGTGGTTTAATTCACAGATGTGACATATTGAACTACTCCTGGGATGTGTCGTTTTACGTTGGAGGAGCAATCCCTCTCCCGTGGATGGGGTTCGCTTTAATTTAACAGCCTGCAACGGCTCATCGATAGTTTGTCCCACGGTACAAAGAGATGAAATTGGCAATGGCAGCATATAGAGGCTGTTGTAGGTTATATCTTTATAAACATACCTCACACAGGAAGAGATGAAGATGGATTTCAGCTGGAACACACTCTGGGGAAATACATCTGTGTTGTGTACAGGCAGGCTTGTTGAGTGAATTTCAAAGTGCCTGATGACCTCTAAGTTAATCCATACCAAGGGTGTCCTGCAAGCTCTAGAGACTAATGGACACAGCGTGGATTTGTGACTCAACATCACATAATTGAATCCCCATAATAACCTTTGTCATGTGTCACCGCTTCTCTCTTGGCCATTTTTCTTGTGTGCGTCTGTCTTATGTAGCTGTCTAATAAAGCAGAAACACATTATGAGGAAGTCTGTTTATGGCCTCTGAGCCGTGCACATATGGATGACTGGATGTAGGCATGCACATGGATCTATCTCTTTGTCTTATTATCAGACAACAGCAGTTTTATTACCCATGACAATCACAGGCTCTAACGTGCATGTATTATGGGTCATGAATAGCCTATTGTACATTTACATTTCTGTGTCCAACATATGGCTTTAAATGCTTGTCAAACGTGTGTAATTACCACTTCTTGTGGCTATTTGTATATGTTGGGGGAATTCCCCAGAGAGCTCTGCACAAAGGACCGTCACTGGGTTTTCTGCAGCGACTGACAGCATTGTGATTGTTTAAAATGGTGCTTCATGATGCTGCAGCTCACAACTCATTATTGTATGTTTCTAGATTTAGACAAAGAGTTTAGATGCTGTGTAGATGCATTCAATATACGTTAGCCACATGTGACTATAACAAAACACTGATCTCTGATTAATCTTGCTTGTAGTGTTAACATTGATATTGTTGTAGCAGAGGCCACCCAGCTCGACAAAGGTGATTTAATTAACCTTAACCTAACTAGTTTATTAAAATCAATTTATCAAACCATTGACTTGCAGAATCTTGTTCTAAAAGTGTATTTTAGTCAATGGTGTACTTTCTCTTTGTTTCGTGTCTGTTTCAAGCCAGTTTACAGAGTTACAGGTCACATTAGACTCAATCAGAGTTTTCACACACCACCAGACACCCATATGCACACATATAAACACAAAGACATATTCAGACAAACACAGCAGCCTGGTTTCACAGCACCCCCGCGGATGGAAACCATTATTTGATTCTTAACTCAAAAGGAAATCATTTCCTATCACAAAAAGCAAATTACCAGTCGTCCAAATATTTAGGGAATGAGATGAATTGAGACCTCCTCCTCTGCATTGGCTTCCTGCACGGAAACTCCAGTTTGGGATTTAAACAAAGCTGGAAAAACAAAATAAACATGTGGCGGTGCCGCTGACCCCGGTGACACGCCAGGCGAGACAGCAGGGGGAGCGTGGAAGTGTGTTCTTTAATTTTAGAGCAGGGCTTTCTCTCTACACAGGATGCCGTGTGTCAAACAAGGACCTGGGGCCTCAAAGAGGAGGAAGTGTCTCCTTTATGGCACTTTACGGAGTAACTGCCAATGCAGTATTTGCCAGATGGCCTGTGATGGATGGGAAGCAATCCAGTACACGTCATTTCTTGTTCTTTGTCCAGGGCTCGACAGTCCATCATATTTGCCTTCTGTTGCCTTCAAGAGAAAATACTGTAAAAAATTTTATATTATAGACATTAACAAAATATCATAATACTCTGAGTGAGATAATAAATTATTATAGGTGACATGCTCAAGCACTCGACTGTGTATTGAGACATTTCAACAGCACTTGTAGTCTTGTTTCAGTAAACCATACAAAGGAACTGTGCGCTCGAAAGCACATTTTAAACTCATCCCATTTAATCATAAAACTATAACATCCCTGCTAATAACTGCAATGCTCTGTTTCTTTCAGGTTGCAAAAGTTTACGAGTTTACCAGATTTCTTTGGCTTCTTTTGATAACTCTCACCTCAGAGGCACGGCATCAAGTCCTACCTGCAGAGTTGCAGCTGTGAGCCCAGTTATTTCCCTCTTTCTATCTTTGCAACGGAGGAACATTTATTTTGCACCTAGTTGTTCCTTTTCTCTCTCCCCCACTACTCCATCTCCCACCTTTTGACCTAACCAATCCTTGATTATCCCGGAGAAAAATGGCTTCTTTGACTCATAGGGAGCGCAGGAACAAAAAACGTCCTTGAGCTATTTGTCTTGCTGCTTTTGTCTCACAGCGCATCTGCACCGAGCCCTGTCAGCCAGAGCTTCCATTCCATCCCTCCTTCCTTCCTTTTACTTCATATCTCCTCCCACTGCAATGTATCAAAACAGCTGGTTGTCTGTTTGTGGTCCATTCATAATTGTGCCGGGGTAATTAAGAGCTTTCTGTAAGATGATAGCTTTGTCAGGCTTCTAGGATGTTACCTAACAAGGAAGCCTACAAAGGTGTTAGTGTAGCACATTCATCATTGTCATCTGGGGCTAATTACCAGCCTATAAATCACTAGTCTGACCTGGACCAACCACCACTGGAGGGAACTGGGCTCTTTTAAGGTGGATCAGAACCTCATCCCTCCGTGGAGGTTTCTCTTGTTCACAGCTATATCCTTTTTTAATCTATTAGCAATAAACATTTGCCAAGTTAGCATCAGTTTGTTTGATCAATACCATGTTTTTCTAATATAATTAGCAATGATCTAACAGTTGAATTTACAGTATGAATCACACGCTCCCTCTTCTTTTCTTTTATTATATTTTATTGCGAGCTCATTTAAAAATGAAAGTAGCTGAATGAGATAACATTCTCTGCAGCAGACAGAGCTTAAAGTGTCCTCGCCCTGACTTTTACAATGATAGGAAGGTTAGGTTGGCACTGTGTTAGATTTATGCTGCCTTTCAAGCATCCTTCATTTCCACTTACTTACCAGATCAAGCAATCCCCGGCCAGTCTATAAAATCCCACAGCTTACTTTTCTTTAATTAAATGCCACTCGTAATGCTCCCAGTGCACCCCGTATATCTGCAACCATAGCTGATGCTTTAAAAAGCAAAGAGCCACCTTTAATGCGGTGCGCCGTCTGCAGCTCAGCTGCACCAAGGGGACAGAGCAACCAGGCATCCATCTTAACAAGGTCACACCGTTTGATTTTTAATATAACGGTCAGTGCTCGGGCCCCGCGTCCTCCTTTGAAATATTAGCGCTCATTAATGATGTGGAAGCTTCCCCGCCCCTCCCCTCCCCTGCCCTCCCCTCCTCACAGAGCCCCATCAGCAATCATTCTGTACATGAGGGTGTGCAGAGTCAGATCTGTGCTTAGACCTGCTCCCACTCACTGCTAGGGGCTGGCCAAATGCCTGCTTTATAGGCCAACTTTATGGCATTCATTATGCACACTTAACAGCCACTGTAATTCTCTTAGATGGGTTTGGGAAGAGAGGCGATTAGCTGTCGGGTCTAAACGTGGGTTGCTTGAGTCTTTGACCTTTTGTTTTGGACATGAAAGATGATGTCTCTGCTTCATGCAGAGTTCTATCTGCAGTCTGGTCTTTACTATGTTTTTCTCCTTAATTTGTGCTCGTCTGCTTTAAAAAAATTATGTCTGATCAGAGGGTGACAGAGATAAGGTTTCATCTTATTGAAGGTGAACTGATCAGTTGAATTCAGGAGGATCTTGCTGGTTTTGTGCTTATACATTTTTGAACTTAAGCCATTTTCCTAAAGGCTTTTAAAATTGTTATTGCATTCCTCTTTTTGTTAAGAATCTATTCCATGGGGCTTCCAGCACAAAGCTGAGTTAGAGTGACTGGAAGTTGTTTTCACTTCAGATTGCTGCTTCTCCGAGATGTAAAAAATGAGGCATAAAGGGTCAGGGTCGAAAAACATTTCACACTCCCACGCAAACAGCTTATTAGAGGCAAGCTTCAGTAGAGGGGTTTAACCTTTCTGTGCTTCTTGTTTTATGCTTCCCACTCATTTAATGTGGTGCAGCAAAAAGGGGGATAGATATTAGCAGCAGCGCTCTGTGATAACCTACTACAGATTGCCTTTGTTGTCCTAATTCAGAGCTTTAAATCACGTCCTTAGAGAAAGCTCTGAATCATGACCGAGAACACTGATTAGTCCGCTGGATGACATGTTTTTCTTACTCGATCTCTGCAGGTTTACTGCCCAACTGCTGGGCTGAATCTTCCACGTGAAGCACAGCTTACACCAGCGGTACACCCATAACAAATTACACCAGCACCTCCTCTCAACATGACTTATCCTCCTGTGTAGATGGAGATGCGAGACATTCCATAAGTTATTGTGCCATGTGCCCTTGGAGCTGACGGCATGTTTACACAACCCATATTCCTCCCTGCCTCCTCCTCCTTGGCTCTGTTCACTAAGAGAGATTTCCAGGTCACGATCCGACCGAACCATAAGAGCACATTTCCCTGAGCTTCCTTGTTTGGATGCACAAAGTAACTGCCGCTGTCATGGCAGATTTAGGTTGTAAATCTATGGACGGTGACCTCATAAAGTGTGCTTGACCTCTAAGATGAGGAGGCTGAATGGGCCACGCACCATTAAGTTCACAGATGCCATCAGGATTAGATTTCAATGCTTAAACTGTATGTAGTCAGAACCAGTGGCACTTTGAAAAGTCACCAAATCGATGGCCTGCACCACCGGCCAAAGAGATGTGAATTTATTAGTTGAGCGCGATTTTTATTGACAGTGTTTTAGAGTCCTGGAGGGAAAAAAAAATCAACCTTAGTAGCTTACCGTGGAGATTTACAGAGCAAATTCTGGTATGAAAGTGTGGGTGTCAAGTGGAGGTAAATAACTGAGCAAAAACTTGTATACATTTCCTCAGTTATAGCAATGCAATCCATACCAAAAGTTTTTATGAATACTCATCAAACAGTGTTGATCTTACATGTAAAGATTTATTACCCTATTTGTGACCAGATGGAGAGCAATAAATGTAAAGCCATATGCAACTGTCCATAGAGACGTTTTTCCTCAGTTAAAATAATGCTTTCACTGAGCCAGGATGTGTTTTATTTTTTTGTTCAAACGTGATTTATGCAAAATAAGGGACAAAAAATATTTGTTTCTTTAAGGCTGTGTTTCTTCTTAGAGGCACAAGCTGTAAACAAACCAAAGAAACACTCAAAGTGTTGTTTTCTCTGAAGTTGTGGTGGTTCAAGCGCAACAAAAAGGGTTAAAGCAAGCCTGAGTCTGCCCTGGCAGTTCTTTTTAAGAGTCCCACTTAAGGACTCTTTTGTAGCTCCAGATGTTTTGTGTAGCTATTTATTTAGCTTGTGAACAGGGCGACAAAAAGCAGCAGGCATAATGATGGAGAGGCAGAACCACAATGACATTGTTGCAGGCCCGTACAAAAGATAGCTGTATGCTTAATGTGATTTAGAGCCAGGCATGGAACGGGGGACATTATGGCCTTTCAGAGGGAGGTTACGAAATTGAAATGCAAATCTTAACATTTTGGAATTCATTAGGGCTGACACAGCCCCTTGGAACAACAACAACAAAAAATAAGCGTGCATTGTCAAAGAGGGGGCTGGGGGAGTTCTCATTTCTTGCAAATTCCTTCTCTGAAAGGCAATAGAGAGAACTGAGTCCGACCTTCTGACTTTTTTTTTACTACAATGTCGTCCTCCTTTAATTTTGTCAACGTAAAAACAGCTATCATCCACAAGTTCTTATATAAAGCAGGTGGATTGTCCCCTGCTGCACTGATGCTGATGCATATGAGAGCATCTGCAAAGCAGTCAAGTTACATTCTAACCCCTCTAGGTATGAGAAACAGACGTTGGATTATGATGAGCCTTCTCCTCTGTGTTTGACTCCAAACCACGTTGCAGTAAAAAACTAGATGGAACTTAATTAAAAAAGCGAAGGAGTTTGGAAGGGAATTGCATTTCTTTTGACATGAATGCTCCCATAAAAATCTTTTATGCCTTGCATTCTTTGACAGTTTCTATCACTCAGTTATTCTGACACACTTTTCAAAAAATAACCAGCCTGCGCACAGGCATCCAACGCACACACAAATACACACACACACACACACACACACACACACACACATATCTTTCACTGACGCATGGCAAGTCCTGATCTGTATCTCCCGCACACACTTCCCAAGAGAACTGATTAAAATCAGAGAGAGACAGGCCTTGAACATAGCTGCTTTTGTCTGAACAAACAAAGGCTGCCTGTAATTGGATTCACATTGAGAGAGGTATTTAAAACAGTCTGATAACTAACACAAGCTGCCGGCTTTTGTGGGGCATTTTGTGACCCAGTCACCTTTATTGGTCTAGCCGTGCTCCAGGAGAGCACAGTTATGTCAAGCGGCTCCCTTTTAACCTCAGGGAGCGTTATTACGAGAAATCTGTCAGTCAGAATGGGTTCAGAGGTCTCTCACCTCCTTTTCCACTATGGGTTCCTCCTTCTGGGGCACTTAAACACACCATTAACCCACTCCAAGTTGACAGCTACAAGTAGTGGTTTTGCACTACATTTTAGATTAAAAAAAAGTACACTCTCTGAGTTGGATGTTTGGTCAAATGCAACTTAAAGATAAAAAAGGCCCTGCAGGAGGGTGACGTGACCTATGAGAGTGTAATCTAAGCAGGCCAAATACCACAAGTTACAGAAAATTAAACCAGTGAAGGGCTGATTAGAGGCAGCGAGACAAGAAATCAATGAAACATGGCCAGACAAAGTGTGTCTGATTGTTTACATACCTGGGTCTGGGAGGGAGGGAAAAAGAGAGAGAGAGAAAAATGACTGCCATTTTACGTCTGTGTTTGAAGTGAATAAGACTCCAAATGGCTGCAGTGAGAGAGTTTGGGGCTCAGGGGACGCCGCAGCCTTACAATCCATCGCTCACCCAGACATAAACACTCCGACACGCTGGCTCTGAACCTGGATTAAGTCCCATCCAAACCCTGATTGTCTTTCCACCTCCACTCCGTCCTGTTGACATTGGCCTCCCCGGGCCTGAGGAGGCAGCTCCAGCTGATGGGTCATGCTGAGTCATAGCCCGGCCCGCTGGGTCCCACTGGATTAGCCAGAGTGAGCCAAAAGTGAGCCAAGGGGTCGATGATTGTACCAAAGCCTAAGAGATCTCTGGCTGCTCAAAGTGTATTTGCACAGTTGTCCCAGTGCAGTGATAAAACTTGTGAAGGCTCATAATCAGCCCAGGTATGTTGAGTAATGTTTTGCTTATATGAGTGTCTTATCTGGGTTTGGCTACATATTATACCCCTGTGTGTTTACATTTTCATGTTGAAGTGTGTGTTCTCGCAGTGTTTAGCTTTTTTTGTTGGTTGTCCAAGGGTAAAGAGAGTTCACCCTTGCCTCAGATGTACTTTGTACTCTTTCCTGCTAGTCTCTGTTTCACTTGAATAATCTTGATTAATTGGCCATAATCTGAGGCGTATGTGGAGGTGTGACATGTTTACAGTGTAACTCCTAACTGAAGGAATGTTTTTTTTATTACAGGATGACAGTGAAGCCACCTGATTAATTGACAGGCTTGGTGCTGATTACAGTCATTGACTAAAGCTTACAAAGAGCCATGTTCCAGATGGCTACACTAGGGAACCTGAACATTTCAGTCACTGAGGTGTTTAGGGGAAGAAAACTGAAAATATTAACTCGTCAGATGGAAAGCAATCTTCTTAGTAAATGGTAAGGAGATTAAATGCATTGGTGGGTGAGTGTAAAGAAACAAAAGAGCATGATTTGCTTAAACTTCCAATTACTTTCTTAGAAGTCATTGTTGATGGTGCCGCATCAAAATGGTGCACATTTTTTTCCCAACTATTTAGCTAGGCTAGAATGCATGTGTTAAGTTCTACCCAAATGCACAACTTTACCATGCATAATTGGTGCATTAATGGTGATCAGCCCTTCATTAAAGCTTATTCCTCTAACTTGCAAAGCTTGGCACAGGCTCAGTAACTGGAGAGCTTCTTTGGGTGATGACAAAGTTCCCTCTGTCGTTTACTTTAATGCAGTTTTGCTATAGTTAAGGACTCCATACTTGGTGGTAGACAAAAGACCAACAAGACTACCCCAACCAAAACTGGAGTAATTTCAATATCAATAAAAATGTTCGATCAGGTATCAGTGAGTCTATGTGCTTATCTGATGCTAGCTATTTTTTTTTTAATAGAAACAGCCCTGTGCTACTTTTTAATAGCGTCCTACACACCTGCATGCAACATGCCAGATTTTCTTGCTGCACAAGTGGCCAGTACACATGAAAGGCAAGTGGCTTGTGAAACTTAAAGCATATCAATAACATAACATCCATACAGGGCTAATGGTATACAGCTGTTAATAAGTAAATAAATTTGATATTAGGTGTTTTTTTCCCTTGGCATCAGCTGTTACACAAAGTTTCTGCACTGATATCGGGAAGGAAAAGTTATTACCAAACAATCAGAAGTATTTCTGTTGTCTCTCAAAAACACAGAGGTTCAGATTTCCAATAACTAGTTGAAACAACTGCATCCTGTTTAGATTTGTCAGAGGTCCAATTGTGCAGTTTGATTTGTTACACTGTAATCATTGCAGCTCAGACTCTTGAGACTGAATTTGAAGATGAGAAATTAAACCTGAAATTCTCAGGTAAAGTCTGCCAGATATCAAGTCAGACATGAGAGATCTTCACAGTCCTGACCATCAGCCTCTATGGCCAAATGGGAGGTTATAAGTTTTAAATCATGCAGTCTCTTCTTGGCTTAACGTTGCATGACGCACAATTGCAAAAGTTACCAAAGGTATAAATCAAAATGCAAAAACTTGAGCGCAGCTGGTCTAGAGCCTTTTAGGGGACAGTTTGTCCTAAGTTTCAAATTCTTCCTGTCTCTCTTTGGATGGAGAAATACACTGAACACACTGTTTCTTTATATTGAGTTGTATCCCAGAACTTATTTTAAGAAATTGCATAAAATTTGATTTAACTGTTGCTTCACTCTCTGAGGTTTGGTTATGAGATCACTGCTAATTTAAACATAAAGTAAATCTAAATTGAGACTGAATTGTGAAAGACCATCTAAAAAAAGATTGCCAGTGTAAATCCAAATGTGCACCTCATTTTAAATAATAACAACATACACTAAAATATAATGATAGCAAGCATACAATCTAGCGCTTCCACGCTGCAGAGCCAATAGGTTTGTGTGTACTCTCCACACCCTATACTAGACAGAAACACAACATGATAAATATTTATGCTCCTAATTATTCTATGTGCATTATTAATTGCACCAAAATATCCCTCCAAGAGGATCTCATTAGGGTAGGAAATTAGTCAAAGCAAATAACGCTCATAGTTGAAAAAGCATTTTTAAACATCATCCACGTTTCCTCTCCCATTTTGCCAGTGCTGAAGTTCATAAACTGCGCTGTGAATGCGTTCATTAGAATTAGTATTTCCTCAAACCGAGTTGACTGGAGAAATTGTGTGTGATTAAATATTAGCTTGAATATAATTAGCATTTATTAGCAAACTCTGCTACGGCAGATAATGAAAAACTTAATGAAATGCTTTGTTGAATTTTGTGTCAGGGGGGTTTTGATTTTTTTCTCCTTTTTTTTCCCCCCTCAGTTTTGCAGTCAGCATGCCTGAGCTCAAAATCCAGTATATGTACATTTTTATTTTGTGTGTTGAGTTATAATTTAGACAGCTACTGTAATTGTTACATCCTACTATTAGGCCCCTTCATTGTGACAGTGTTTGAGTCTGTCTGCTCCACAAAACAGTCTACAGTGAGTTTAATAGGCTCCTCAGTCTGGTGGAGCTATTACCAAATCCAACACAGACCATTAGGCCGCATGGGCTTAATTGCACATTAATTGGATAATTAGTCCTGCACTTTGTTTTTCTCCCATTTTCTCAAATCTTCTCCCTCATTGGCAAGCAGTCGGTCATTTGCTAGATTTCCCTTTTGTCATTATGTTTTTCAGCGCAGGGAGAAAAAATACAGAAGGCAGAGCGTTCATCCTGTGGCTGGAGATTTGCCGTAGGGAGGGGTTGCTCCACGTGGGTGGGAGGCCGAGGCTGAGAGGATTGATGGAGCCCTAGGTTGTCCTCCTCCTGTGCTGTCATGTTGACCCACAATACATGCTGTGTTTGTGTCTCCGCCAGCACAGAAACCAGGAAGAGGCATGCATAGTTAAATAGGCGACAACTCTCTAGCGCGCAAGGTGCATTATTTATGAACTTTTTAAAGAGATTTTATTCACCCCTTCCTTGTATTTCTCCCCCGCCATTATTGTCTGTGCTTTAGGCGTGTGCCTCAGCACTCTCAGATTGCTACCATTAAACCCAGGGAGCCATCTGATGGAGTTATCAAAGTAAATGTTTGGCACATTTGATAGCGTTTGAAATATCCTCCCGTAATAAAGCTCTCCGGGGAGAAAGAGAGGGACAGGCTTTTCATGCAAATAGCCGGTTTTCTGATATCACACCGTGTCGAAATATCCACATTTATCTCAGTGCTGTCAACAAACACACAGAGCACCTACTGGAGGTTGATGTTTAGCTAGATTGGAGACGGAGGAAAAGTGTTTGCCATATGACGTTGGGCCAGGCGGCACTTAATTAAATCATGATCTTAAATTTACAAGCAATGAATTTACCAAGAGTTGACTGTGGTTTTATTGTGCATATGGTAGACATATGAGAGCCACATAATTAGAAAAAGGAGAAGACATGGGTTGTAACGAAACATAAAATGATACATTAGCTTTGGAATGTGTATTGCATGGATGCATTGTGCAGTTTCAGGTGGCTGGTGCATAAACGCAGACTCTGGTACGCAGGGAGGAAATCAGTGCGAAAGTGGAAATTTGTAATGGACTGCGATCTGCTCTGCCTTAATAAGCCACACATTGACATCCTCTTCCAGACCCTGATAGGTCTCCCACTGATTAGACAAGCTAAAGCTCAGTCCTCTATTATTCCCAGGAGAAGCAGCGCATGCTTTTGTCTCCGTGCTAATAATAGCCATAAAGTATGATCATTCCAAAGTGTTAAAACGCTCCTATAAACATTGGTCTGTTTTCGTTTTGTTTATTATTCATCTCGTCCAATTAGCATTCTGAAGGGGGAGTGTTTCTTGCCAGGCGCTCAGGGAATAGAAGATTAAAAGGCAATGAGGAAACATCTGTGTCTCTGCTTTGCCACAAATCTGCATCTCATTCTTACCACTGGCATACAAATAGACAGCGCCTACAATGCAGGGAAAAAAGTAAAACACCAAGGCGCACAGGGCTAGCGAATAGAGGGAAGGGTTACCATAGAAACACATACCTCACATGGGTTTATGGGCTGCATCCTATCACATGCTATCAATTACCATAAATCTTCTGGCAGCGAGGGCGGTGGTTAAGGTGTGCCTCAGCAGTGAATGACAATGTGTTGATCTCCACATATCTGGAGAGATGCATCCAGGCTCTTTAAATCAAGAGGAAAATGGCTTCAGATTTAGCTTGTGACAATAGAAAGATGGAGAGTGCCTATAATGCGTTTCCTTTCATGAGCCTGTGTGCAAACAGATATTGAAAATCAGAAAAGAGGACGCCGGCTGCCTTTCCTGTATATTCATGTCATTGTGAAGATGAATGATTGCAAAATCAAAACTTAGTGGAAGGCATAATGCGCCGAAGAGCTATACATTTATGCCTGATAATCTTTGACTGGGTGTCATCATGCTTATTCCATTCACTCTTGGCACAGCTGTCTGCACATAAAAAGCCAGCAGTGAGAATTGTGTCAGAGCACAGCGGTGCATCAGCGCAATTTCCACAAATGGCATCTTTTCCCAAGCTCCCATCCTCTCGACCTCTGGCGCTGAGCGACGACGCTGAGAGCATTATCAGATGTGTTTGAGCAGCTCCCATCAGCACGACCCCGGTGGGCGGTGCTGATATCAAGTGACCTTTTCCGCATGGCTCCCTGATATTAACGCAATCTCCCCGCCTTATTACCATGGGAACATTTCACAGAGTATTAGACTTAATAAATGACTTTTTCCTTGGCTTTCCATCTCCCCTCTCCCTTCGTCGTCGTCTTTCTCCCCCATTCTCTCTCTCCCCTGCCCTGCTCCCCTTGTCTTCGCCGCTCCTGAGCCGATAACCCGACCTCCCCAGGGGCCCGGCCTCCATAATCGCGTCAGTTCACGGCCCTCTTATTCCAGCAGAATTGCTTAATTGGTATGTGTTCTACATAACTGTTGGAGTATTAGACTCACAAATGAAGGTTAGAACCTCAGTGCTTGTAATCGACTGAAAGAAATTGATTTGTGCTCAGCTGCCCTTCTGGGACGAGACTTTATGGTACTCTGAAGAAATGAAGCTTTTATAATTGTGTGTTCCCCCACCCTACACCCCCCCCACCCCCGCCCCCACCCCCCCCTGCACCCTGTCTCTCCTCTCCTGTCCTCTCTCTCTTTCTCTCTCTCTCTTTTTCTCATTTCCTTTCTGCTAACTGCTTTGTTGACATTCATCAAAAGGCAAGACACTGGCAGTTTATAGGTGATGTGTCCGCTCCTCTCATGGTGCAGCACACTTGGTGTGCACCACGTAAGTTCCTCAGCTGTACAGCAGGTGCTGTAGTGCTGAGCAGTGACTATCTGTGTCTTTTTCACCCCACGGGGGGAAATCTAATCATGGCTTAGGTATTCTGTCAATGGAAATCTGATTGCATTATGTGTGATCATGTTGAAGGTGTGAAGCGGTGTCGTATTAAACGGACCTGCCCAGCGAGCATAAATCGTGTTATGATTGATCTTCTCGGATTGTTTGGCACTTTAAGGCTTTGCATCAATAGCTGAATGTGTGTGATTAACCAGGGCCTTGTGACAGCTTTGTAAAGGAACAACTAAAGTGGTCAGCAGGGGAAAATGCATAACTGCGAGTCTATCCTGAATTTAAGAGAGACGCCCAGAGTCATTCTGACACTTTTTTTTAAACATTTTTTTCTGTTTCGCAGATAGTTTTGTCACTTTAACAAGCCTATGTTACTGCTCTATATCCGTATTAAATAATGTATGTCACCATCATAGTTAACTTGTAAGCTTGTGAGTGACAGGAAGTACATCAGAGTTGACTTAACGTAACAAAATCATTTCCCCTACATCAGCGAGGATGAAATCAACTGGACTTAATAGGGTTTATCCTGCAGGACTGTGTCGCTGCCGCTGTCTGGCTAGTGTCTTATGCATGACAACTCCCTCCGACATACAGTAGGTGACCGTAGAGTATTCATGCCTGCTCTTCAGGTGGGCACACTCAGATGTACTCAGTGCAGAGGTTTGCTCATCGCAAAATCACATTTCACGCTTGTGCTAATGTCACCCGGCGAGGAAGGAGGAGTGAGAGCTGGCAGGTGGTGTTTACAAATGAGAACACCCCAAACCGCAAGCCACCCTGACACCAGATGCTGATTTGATTATGGGGTGGCATGTAAGAGAGTGTATGAATGTATGGAGCAGGTGAGGCGGTACATTCAAAGTTGATTAAGTGAAACAGAGATGAGCGTTGCGTGTATTTATTTATGGTTTGTGCAAATGGAGGTGTCATCTTTGAGACTGATGAAGCTTTTCACAGGATGGGAGTGGTTTCAGGAAGAGATGGGTGGGTTTGTTTACTATAGAGATGCATTTGTGAGATTAGAACATGTTCCTTGCTGACTCTTCTGGGGGCACAATCTTCCAATATGATGTTTATTTTTGCTTTAGGTGACATTTCATATTTGATTTAAACACACAATATATTATTTCTGCAGCCAGAGGTCTCTCAACCAGAACAATAGAACAGAGGACGTAATTTGATGACGTAAAGTAACAATGGACAGTTAGATTTGTTTATTTTGTTATTAAACAGCCACCATTGCAGATGGTAATCTATCTGACTTACTCAGACAGATATGCTCACTGATGCAGTAATGTGTTATAGTTTTATTCATGTTACATTTAGGCAGGTTTGCTGACTTCCTCACTTGCTCTCTGACCCGTGTTTCTTGTTGGTGGAGATAATGTCAGGAAGCAAAATGAAACATGCTGTTACTGTGAATAAAATTACATATTTCTCTGTGTTTAAACATTGTTGGGATCATTTGGGACAATGTTAGCACACAACTAAAAATATTCTATAACAAAGATACAGTTATTTTAAACATTTTAATAAGAAAATGTTACATATTTTATGTTAAAGTGCTGTCTGTCTTTGAAACTGTCACCTTTACAGTTCAGTGCTTTGATGTAATCTGTGATCTGCCCAACAAAAAGAAGTATTTTCTAAGTTAAGAATGTCAGTGTTAGTATTTATAGCTGAACTTCTTTGCAGTTTTTTTTTTTTTTTACTATAAATGCACTTTGGATTAAGTCTTGCTGCTTTTGTCAAGAACAGATTAATTATATGTGAAGAACTTGATAAATCCAGCCTGTATATTTCCCCCTTTATAAAGGTATACATTCATGTTAACAGTGCTCAGCCCTGCCTGAGGATGGCGTCTGTTGGCATGGCAAAATCTGCTGCTATTACTTTTGTTACCTGCAGATGATGTTGAATGGACTGCAAGTAGCACTGGTCATGTTATTATTTAATACATCAGGTGATATTAGATCAGTACATGGACTCTTGTACTCAGCAATATAATCCAGTGTTTTAATCACTATCAGAGGCCAGACTCATGCTAAAACAAACCTAACTTATACGATTACCATTTTTTGCTTAGAAAATGTTTTCAATCATATATCTGATGGTATAGCAGATAATTACTCAAGGAAAGCAAAAAAGGGTCAAATAAAACTTTTTTTTCTCTGCAGGTAATCAGTGGTGTGTAATGTGTGATGTAGTCATGTGTCTTTGCTCTCACAGTGACACAGTTGTTGGTGTTTGAATGAAGGTAGTTGGTTGTAGACCAGGATGACCCCTCTCACAGGGAGGTATTGTCTCAATATCAGCATCCCTTCTTCAGTCCTCAGTGAGAGCCAGCCGATGCAAATTGAGCTTTGACAGCCTGTAGCCGCAGCACCACTTAAACCCAACCTCCTAATCAACTCTGTGTGATTTAACCGTGCATCTTAAGCATTAGTATTCCAGAGCAGGATCCCACTTGGATCCAGGCTAGGATTATCCAAGCTCTTAACATACTAGCTAAGCTGGTTAACACCTGTTTTTATTGACATCTGAACACCATCCGAGGCGCCTCGTCTTTTCATGGTTTTAAAAGATCTTCTTTTGCTCTCTCCAGTAGGCTAGTCACTGCTCCTCATTTCAACTGCAGGCCACAGAAATGAATGTTTTTCCCACAAGTATTGGTAGCAGGTCACTAGCTTCACTGTGGGGATTTGAAGTAAATTTACATCCTCATAAACATTGCTAATGCAGCCCTATTTGTAACATTTAGAGGTGAGTCATGATATTTTGCAGATATAAATCAGTGGTTCAGAACTAGGCTTAGTGAACTTAGAGTGAAGTAATTTTTCGTATTTTTTGCCAGGTCCAAGTCTAGACATTAACTGTATTTTCAAATATCCAATTCCTGCTCACATGTTTCAGAGTAATTTGCCGGGGAAAAAACTTACTCCCCTTATTTATTTATTAGCTTCAGTGTTTCCATTGGGGCCCACGTTTGCCTCACTGTCACTGTAATATTCTATAACAAGCATTTAGGCTGTTGATTCAGCCCAAGCGATTCTTGTTAGCAGTGTCTGTGTTGACTCAGAGGAATCCTCAGACGCCTGTGTGTGTCTGTTTGAAAAAGTCCTGCCAGGGTCAGCGAAGGAAACTTTTGAAGAATGTCCTGGGATTTGTCTAAATCATGCAGTACGGATCCTCTTAAGCATTGCTGGCATTAGAGCTGAGCTCCATCAATGATTCCATTAACCCAAATTCCAAACCAGGTTTCACAACATGACCATATTAACCTCTGGGATTTCACCAAGCTCTTGATCCCTGACTATTTAGATAGACAGGGATGAATGGACGCTCACATTTGTCAGGCTACTAGCTATGTTTTCTGCCCCAGACAGGGAATTATCTGTAATATGACCCCATGTTTATCTTTGGCCTTTATTTGTCCACATGTTCTCTGGTTGTTGTTTTTTTCTCAACCCTATAACTGTATCACAAGCTGATAAGACTGGGGCAGTGGTGATGTGAGATGATAAGGTATTCAGAGTGGACAAGGACAGAATCTCGATCTGCTGGTTTTTTTTTTTACCTTTCCTCGCTGAACAATAATCATTCCAGGCTATTGGCGCTGGAACGAGCAGAGAAGAGACAGAAACGAGTGTCTGCCTTCATTAGGACAAAGGGAGGGTGAGCAGGAGAGCATCTGACAAGCCAGTAACGCCTCATTGTCCCTGATCTCAAGTTTCATAAATTTCCACGGCTCTCGTTAAAGGACGTGTCGCTGCTGTCACCAGGCGCTAACTCGTTATCTCCTCAACACCGTAAAACGCTGTAATTAACATTCAACAACTGTAACCGATCCAGCATTCTTCCTCTCTAGCCGCTAATTGCCACACTATTGTGCTTGCTCATAAGTGGGCCTTTTGTGTGTGTACTTGTGAGTGCACAAGTACTGTTTCTGTGGAACATTTTGATTGCCAATCGAGGTGAGATAGCAGTTCATGGAAGCTTAAAGGTTAAAAGTCTTCTCTCACTTTTTCATGCATGGGTTAGTCATTGAGTTTAGGCCTCAGTCAGAGATTCATCTAAACAGTGTTTTTTGTTGTTTTTGTATATTTTTGCATACACGTGGACACTTTTAAATGCCTTCCATTCAAGGACTGGTAAATTAAGGCTTTGTCGACAGATGCTTTTAGTAGACTCCTCATGGGTAACGCAGCCTGTATTTTTACCGTTCAAGAGCGTATTGGAGGCCCATTTGTCGAAATCACAATTACTGTAATTACAAATTTCAAGGCAATGCCTGCCTGTGGTTGTGAGGACAGAGTGTAATATTATTTAAGGAGCTGCACCATTCTCCTCTCAGCCATGCATGAGCGCCCCTCTCAAATCACATCCTCCATTGCATCAAACACAACCTTCAGTTGGGAATGGAAAGCTGTCACGCTGCTATCCACTTACAGCAGCTCGCAGAGGGAGCTCAATACTTTTAGTGATTTTTTTTTTTTCCTCCTCCTTTTGGGGCATCAGATTTTCTTTCATAGCTTCCTGTAGACCCAGCGGTGTCAACTCCGTTTTAGTAGGAAATGTTTTTGTTTTCCTCATAGCCGCTCCTGCCTGACCTCACCGGAGCAGCAGCCATCACAACAAGCCCTTATGAATAATTAGTCTGGGTCAACTGATACTCTCCGGCTCCGCACACTGCTGTCATCTACTCCGCCAGCGCCAGCCAAAAGCCAGTGAACTGTGTGCAATTCTGCTCAATTGAATCAGCTGAAGTTGATGCAGCTCTTGTTATTGGAAGGTAAATGGCTAGATGTAAGTTGATACGGGGAGGGCTACCCTTAAGGCCAAGTGCTGGACGGTCAAATTAGTAGTGTCACAGAAACTACATTTGGAGACTTCTACGGTGGTCTGTCACAGATATGCAGTCCCCCTGGTGCTTTATCTGTGTGCTTCTGGCCCCGGCATTTCATGCTCAGGGGATTAGAGCGAATGCCAGGGTAAGGTTTCTGAGAGCCAAGACGGCCCCAGCAGGACAAACAAAACCAAATGGTTGCATAGTGTTTCTTGTCCTGGTTTCATGTTCGGGTCAGAGGGGATGTGGTGCAGGTGTCTGGGGATTCAGGTGTGTGTCTACGGAGTGGAGTTTATTGTAAGACAAAAGATGCACATGTCTGTTGTTTCTCAGATCATTTCTTTTGGGCTTTTGGGGCCTTTTGGACTGAATCAGCAGTTTGTTTAAACAAAAGTGTCTTAGAAAGAGGTTATGCCACCTAATAGCCTCCAGAATAGCATCAATGCTCTTTGACAAATTGTTAATTAGGGTTGGGATCTTGTGACTACAGAAGCAATAGCTTATGATTTGCATAAATTCTATCATTTAGTGACCCCTTGGTGCCCTCTGTGGAAGCATCTGCTTTCATTACACTTCTCCAATCGTTTATCAAGTTTTTCCGCTGTGTATGTGCCCCTGTCAAAAGCCTGAGAGCTTGTGTGTTTATCTCACAGGACTAAGCTTCAGTTCGTGTTGGCTTGTGGTTTAACCCCATATATAGATAACCTGCTCTTTTAGCAACTCACAGCACCCTTTGCGGTTTTTAATGTTTGCACAATAGGCACATAGGTTGTGGTTTTCTCACATTTTCACAACGGCTCACCACCAACGAAACTGCTGTAGCTACACAGTCTGAACTCTCACTGCCTACCCCCCCCCTTCCTGTTAGAGTTCTGTGAAAATTAAAACAGCCTCAAAAATATCCCATATTCACCAGAGAGCTGACATCAAGATAGAGACAACTTTTAAAACATGTCTCACATGTGTTGTTTTTTTTTGTTTTTTTTGTTTTTTTTTGCTGTCACTCCTTTTGGAGCCAGGACTTTAAAAGAAAATGGATATATTTTGACCAGACAACAGTTGTGTTAAGTTGTTTGTCTTGCAGTAAAATGATCCATGGATTTGTCCATTAGTACCAGGCTCAGACTCAGGCCAAGAAGAGTGCAGCCTTTTTAGGTTGCTATTATTGTAATATCCTTAGGCTCAGAGTAGTATTAATATCAGCTGATATGTGTTGAAGACACAAAACAGGCCTTCAACTGAAGTTTTGAATTGTGTGCTAAGTTCATTTCCATGTTAATCTTGCGTCTAATTTGACCTGCAACACTAACAAGACCGGCTGCAGTTTACACACTAAGTTGATTGGACATAGATCTGAAAAAAAGATCTCTTGACTGCCAACAATTTAACAGAAGGGAAGGATGATGACATGCTAGCATGAAGCCCTTTTACAAGCCCCATCAACAAAGGAGAATTTATTCTCTTCAGGGGTTTGCAGAGGAGAAGATGGGAAGGATAAATAAGGCAAAGTGTCATCATACGCCTTTTTTTAAATGAGGTTGTTAAAGATAGATCTCATTTTGATTTGGGCTAATGCGAGGAACACTATCTGCCATTGACCAAGGGTGTCTTATGACTGACTTGACGTACTTCGCTCAACAGTCTTGCGCATTTATCTGCAGTTTCGGTCCAAAGACCAGGCCGAGTGCACAGACAGGGTAATTTCAAAAGCTCCTGCACTCTTTCATGAACTTCCCTCCCACCTCTCTCCTTCCCCTTCAGCTCCTGGAAACACAACTATATTAGTATCTCCCAGAGAGTGTCATGCAACTCTGCTGCTTCTGTTTACAGGCTATTCAATCACTCTAAGTACTAGTGGCAGACTGATTTTCTTGGAAACACATTTGCCACATTTCCCCCTGGCGCTTTACATGCAAGGTATTTATCATATGAAAATTTGGAACCATCTGACTCGTCTATTTTACTAGCCTTGTCTTAGAGCTGGGACTGGTAAAAAACACTGTAATATACGCACTGCTGTCAAAATCGAACATAAAAATATCCCAGAATACCTTGAGATTTACACTCTGTCATAGGGGAAGTGGTTACTTTTATAACACCATCGCAGTGGAGATACCATCTCACAGCTTACAAGAAGTCTTATGATATAAATGGGTCATTTGATTTTATTAGTTTGTCTAGTTCACAGTGATACAAACGGAAAACAACAATCATAACACAACAGCTCAGACAAAAAAAAAAAATGGCTGCAGTGTCAATTTGTTTTTAGCAAAGGAAGCTGCACCTAATACTGCAGTCTGTGCTACCTCATATCGCACATTTTGTGTGAGTGTGTGTGTTTTTGCACTGGTGACCTCAAACCTGGCGACAGCCCCTGCTAACAGCTGGTTTTCTGCCAGTTTTTCTGCAAGGCTATGAGAAAATTAGCTGAGCTGTGTGGAGGCTTGTAGCACCCTAATTTAGCATTAAGCAGGGTGACCGTGCTCACTTAAGATTGATGACTGCTGTCCAACTGGCCACACTTAAGCATTCTTTAGCATGACGACCTTGTTCGTAAGGTCATGGGTCACAGGCCAAATTCACAAACTGACGGACATGCAACCTTTTACACACCACAGTTTGGTTTTTTTTTACAGGCTAATCAGAGGTATTTTGTAATAGTCATTGTGAAGGTTATTTTATAGTCAGAGGAGTACAACCACTTAAGACTGTAGTTTTACATCTGCAGTGTCTGTATCTGTTGTGTCATAAGCACTAGAGTGTCAGTAT
Organism: Acanthurus leucopareius; assembly: GCA_029814765.1. Classification (NCBI taxonomy): domain Eukaryota; kingdom Metazoa; phylum Chordata; class Actinopteri; order Acanthuriformes; family Acanthuridae; genus Acanthurus; species Acanthurus leucopareius. Next base: position 3,152,300 of record JAQMCX010000047.1, read on the forward strand.
AAGTCATAGTTGAACTGCTCTGCCCTGTCTCCATCTTTTTTGAGCTTTTCTTTTTTCTTTTCATCAGCCTGGCTCTGACCTGTCTGTTTACCCAGGATCCCCCCCCCCGTAACAAGGAGCGTTCGTTCGTTCATCAGTGGTGTTTAAACTGCAGACAGGATTAACTTGGCTCAAGACTTAATGCACATGCACAGTCACCCCACGCTCTGTGTGCCGTTTCCAGGCCGCAGATCGACAAGCTGCTCTGTTAGGCTTCTCTTGCTTGCTCTCTGTCTCACTGGGCTCCCTGGGCCTCCTCCTCCTCCTTCTCCTCCTCCTTCGTCCTCATTTCGCCTGAATTAATTGAGTTCTCATTTTTGTGAGAAGGCTCACAGGAGGGCTGTTTGAGGAGAGAGGGAACAGTGATAGAAAGAATGTGAGAGACAGAGAGAGATCAGTGGCAGGAGCCTCGGGGGCATAGCTCTCCCAGAGGTAGGCACTCACCAGTTTCCTGGGGGACGGTGAGGCCCCTCTGCAACAACTTATATCTTTATCCTCTCAACAGTCACCCCGCAGCACTTCAGGGAAGACCCAGAGGGTTGTGGCCAGGGTCAGGCAGACGCACTTCTGCAGTCATCAGCTGAGGGAGGCTGCCATCTAATTAAAGCTCTTTGTGTCTGTAAAGCTGAAAATTGGAAACGGTGGAAATGTGTCTGATAATATATTTGATGTTTTGGTAAATTCACTCAAAATGTTCTGATACAGAAAAATTAAAGCATGTACTGCACTGTGTTTACTTGGCTGTTAGCTAAAAAAAAAATCTGAAAGATACACAGCAATCAAACTAAAAAACACAAAAACCAACTAAGCATATTGTACTTAAGTGAAAGTATATTTCAGAAGGCACAATGAAGCCAGCACAGCTCTGTTATAGCAATGCAACCACAAACTAAATGCTGACCAAAACACCAACTATTAAACCTCAGCTAGACTACAGAAAAGACCCACAGGTAGGATGTTGTATTTTGTTGGTCGCCATAACAAACACAACCACCAGGCACAATGTGCACCTGCGGACTCCACCTTGGCCTGAACCCTTTCAATTATGAACCATTACAACCTCTCCTCCTGCAATATTCATGCACGGGCAGATCACTCCTTCACATGTCTTAGGTTGCTGTAAGTTGAGATAAACACTTGCAGAGTTGTAACAGCCAATCACCCGCCTCTATTCCTCAATGTCACTGCCTTCGCACTCAATAATTCAAAGCTTGGCGGTAATGAGCTCCCCGTAGGCCCTGTCCCCAAGGAGCCTCCCCACTGTGCCTCCACTATAATGTAGTTATATCTCATGTCAGCTTTCAAATCAATTACATTTCTATCTGATGGCTATGTAATTGTGCCTGATTGAGTTTTTGGCATGCCAGCCAAGTGTGTGGTTTTTCCCAAACTCAAGCCAGTCAAAACAGGAAGCATCGTCAAATGAAACTGTATTTCATCCTGATTGAAGCTGCTTGCATGATAAGCGCAACTGTAATTATGATAATAATAACAATAGCAATCTGTGTTTTCTCAGCTTTGTTGTTTTTTCCCCAGCTCTTCAGATTAAATTTTGCCCCAAGGACTCCGTACAACATTTTCTTTACTCAAGATGCAAAGGCTGATTTGATTGTTTGTAGCATGTGCAATTTAGTAGATTAAATGCCAACCATAATGCTTTTGTGTAAATGTAATCGTCTGGGGTCTCTGTTAGTTTTACTGCAACAGACCTTTTTTTTATAATGGAAGACAATGTTTTTAACTAGAACAATAGTTATCTTTACATGTTGTGCTTACATTTTGTCAGATGTCACACTTACAGCATCCAGCTACCAACAGAAGTCATACTGTTTTTTTTGGCAAAAAGCAGAGAAATAACAAGCGAGGCTCTTACCAACAGCAACTAGCTGACAGATAAGGTCAGAGCAATATTGTTGTATGCGTCAGATCTTTCAGAGAAGAATTTTATTTACACACAGATGGACAGATGGAAAAAAAAGGATGAACATACATGTGAATATTCAAAGGAGTGAATATAAGGATGAACAGATAGAAGAATGCACACCTGGATTGAGGGATAAATGGAAGTACGGATGGATAGATGGATCAACAGAATACATGCCTGGATGGACAGAGGGAATATTCTAATGGAGTGGTATTGAGATAGATGAGGGGGAGGATGCTGTGGTTAGGTGCATCAGCAACTAAATAGAGATGAATTGTGGCTGCTGTCAGCAGCACTAAGTATAACAGACATAGTAAAGCAGCCTGGCTCATCCATAATCAGCAGACACAGATTGTCTGAACGCCAGAAGAGAACTTCTCTGGAAATAAAACACGAGAAGCATCTAGCCATCTCTCTATCCTTTCTTCCTCATCCCTCTTCCTTTTATATGGCCTTGCTCTTGGTGTTCTTGCCCTTTAAATCTCTTCACTTGTATTATTCTCTCCTCATTTCTCTTCTAAAGGTCTTGCGTCTTTCTGTCTCCTTCTCGCTCCCTCTCTCTCTCTCTCTTCTCTTTCTCTGACACTGTCTTTTGTGTTAACAGCCTTCCATTTTTTTTGCAGTGGGAGAGCCACTGGGTGCACATCTACAATCTTGCCTTTCATTTCATGGCTTCTGGAAATGGATGTTTTACTGCCTTCATTAAGGCATGCAGCAGTCAGCACCATGTTTTCCCCCTGAAGTTTAGCTCCATGAACCTCGCCATTAGAGGACATTATGGCCCCAGATTTCAGGGCACAGTGGAACACTGTATAATTTGATTAGTGTTATTAATCAAGTGGAATACCGCTCCTTTCGCCCCTCCACCCCACCCTCATCTCCCAACCCCTCCGCCCCCCCCTCCTTTTTTGCCATTTCACTCCTGCTTTCAAACCCTTCAGACATTCACTTCCCTCCCCGCCCCCCACTCCCCTCATCGGTGCACCTCACTGTCATCGGCACTGCAACACGAGTGCAGTGAAAGTAAAAAAGGGGACTCACGCCTCCCCTTTTAAAAACAATGATTTACCACTTGTTTTTTTCTCCCTCCTCACAAACCCCCCATCCCCGCCTCTAACACCCCCGCACACCCCCCTTTAGCTCAGGACATAAATCAATTGAGATGAAAGTTCCATAATTGTGCTTGCTGGGAGGGATTTGAGCAAAATTGCGCTATGAATTTTTTAAAGGGAATTTTTACTAGCTGTTCAGCGAGACTTGGGAGGCGAAGGAAGGTGAGGCCACGAGGATTTATGGGCCTGGATTCTTCATTACTGAAGTAATTTTCCTGCAAATGATAGTGCAGCACCCTTGGGGGGGTGGGGGGGGCTGCCCGCCTTGGAGAGTACAAACCTGCTTAATCTCTCGTGGAGAGAGAGCAGCTCGGAGCGCTAATATCATCTGTAAGCGACTGAGGCTCCATTTTTTCACATCTAAACCGCGGCTAGTTGTGATTCATAGTAATTGATTGCTCAAATTTGCCTCAAAAGTAGCTATACAAGTTGATTTCATTATGTTAGAACTGCCAGGGAATGTGCTCCAGGGTCATATTTAGGATACGCTGTTTTTATAAAGTATACATTTTAAATATTTTAAGTTTTCAGTATGATCTGTCTTTTGTAGAGGTGAATAAGTGCACTAGCTGTACATGTACGCTGCAGTAGCTGAGCGATTAATAGGGCTACATGGGGGTGGGAACGATCAAGTAAATAAAGAGGAGGCCAGGTCAGTTGAAATGATAGCTAACACTTTCTCCTCTTTCTGTGGTTGACACCCTGTCATCTATCTGTACTGTTTATGTCCATCCTCATCATGATTTAGATCTGCTTTGACAAGCTGTCACACTGTTTCTTCAGCCAGCGTCTCCACCTTTCTACCTCTACCTTTGGTCTTTCCTCCCTACTCATTTTAACCTTCCTCAGTCCAATATGGCTGACGTTGTGTCTCCATCTCTTTAGGTGCAGCCAGCAGCAGTGGCCCTCCTCAAGGTTAGTGCGTCCACGATGCCAGGTCTCATTCTTTATCCTGCCTGCCGTCCACTCAATTTTACAGCTCAGTAGCTTGAGAAGCAGAGGGGGTAAATCTGCTGCAAGAAGGAGAAAGAGAGAGAGAGAGAGTTAGAGAGAGAGAGGGAGGAGGAGGAGGAAGGGAGAAACAAAATTATTGTGCACCCTGTCGCCAATTGAAGTGGATCTCATTCCAGGCACACTAACAACTCAAGACAATTAGTCACTTCTCACTAAGCTAGACCTGAGACTCACTTGAGGGCCAAAAAGAGGCAGGGAGTAGAGGACCAATAGCATGGCTGAGGACTGGAGCTAAAGCATCCAGCGAAGACAGAGGCATCTTAGGGGTGAAATGACTCTGAGTTCTGCTGGAACAGATCCTTTGGGCCTCTTGTGCAACTCTGAGATAGAAATAGGAGTATGGAACATGGGATTAATGCACTGATAATTCATGAAGATCTGTATAAAAAACTGCAGCCTAAATATAACTTCATGTGATTAATTTTCTTTTTATAAGCATATGTTAGATTGATGTTTTCAGATTGTAATGCAAAAACAGTATGTTCCCAAAAGTGGAGTTCAAGTCTATATTTATCTTGATCTACTGATAAATTATGTGTCATGCAAAGCCTTTTCATAACAACGCCTGATACATTCCACCTATAAGTCAGTTCAAGGCAGTTTGAAGCCAAAGATGAGCCCTGAAGCTCCAGCCACCACATGCTCCTCAACAAAAGTGAAGCATGACTAAGGTGGGTGGTGCGTGGAAGATCAGGGAGTGGAAAGAGAGAAAAGTTTGTCCTGGGCCCTCTGCAGAGACGCTGCATGACCAATTGAGGTGAAGGGGATGAATGAGGCCATTCACTGGGCCTAATGAAAGAGTTCCTGCTGGGCCCTGAATGAGGGTGGGCCCATCTGCAGCACATAGGCGTGCACAAACCAGTGACCTCGAAAATTGCCCAGGAAGCACTTTGGGACAGTCACCCCAGCAACAGGCTGGGGTTCGCATAGTAACCGGGCGCTTCAATCAGCGCCTGGCAGCTTCTTAAATAGAGCAGAGTTTTTCCCTGTATTGAAAGAACTCTGTGTGAAATCAACTTTGAGGGACAACCCCCATTTTTGTTTTTTTTGTTTTTTTTAAGCTGCCGATGATTGTCCCATGTGAAAACGTCCAGGAGCTCTCACCATGTTCGAAGAGATATGGGATGTTGCCATGAGGACTGTTCTTGTCAAGGCACAAAGACTGCTTTTCTTAGCTACGTATGTGCATGTGGTGCCTAGGTGTATATGCAGCGCTGTATCTAGGTTAATTAGGTTCAGGGGATGTATAGTGTGGTTTAGTTTACGAGGCTACGATATAGATCCAATTACAAAGACTTCAGATAACGATAGAAATTCCTTCAACACCCCTAGGGACTGGACATTAAGTTTACAAGCATCTTCAAGGATCAGGTTCATTGTATTTTATCTGTGTTATTTGGTTTAATATATTCAGTCTTGATGAGCCAGAGGCATGCAGGTCATTGAAGTTCCATTCCCGTCTCCATTCCCTCACGTAACTTTTGACAGCGTGAAATGACAATCCGCCCCTGCACGCATCTCCCACGTCAAAAAGTAATGAGATTGTGCTGCTGGAAATATCACTACAAAGCATCAGGCCTGCACTCGGGTCTGATTGCACCTTCAAACAGCGCTGCCTGCCAGCTCGCCTGCCTCGCCTGCCTGCTGAAAAAGAAACGAACAAAAACAATCAGAATCAGAGACAGAGAAACGGCAAGGGAAGCTCCCCACGCTGAGACAAACGAACACGCCAGGGCCTTTCATCCTGAGAGTGATTAGCCATCCGAAACGTTTTAAAACCCCGCTTTGAGTGTGTTCCTCAAACGAAAGAGTTCCATTGAGGAGTGGTGGTGAGATGTTTCTCGCTGGGAAGCGCCAGTGATCTAGTCTCTAATTGTGGCACCGCTGACAAGGCTGGTGTGGTAGGGAGCTTTTTAAGCGGGGCTTTTTGCTACGCTCTTGTTCCCTTCCTGTCAGATCCACCACCAAAGGCACCAGGGAACAAAAAGGCCCCTCAGATTCTGTTCTTACATCCATCTGCCTATTGCTTTGTGCATAAATACAGGCTTAATTTAACACACTAATAGGCCCTGATGCTGCCCTAATGTGACCAAAACTACAATAGATGCTGTAATTGCTGTGTTTGGTTGCAGATATGTGATCATATCCAACATAGTTTTCGGCCTGTATAATTACTGTCTTCATTGCTCTCATGTTCTTTCATATTTTCAGTGACAGAAGTCTCTCAGCTTCAAAAAAGATGCAAAGATTCTTACACATTGGCAATAGTGTTACCCTTCTTCTGCGGTGTAGCAGGAACAAAGTCATGTTCAAGGTCTTTGAGCGGCATTCAGTGGAGCTGGTAGGAGCTTTCAGAATTTGGCACGGGAAACTTTTCACATCCTTCACTGTTCAGAAGCCAGGTTGTCGAAGGTTTGAGGAATCGCAGGGAGGCAGTTTGAAGAATCAAAGTATCAGCGACAGTGGAGGGGGGAAAAGGGGGAGAAGTTGGAGGGGTAGAGAGGAGAGGAAAAGGAGTGAAAACCGAGCTCATAAAAATCAGTATTATAACAACATTAATTGATGCTGCTGAGTGCCATATGTGACGCCATATGGAAAAGCTGCCCCAGAGGCCTGCTATAATAGACAGCCTGCAGCGGTGCACACAACTTGGCACATTTACAAACAAGGGACGTCCCATTAATATCAGCCACGCAGACCGAGCCGGAGACAGGGGGTGAGGGAGTGAGATGGTGTTGGAGGGAGAGAGGGAGGGGGCAAGAAAATAAGGAGGGGGAAACCAGTGACCTTATGTTTTGATCGGTTGATCTTGTAGTTCATATTTATTCAACTGCTTAATACTGTAATTTTTAGCAAATTTGAAGATTTGCTCTTTGTGCATGTAAGCGGGCATTTCATATTTATGCTCCTTTACTCCCATGGTTCCTTAATTACAGTGATAAATGGCCCCTCCCTCCTGGGTTGATCAGACCGCCCTCTGTCCGCCCAACTGTCACTCCCACCACAGATGCCCAGTGGTCCTTTCATCACACACACACTCACACACTTCAGCATGTGAGGTGATTCATAGCACCTTGACAAAGGCGGCGTGAACGAGCTCTGTTTAACCTCTTCTGTGCCTAATCACAGGGCAGATGTTATTTACTGCTGCTGTCCAGAGTTTGCACCGCTCGGCTGCTCACGGCTGCGTCCAGCTCTTACACTACATTATGTGTTAAAGGGATAGTTTGGGGGGTTTTTTTGGAATGAGCGTGTGTAAGGTTCTAGTCAATAGTCAGTGGATTTAGCTACAGTAAATAGCAGGCAGCACATTCAAAGTTTGATGGATCAGAGAGTAGTACTGCCACAGATGCAGAGCAAAAAAGGAATTATCCACCTACAAGCAGGCCCACCTTTAATAATCTGTGTTAGTTCAATCCATATTTTCTTAGGAGCTACATTTTTTCAACCCTAAACAACACTCAATGTGCTGGTTCAGACCACCACTTAATAAGTCAGATAGACGCTTGCTGAAGAGTGCTGCTGAACCCAGCCATTAGGTTAAGATAGTGCTAATAACCTACTAATTCACAGAATAATTCGCCTAGAAACTAGGACAGTTCATTCTCCAGTTTCCACATAGGTCTCCCCTGTCTCTCTCTTTTGACCGCTCAGACTCCAGCTCTGTACACTCAGGTTCATAAATGCATCCTGTTGCTGCTGTCAGAATAATATATTTTTATTTTCTAGTATTTGATGTCTCCTCCACAAATGACTCAGAGTTTGAAAAAAAACAGCTGATCTGCAGCTTGTAATACAGTGCATAGCAGAGTCGTGTTATGAGTCAGAATACAAAAGGTATACGTTCGAGAAAATGAGTGTCAATGGAAAGGGGAAACTTGATGGTGAGATAAAGCTGTAAAAATACTAAAAATGTAGCGTACACTTAAACTGAAATGGAATTTTTTTATCTCAGCACTCTGTTATTGTCGAGAAATACCTCAAAAAACCCCACTTTAGAAAACCCAGATTATCACTTTAAGGCAGAGACTGTTGATGTGTGCATTCTGCAAGAAATAATTATGTAGTAAAATTACATTCATTATATATTCATTTAAAATAGGATTAATTAAGTGAATAATTTATATCTTGTAAGTGGTTTCGAGATCACAGCTCTTAAAAATTCAATGGGCACAAAGGATTAAAAATCTGTTGATTGTTGTTTTTAAAAAATGGATCATTTTGTCTGTGAGTCGTCGCAATAAAAACATCAAGCGCAGTTTCTTAGAGCTAGCTGATGATGTGTTTAAATGGTGACAGCCAACACTCGAGCGTTAGTCAAAAATACGAGAAAGTAAAGCAGCAAGTCTTCACATTTAATAGTCTAGAAGTGATTATAAGGTGTTTTTGCTTGATAAATATTATCAGTAATTGAACTAAACTAGATTTTTTTACACTGGTGGAGTGTTAAAGCAGACAGTGATAATTAAGAGTCTAGCGGTGTTCAAAATTACAGTCATGGAAGCAAGATGTCAAGAACCAAGTTCGAACTTTTTAAAGTTGATGCTCTTTACACTGTGAAAATGTTTCATGTGTTTTTTTCTCATATGAAGTGATGGATTCATCAAGTCCTGTGTGTGCCAGGGGATCTGCAAACAGACGTGAATCCACAGTTGCAGCCTCACAAGGCCGCAATGAACATGCATCCGTTTTGCACAAGGCCTCCTCTGACTCCTCTGACGTGCCCGGAGCAAGGAGGGAGAAAAAGAGATCCTTCTGAAACGGAGTTGTCAGCCATTCTGTTGAGTTTCATAGAACGTGAGGCAAAACAAGAATAGCATACAGCTGTTTCCTCCCTGACACAGAGGGAGGCAGATGAAGAGCAAAAGAGAGAAAGAAGGGAGGAAGAGGGAGAGCGAGGGAGAGCTCTGTTCTGTGATGTGCACTGATGTAGCTGCAGCTCTAGGTCAAACGCTGCCAGTGTTTTGTGTTCATCTTCGTCTCGTCTCCCTAGTGCTCCTTTAAATTATTCACAGCCTGAAGATGTGCAATGTGGCTTCCTCCTCCCTTCTTCTCTCCTCTTTCACTCTACATCGCTCCTTCTATCTCTCCTTCTCTGTTTCCCATCCCTTCCTTTCCCTCATGTGACGGCTTGTTTCAGAGGCAGTGAACAGAAGTTCCTCCTTGCAAGCTGGCTAACCCCCCCACCCCACACACCTCATCCCATATCCATTCACCTACCATCAACCAACCACCTTTCATCACCGTCTCCGTCTCTCACACTCCTCCTTTCATCCCTGCTCGTCCCTCGCTTGCCTCTCCTGGCTGCCAGACTAAAGCCAGCCGCTTCTTTTTTCAGGGGGAGCTGCCAGCTGTTAGCATCAACTCCTCGGTAGCTCCTGCTCTCCCTCTACATCTTTCCACTTCCCTCACTCTCCATCATTTCATAGGATCCAGTATACAGGGGCTGGCAGGGTGTTTTCACCCATTTCTTTCTTCTCTTGTCTCTACTCTAAAATGATTTCCAGCAACTTTGTGCTCATTTTATCTGGCAGAGTTAAGAGATAAACCCCAATTGCTCACCGAATCCGCAGGCCAGGTGATGGCTGTGATTGAAGATGTGCCCGTCAGTCACTTCACCTTTAACAGACTGCCAGTCCTGTGAAGATGGAGGGAGCAGTTAGAGACCAAGGACATGGTGGGACTAGCGTTAGACGAAGTAGTGTTATAAACCATAAAATAATCCAATTTTGACAATCATTTTTCACAGAGATTTTTGGTAGTTTTACTGCTGAGGTTATCTGTCCTTATTTTGTATGTTGATGTGTCATTAAGTGAAAATCAGCAAGCTGGCAGAGGATTTTTATTAAGTTTCTGCTTGTCCAAAATTTTGCATATTATCCATCCAGTTGTTAAGCTTGAGTTTTTAAATTACTTTCTATATCACCAAATAAATTTAGATTTTTATTTATGTAAAATTACATTTACAATGGAAAGAGATTCAGACTTTATCCATATCACCTACTTTCAGGTGATGTGCAGCACAACACGTGTGCCTTAGCGCTGTGTTTCAATATTTGACCCTCTACACCACCTGCTCCTGAAAAAGATTATTATTGTTATGTGTTAACATGACAAACATAATAAGACAATAACAAACTAATAGGAAGGTGGAAATTTGAAATCCTGTTCATACAGCAGGGGTCGGTGGGTGAGGTGTGCCCCTCATGGCCACCTGAGGAGAGAGCAGAGCGATGAGAGCAGCTGGATCCAGTTCCAGCCATTTCCACAGGACACTCATTTGTAATTCTGCACCCTGCCTACAATAACGTTTGATCATTGCAGAGGGGGGACAGGAGGTACAGAGAGCTGGGAGGGAGCGCTCTCGCCTCTCTCTCTCTTTGCTCCCCCTCCCCAAAAAACCCCCCCTTACTCGCCCTCTTGCAATTGCTGTCACCCAGTATGAATGCCCCCTCTGGCCCGATGACAAGTCGAGCGTGAAACGCTTGGCTGCCCCCTGAAATTAGCAGTAGAGCCCCCCGGCGGCACATGCTTCTCATGACCAGCACACAGTGGGCCGCTGCCAGATTCTTTTCATTATGACTGTGGCCTGCCAGCCCCCTTACTCTACCTCCTTCTGCCTCTTCCTCCGTCCCACCCTCCCTCTCCTCCTCCTCCTCCTCCTCCTTCCCCCTGTGCGTCGGCCAGAGCTCAGTAAACAGCATCTGTAGTGCTCATCACATTACTGTTGTAGGGAAAAGAAGGCAGGACGGAGCCAAGCTCTCTGTGGGTGTTGCTGTTATTTCTGTGTATCCAAGTGTCTTTATGTGTGCATACAGTGTGTGATTTTGTGCAAATGCTTATAGTATGCAGATACTGTGCGTGTTTCTGTGTGTTGGCTCGGTAGGATTAGTGAGAGAGAGAGACAGAGAGAGCTGGTAGTAGCAGTGCGAGAGAGTGAGAAAGAGTGAGAGAGGAGGGGAGTAGCAGAGCGATGCCTGGAGGCTCAATCTGTTCCTCACTGAGCTACATCAGTGTTAGAAACGGCGGCTCGGGCCGCGGGGAAGCCTCCGCTCGCTCCATCAAACTGTCAGGCAGCCAGCGGAGCTGCACAGGGAGACTCTCAGCTGCCCCCGGGGCCAGTTCAAGTCAACATCCCATTTCCTTGTCTCCTCGCCTAATTTCTCCAACGCCCCGACTTAAATTTCCAATGCCCAGTGTCTGCCGCTGCAGCTCAGCAGCACCGGGCCTGGGGCCATGTCAAAACACTGGGAGCTGGTGAGGGGTTGTAGATGCGTGTATTTGTGTGTGTGCATTCACCTCTGAAGGCAAGATAGTGAGCTAGTTACAGTCACACGGTCGGCAGAGACAAGAAGAAGCCGAAGGGAGTCTTATGAAAGACGAGTTGCGTAAAAAAACATAAATCAGTGTTGTTGTTTTTTTCTTTCTTTCTCTCATTCTCTCTTACCTATGTTCCCATTTTTCTTCCACCCCTATATTCATAACACAGTTGTGTATTCCCTGTCCCTTCAGGTTTTCTGGCAGTTTTCTTTTTTTTTCTCTCTGGCTGAATAAATGCTCCCTGTTTCCTCGTACATCTGCCATTACTGTCTGTTTTTCCCTCGCAAAACTACTCCAAGGATCACACCAGCAGCCCAGCCGGCTCTGTCACTCCCCCGGCGAGTGCTGAAAGCAAAGGTTGAGGGATTTCTTGTTGGAAAGGACAAGGCGGCCCTTTAATTTAGTGAAGAAGTGGGACAGCTCTTCAAGTTTTACCCCCACCACTATCACCATCAATCTGTCCGTGCACTCCCCCCTTCTTCCTCCTCAACCTCACCACATACTTTGCATGGAAGTGAAACAGAGCGCTGCCAGGTCTCAGCGCTGTTTACATGGACTCTGGGTAATGTTAAAGTCTGCTTAGCTTGGCCCCGGGTCAGGACTATATCTTTCCTCACCCTGGCTTGATTTACATGGCCCCCGCTGACTCTTCCCTTAAGTGTGTCAGCTCTGAACCAGAGCCCTCTGTGTATCTGGCTAATGCAAAGAGCCTTTCTCTGAGCTTGTCTTCTTCAATCCTCTGCTCTCATTCTCTCTCTGTGTCCTCTTTCAGTGGGCCTCTGTGAAAGGAGCTTTTGCTGGAGCTGTTTTTCTGTTTGCACAGCCAACTCCAAGGTCCCAAGCTCAAATATGGTTTTACCAGAGAGAGCCTGTCCAGGCCTCTTCTGCTGGTCGATATCATTTCTACCCGGCAGAGCTTTTTCTCTCAATCTCATTCCCTCAGGACTCTACATCTTCACTGGGATCAATACTTTCCTAATCCAGAGCTCCTAGGCTGACCCAGGGTAATCAGCTGACTTCCCATGCTGCCTGCTGGGGAGGTCAGAGGTCAAATGGCAGTATAGATTTGATCCTGTGATCAAATCACTTTGCTAGCTGGTGCTTTCAGATACAGCTAGCTGGGGTCAAGAGCAATCACTTGATTTTTTTTTTTCTCTCTGAGGTTGAGAGAGCTAACTCAGTGGGGCTTTGTGAGCCATGTAAACCCTAATATTAATACAGCCCCACTGCTCAAGTTCAGCACGTATGTGTTTACACACACATAAGAACACATAAGCACACATACAACCCAGATTTGTAAAAAAAACTGAAGTAAAGACAGGTCTGGATTTAGGGATGGCTAGTATAGTATCTGCACCTTTTTACTACAGAGTTACATGACTAAAACAAGTAGGGATCTTAAAAAGATTCCTGGATGGAAGCATATATTGCTCTAATATCTGGATGTAGCTTTCAGCATCAATGGTGCCTTCAAAGATGTCAAGTGTCCCATGTCATGGGTACTAAAACACCCCCATACCATCACTGATGCTGGCTTTTCAACCAGTGCTGGTAACAGTCTGGAAGTTTTTTTTTTCTTTTTTAAGCCTTGAGGACATCACAGCTATGATTTTCAAAAACATTAACCATCTGCAATGTGGACTCTGGCATTGTTGCTGGCATTAAAATTAAGAATAAGTACATATTTACAAAAATCAATAAAGTTGTTGAGGTCAAACATAAAATTTTACTGTTTTGTACTGTTTTCAATTTGAGACCTGAACAAAAGTTGCACAATATTTTACTCAGCTTTATTTATATTTACAGAGCATCCAAAGTTTTTTAGAATCAAGGCTGAACACACATCACCTCCTCAGCTTTGTTATGACTCATGGTTTTCTAAGTTTGTCTCAGAGTGGGTGAGAACATAAGAGCATGCAACAAAACATCCTGTCGATAAATTATTAAAGCTCAGTTGAAGTAAAGCTTCACCCTTCTCCTCAAGGCCAGAGAGACCTTCAGATATTCCACTGATGTTTCAGGCCTAGCAGGAGGTCCCTCAGCAGGGCCCTGAGGCTCTTCTTCCACGCCCCGTCAGAGTGGTCACAGCGCCTACGTCCCCACACCTCATCCCAGCACCTGCAGGAGGCAAATTGCGGGAGGAAATTGGTGTTGTTCCACAAGTATCCAACACTGCTTTGGTCCTCTGCTGTCTAAATGGGCCATTACCCCCTCTGTGTGCTCTCGCTCTTGGAGATCTGAGTTTGTCAACACTCTCTCCCTTACAATCAGTGGTGTCTCAGTATATGTCCCTGGAGAGATGCTGAAGCCATTTCTCGTGAAAGTGCATTGTTGACTTGTCACCTTATTCAGTTGAACAAGTAACAAGTGTGGCTGAGTCTTTTCTTCTTTTAATTTATTGATTTTTAGATGAAAAACATTCGATGACTGATACAAAGCAATAGAAATATGTTCAAGACATATTAGGAACATCTCAACTTGATCATTTTAGTGTTAAAGTTAATGCAACATGGTTTTAGAGGACGATGAAACAATTAGGAAAGCAACAGACAGTTAGTACTCTTTCTCTGTTATTCCTCCACTCATCATTGCATCCAAAGAATCAGAAGTAATTTACAACATATTTTACTGGCAACGCCTCTTAAAATGACTTTGGTACAGTCAGGCATGGTTAAAATCACACATTGTGTCTTCATCACACAGATACTTTTATGCATATTTTCTCTTTTTTTGCCTTTATGCATATTATTTATTACCCTCTTTTTAATAGGAACTGACAGTGACACTTAAATGCCAGCAGCTCAGGCAGCCCTTGTTTTGCCTATTTTCTAGATTCCTTGCAGCAAGTTGCCATCAGTATTCAGGCAGACAGTCGCTGACGCCGTGCCAGCGTTTGCGTAGCCAGGCGACTTCCTCCTCTGTTCCTCTCTCTATCTCTGAGGCAGAATTCGTGGCAGACTGTCCTCCGAGTGTGACAAGTGGAACTGTGTGATTAATTTGGCCAGTCGTTTTAATGTGCTCCGGGATGCGCAACGCTTATTGTCTTCCCCTTGCACGTCTTATCGGAATCTGCAAAAGAAAATGTCCAGGAGAATCGAGACATCCATCCCATCCCTCCCCTCCCTCCCTCCCTCCCCCTCTCTATGTGTTTTCCCTCTTGCTCCTCTTGCTCCTCAGCCCTGCCTTTTTTCAGGGCTGAGCTGCAGGGTCGTCATGGGGGCCAGCGCAGGTCGAGGCCTGGCTTCAACCACGGCCGCTGGCGGAATAAATCTCCTGTCTCTGAAGTGTTGAAAGCTGTGTAAATGTCAAACGCGTCCGTCTGATGTGCTGGCTGAGGGGAGGGAGGGCTGGAGAGGAGGTGGGATGCTGGGAGGGGAGGGTTGTGGATGAGCCATCCGCTAAAGCTGGTCCCCCGTTCCCTTTCCTAGCTGGCGGTTGCCAGGTGCAGATGTTGCTGCTTGCTCTCTGCCTCTGAACAGCCAGCCAGTATCTCTTTTTTTTTTTTTTGTCTTCTTGTTTTTTTGGAAGGGAGGAGGGGAGGTTACAGCTATGAGAGACTCAAACCATTAGGGGCTTGGCTCCTGTCAGGCAGCGTAGTGAGCTGCATATCTCTCTGATTTTAACAAAGTCCCCCCTGACCACAAAACGTGCTGTTAAGGGAGGTTTTCTGTCTGGGGTTGCTCATTTGCATTTTCACCATTTGGTTTTCCGTGCGAAGCCTTGCTGAGCTTTTTTTTTTTTTTAATATATCTGGTCTAGATGTTAAAAGAAGCAAGAGGTGCTAAATGACACGGTCCTCTTCACACACCCACGCACTCTCAAACATGAGTCAATCTTGTACTTTTATTGGTTCGTTGTATTCTCTCCTTTGACTCAACCAAGTGTAATAGCCCAACAGAGCAATCACATACAGCTCTGACAAAAACTGCTCGAAAACCACCTCCATCCGTCCATCCCTTCATCTCTATAGCATCCCCCCTGCCTGCTCTTACTGTTGTTTTGTTCCCCCTTTCCACCTGCCTCTCTGTCCCCTGCTGTGCTGTGTGTCTCTCTGTCTCTGTCTGAGCCGTAGCTAGTATTCCTCTTTACGCTCTGCTGCAGTGCATGCTTCTTGTAAAAGGATAAGCACCATGCTGTGCTCTTTTGATATTATTTTTCCTCCTCACCAGCTCCAGCCTTGTGAGGCCTCATCTCTAGTGTCGTGGCTACTGCTGCAACAACAAGGCCGAGCATGCACCCAGGGAATAGACAGAGCCAGTTGTTCATCTCCATCACCTAGGGTTCAAACTTGTCCCTGGTAATAGAGAGGAACTCACAGGCGCTGTGAGATGGAAGACACTTGTTCTGCTGCATGCAAAGAATACATTTACACCAGTTTCCTCAGGGTTGGGCAAAGATGGAGATTGGATCAATTTTTGTTTCTTGTAATAATAATATATGGATCAAGATGGAGAGAAACATTGTTTTGAATGTGACTCCCCTCAGATAAAACACCACAATGGCGAGGCAACAAATGGGTGGTGATTACAGGTATCAAACAGATATGGCTGACAATTCATTTGTCCCAAATCCTTAGTCTGAATGGGGAATTTATGACTAGAAGCATGAGCCACTTTCTCTCCCTAACACCCTGCACTCTATTATGAAGGTCTTTTGACAAAGAAAAGCATAGAAATCAGTGTTTGCAAACACTCCCAAAGAGAAAAAGAGGACATGTCGCATAAAAATGTTTCTAATATTTCCAATTTCTCATTCAAAGTACATGTGAGTATGTACTTGTAGGTTAATACTAATAATAAAACTTTTATTTTTACTATCAGTGCTCGTTACCTTGTGTGGACTTGTCTCCTTTTTTTAAAGCAAGTAATCAGCATAACTTTATAAATATGGACAAAGAAAACACATTAACATTTTTTTGCTAGGCAAATATTATTTTAATATGATCCAGACCAAACTAAGTATATTTTTACAAGCACAATAAATTTATCAGGCCATTTTGTCTGAGGACATTTTCTCAAGTATTGTGAGACAACTTTGCTCTGCTTTTACGCTTATTTTCTTGATGCCCACTGACATGTTCTGGAATGATAAGCAACAACCACCTCAGCAAGTAGGAAGCCCCATAGTGAACATATCCTTTTACTGTATTTATCCTCTGACAGGTTCATGTTCTTGTTTTATGTCCTGTGAAAGAACGCTTCAGCATGAACAAAAGGAGCTCAGGCATTTCTTGGTGGGTTTATTTCCCGCAGAAAGAGAAATGCAAACAAAACAATAAACTCCTCCGAAGGGGCTGAGACACAATGTGTTTCACTTCAAGACTGTGTCAGCAAGGAGTCCCGCAGTATCCCGTGTCATAGCAGGATGAATCATGGAAGCCCCCCCACATCGACTCCCTTCTCCTGAGAGACTGTGGCCACTGAGCCCTAGCACTGATTACTCTCATTACTTAATTATACATTTGGACCCACCGCACTCACAACAAAGGGCCGCTGTGCCTCCATTGACCCAGCTCCTTCCTCATTGTGCCCAGCTCTGAAAGGGAGTCAAACAAAATAAAGAGAATCCACTTAAATATGTTGCCACAGGAACTTAATTGACAGATTGATGGCAGTTTTTTCACTAGGGGCCCTCTCCCTCTCTATGCGTCTCTCTGCTTGAATTGCTCGGCTCCTCGCGTATCCTGCTGTGAGGTCCAGTGGGACTGGCCTGCAGCTCAGCCACTCCTGCTTCCACAACTTCTCTTTCTGTTGTCCTGGGGGAGCGAGTTACCAGCCAAGAGCATTTAGCGACAACTGAATGTGTGAGACGGAAGCAGGGATCATGTGGGTTGGATTTAAGTTAAGAAATTTAGTTATGTAAGTGTGAAAAATTTGCTACAGTTTTCCATCAGATTGGATGTGTGTTATTAATGCAGTTTGACAAAAAAACAAAAATTAAGCAGCTATTGTTAGACAGAGTTGTTGACTTAATTTTAACTTCGCACATTCTGTTAGACCAAAAGCAAATTAAAAAGTTCTGTATTAGTCAGAGTTAAATCCTCACTTATTATTAACTACAGAGTTTTGTGCCTGTGAACATGTCAGAAATGAAAGACTCTTGCCCTCTGTATATCTGCAACAAGGTCTGACTTTTCTCTCTTTTTTAGGGCTTCACCTCTTCTCAAGCTATTTGAGTCTGATAATTTCATGTTTTAATAGTGGAATGACTCTGCTGGTGAAATCTGAAGTTTTAAAAGAAAAAACCCATTTCAATTTTGACTGAACAGGTGGTGATTTGTCCTTTGGCTGTGATAGACAACATATTTTAGATTACAACCTCTCTTGTTATTTAGTTCCTTTATCCTCGTAGAAGTCTGACATGCAAATTAAAGACTGCTTTGTCACAAGGTGGATTTGAAATACCACACTTAATAGGCGCTGTGTGCATGTATTCAGAGAGTCTAAGCTCTCTCTGTCCTTGAGATACTATCGTCCAATTTTAAAGCACTCTTAAAAGGCTAAACGACAAGCTGCAGCTGAATGCAAAGTCATTGAACAGGCTTTTTATAAAAGAACCCAGTGTATGGCATTATTCATTTTTTCATCATTTGTAAATTTAAAGCATTGAACAGAAACAGCAGACAGACGGCCTGTGAGGCTGTTTTGCTTTTGAAACCCGAAAAAATCTCTTAGATTATCGCACCCCTTTTTTTGCTCTTCATCCTCTGCCGTTTGCACTGAAAGCTGTCAGTGAATGAGAGGTTGCACACAAAAATAACATCTGCACTGATTATGGGCTACTGGGGGGAGCCAAATGAATAATTCCTTATATTTTCTGTGTCTGTCTCTTTTCTGTTACAGTGTGACAGCGAGAGTGACATTGACGACAAGGTAAGACTGCTTTTCCTGTGTTTATTCACCCAACACATGAAGTGGTTGAGAGTTTTGAATAACAAATTTGAGCTCTCAACTAAAGGAGGGAGACAGCCATAGCATGTTGTTAGCTTAAAAAAGACGAGGGGTAAAAGACACTCTGCCGGTCTCAACGCTGCTGATCACTCGCATCTTGCAGAGCAGGAAAGTGACAGGGAAAATGCAGTAGAGGAGGAAGCTGTTTTTCAGTGTAGCATCCATAATGTGTGGATCACTACGCTTCAATATCTCTGAAATATGACTTTCAGTCTAGTTTACTGCTACATTCAGTAAGCTTTAGTGTGTGTGCGTTTAATCTTAGAGGTAAAACACAGGTAAGAGAATGAAAAGCAAGCTTTGATTAAGAAAAGACTATGCCAAAGTAACAAAAACTGAGGCAGAAAACTGAGGTGAATCCAGATATCAGAGAAGTACAAAAACTGCATGGAAGACAGGCAGGAGCATAAGCAGAACAAGGCAAGAGAAGCAGAGAAACATTTGACTGGGAGTCCAACACAAACATGAAAAAGTGAGTCAAATACACAGGCTTATACACTAAGAAGGGGACGAATGAAAAGGAACAGGTGGATTTATAATCAACATTAAAAAAAGGTGTTTCAATCAAAAGGCACACAAAGACAGGAAGTTACACAAACCATGACGCATAAGAAGATAACTAACACAATTAAACAGGAAATGACCAAACCGAAATGGAAACCGTGACACATATCACCTCTAGGTATTTGTTTTTTTTAATGTTCTAGATTACAATGTGATTGCTCCACTTTCTCTCGTGTAATTATTTGCTCTAACATTAAAGAGTTTTGCCAAGATGTTAATAAACCATTCACAGAAGTGTAGCAGCATAAGCATCAGCATTAAGGTCTGCTTGTAAAAAACAATATATTTCAGCTGTGACATCATCATGTTTTAAGCATTTGACATCGTGACAGATGTCGTCCATCAGTTTCACGTCTGTGTATTTGTTTATCCCAGACTTGGAGGTGCTTTACTGATGGCAGCCACCTGGTTACAAGATGAAAGGCCTTTGGGGGAACCTCACGTATTCTAATTCCTCCACAGTTTAGCAATTACTCCCTGGTAAATGAATGAGATAGCATGCCTAATCTCCTGTAAGCCTAGCTCCCAGTTCTGTGGAAATGTCTGCAGCTCTCCCTATAAATAATACATTGATAGCAGGCCCAATTTGCATTAACTGTAGCCTGGCAAGTCAATAGGCTTTTATCTCTTCATTGAAGCGAGAAGGAACCGAGGGCGCTAGCTAGTTGACACGACAGAGAGACGTAGCAGGCCTGTCAGTCTCCATACGGCTCCCTGGCATCACTGTGGGGGGTAGAGAGGGAAGTAAAGTAGGAGAGAAGCTCGCTGAAGGTTTCCTTTTCAGGGTTTTGTTTTCCTTCCTGCTCTATCAGTAATTTGAGACTTGAGACAGTTCTATACACTGTCACAGAATTTTGACATTTAAAATCTAAAAGTCTGATACCAACATTGTAAACAAGACTACTAAAAGAAGGGAAGACGAACATGGAGAAACTCAGTGGTGTTGCTATGTTGTTAGTTGGGTGTCAGCCTTGGTCTGTTCAGGAAAACAGCTCCATATTTGGTGTTTGGCAAAACTTATGTTAGCCAGTTTAGGTGGACTGGGATACAAGTCAAAATATGGTGGACTGTTCAGCATTGCTGCCAAGTTTTCAGCTGTCTGAATGTTGAATTGTGTACCGATTATTATACAGTGCACGGTTCAGACAGATTGCAGACTGGCCTCTTCAAGCTTTTCTCTTCTAATATACTTGTTATCAATATGGCATGAAGTGTTAATTGAGCATGTGAAGTATAATTGGTAAATGTCTTACTTTTTCATAAAAAATAATACAGAATTTGAATGCCATTTAAACAATTTATTATCATTGAAACATAATATCTAAATCAAGGATTTCAAAGTGAGGGACTTGCTACCCCTAGAGACTGCCTGGTTTCACCAGAGGGGCCTCCACAAATTGGTATAAATATATGAATAAATAGTAATGAATAAATAGTATTAGGACAAAAATTAGAATTTTTAATATTATTTTATGTTTATTGTAAAATATATTCTGACTATTGAAGCTCATAGAATTCTTATTCTGGGAGTTCCAATCACTCTGATTTGTGACTTGTCGTAAATAGCACTAGTCAAACAAAGTCCATTAGCACATAAGCTATCAGTGCTGTGACTGTCTGCACCTGCAACCTCTCTCCTAATGGTTTAGATCAAATATTTGCAAGTTTTACCTTGTCTTGTTGTTAATCCTCGGTTTGCATTGGGATTTAATCACCACTAGCTAACTTTAGTTTTACACCAGCAGTCAATATGGGATGGAGAAGTGATGATGAAAATCATACACACATATGTGGAAATTAAGTACAGAGTTTGAGCAGACTTCAGAAAACCCTTCTGCTCATCTTATTGTGTTATAAAATTCGATACCAAAGCAGTAAATATGACAAACTTACAATCCTTACTAAGAGGAGCCTGTAATACACTCAACAAAGCAACTTCTCAATATACTTACATGCATTTTGAATGCTCTGTTTGAACACATATTATCTCAATA
Organism: Acanthurus leucopareius; assembly: GCA_029814765.1. Lineage (NCBI taxonomy): Eukaryota > Metazoa > Chordata > Actinopteri > Acanthuriformes > Acanthuridae > Acanthurus > Acanthurus leucopareius. The sequence goes on from JAQMCX010000047.1 coordinate 3,173,217, forward strand.
AAAAATAGAGGCCTAAAGGTAAGTATTGATTTTTGCCATTGATGGTATTGCACTGTTCCTAGGAGCAGAGGTATTAAACAAAGAAAAGCTTTCATTTGTAGTCAACAGGAAATGTAAGTGAAAGCATCATATTTCAAAACAAGTTTCAGTGTTGTGGAATCATAAAATACACTATTGATGTACAAGTGTTTGCCACTAATGCAAGAAGAAAAGAGCAACCGTTAACAGGCTAAAGCAGTGCTGACCAATTCATTTTCTCAGAAACTCATATTATCATAATCAAGATGATGATGAGAGATCATCCTTAGCAAATTGCTGACAAAAGACGAAGAGGACTGGGGAAAAAAAATACTTTGACAGGCCATCACCAAAAACAAACAAAAAAAAAGGACGTTGAAAAAATTGGGTTTCATGAGGAGAAAGACAAACACTGTCATTTGTAATTGCTCACACTCAGGATAACTCGACAGCGATAATTTTCTGCAACATTTTGCTGAAACAGGTGCCAGCTCCTCCCGTATCTTCCCAATGAAAACAAAGACTCCTTTCACATCAGATTATGAGCCACCTGAACACCCACATTGTCAGGATTTCACAGATTAACTTAATTAGAATATTGCTTCCAGGTGTGCCCCCAGGGTGCAATCAGTTACACTGAATTTGAATAAAACTGACGAGTTGCTGCCACAGCAAAGTCAGTTTAGACTGCTACGCCTTGTGAAGCTCTCTTGTATGAAAGCAATGCTCGAGATGGCATGCAGCGATGTGTTTCCGCAACGTGTCAGACTCGAATTCTTCGGAGATTGCCAGGTCACCTCCAGTTCAGCACGAGGCTGCCGTGAGGGGGATTTTTATGTAGATTGGCCCAGCCTCGAAGAAACAAGCAATCAGAATGTCGGTACTGTGTTCTCATCACTGCCGTTTCTTCTTGGGAGGCCTCTCGTCTGAAGTCCGAGATTACATGATGTTTGACAATGACAAGTATTCAGTGTTTCTTTTAAAAAAAAAAACATCCCTGACCTTGAACTGCCTTACATATGTCTGCACCCTGAGGGGGAAATCCACATAATTAAGGATTCCTTATAGATAACTATGTTTTCTCTGTCTTTACCGTTATTAAAGAGACACTTAGTGTGTTTGCACATTTGCACATAGCCATGCTAAATTAGATGCACATGAACGAGCAAACCACATGTTGGGCAATACAGGGACTTTTTGTATTCAAGACTGTCTGCGGCTATGCTGTGGAGCTGGCAACATCATTCATACTTTATTCTTGATCCAGATACATTGAGCCACTGAATGTCTCTCTATGACTTTCAGTTGATTAAAATTATCTCATGTTAGCTGTGCATTGCCTCACCAAAAATATGTGAATGAATGGGTATACTTGTGTAATATTTACATCAACGATAACAAGACTCCACTGGGACAGTTTTTGATATGGTTGTGAAGTTTTTTCTTTTTTGGCCTATTTCAATGCACATTTGATGTGTTTTAATAGTTTATCGTTCCTTTTTTTGGCCTGTACTTACGTATCGCTTATGTTCTCACCTTTCTCTGCTCCACCTGTAATCTATTAGCCACCCAATCCTGTCAGTCTGACATGTCTGAGATACTCTAAGTCAAGATGGTCATTTTCTGTCACTGAAGAGGCAGAGATAGAAATAGAGTGGGATTTATCCCCTCTCAGTTTGTCCATGCACTCTCCTGAAGTGTCATCCTATCTCGGTTAGGCCCCACTTTGCCATCCTCGTCAGCTCCTCCAATTTCCTCTGTATTGTTTCTCCCGTGCAAATAATACAGTGGCTGTCTGCGAGCGAAACTTTAGCAAGTGCCGCTTATATTCTCTGCAGCCCTTAACACAGCGGCCTCGTGTCAGGTGTGTTACCGCTGCCACCGCTGCATCGCCGTAGCCACAGTGGAGGACACCCGGGTCGGCTAATTCTATTTGGTCCTATTTGCCGAGCAGTCACTCAGCAGAAAGTGTATCTGTCTCCGGGGGAGTCTCCAAGGACCATTACCACATCCTGTCTATGAGCTCTTTTATAGCTCCGGTGTACTCATCTGCCAGGGCAGAGCACACAGGCTCTGATTGACACATTAATTCCTCCTCTACCCCCTTATCTTCCCGCTGTGTGCAGAATGAATGCCATATCGCCGCGTCAGAGCGGCTTATCAGTAATGGCTCGTCAGCTAATGGCATCCTCCCAGCTGATGTATTGGGGGGGTACGCCCTGTGAAGTTATCAGTGCAACAAAAAAACAAGCATGCTGTTGGGATTTCAAACATATCCGTTAACTCCAGCGCTACCTTAACCTCTCTGTTTTTTCTTTAAATCTCATCCTCCAACTGTATTTCCTGCTTTTTATTCACTGCCTTCTCTCTATCTGACATTACCAGATTTCCCCTCTGTCGCCATCTTGGAAAAGGAAAACGCAATAGTAGTATATATACATGTAGGTATGTTGCCCCTCCTACATACCCCTCCCCTGCCTCGGCTGCTTTGCAAGATCCAGATTGTTCTCCAAGAGTCCTCATATTCAATAACAAACAGGCCACCCACCAGGCCGCTGACAACCTTAACGTTTTTTTATGGACAGGAAAAATGCAGCAGCTTAATGTTTCGACACAAGTGATCATCCGTCCTCATCTCTTTAATGAAATTAGATTAAGTGCACCTGGGAAAGAGCTGAGAAAGCAGAATGCCTCACCACCTCCTTTAATCTAAAACCAATTTGCCAGTGATATTCCTTTCCCCCCAGCTTGGGATTCGCCGGCCCTGATTCAAAATGGAGGAGGAACGAGATGAGACCAGAGCTGACTGGTTGCATTCAGCTCCCCACAGGCACTGTGAAATTAGACCTGACACCGGCAACACAGGCCTTAATATGGAGATGTCATTTTTCTCCTCTTGCTTTTGTCTTTCTCTATCCCTCGCTTATTCTCTTCCTCTTTTCTTTCTCGCTCAGTTTTTTTCCTCTATTCACCACAGCTTTTGCTTTCTGGCCAAGCGTGAAAGCAAAACAAAGCAGAAAAGAGGGGAAAAAATAAGAAGAAACATCATCAACTTGAAAGATTAATCATTCCTTCTAATTTCTATAATGTGTGGATGCAAGGCCTCCAGTAAGTTAAAGGGTTAAGGTTAAGATTAGAGTTCTGCCTTAATCAACTTTTTCAAGAAAATCATGATGACTTCAAGCTTTGTAGATTGGCCAGAAACAAACAACTCAAGATGGTCTTCACATCTGGCTATTTCCATGAACCTGGAAACATTTATCTCTTTAATTTATTCTGAGCTATTTGCAACAAGCATTCCTGTTCAGCTTCAAATCATGTGCGCTAAGCAGACTAATGGGTTTGTTTTGTTTTTTTTGTGTTTGTGTTGGTGGTGTTTTTTCTCCCTGGTTGTCAAGCGATACATCTGTTGTGCATTTAGCACACAAGTATGCGGTGATCCAGACGCATGTTCGGGTTTATCTCTGGAGTGAAGGACGCGCTCAGTCGCCGCGGTACGTGACGTGTTGGATTTGTGTACAAGCTTTGAGGAAAGTGAATGTAAGGGCACGCTCGGCGGTGAAACCCAGCCCCAGTGCATGTTGGGAAGACGAGGCGTGATGACAGAGAAATACTTGAGGCTTCTGCAGGGCCAGCCAGCAGACACGGCCAACTGACATCAGCAAAGACGGCTTGTCACTAGCAATGCATGTCATACCGCAACGCGGGGACAGTCAACATGGCTGTGGCGTCATTGATGTGGCACCCAATAGCCTGTTTCAGATTCTCTCTTAAAGGTTAGCACTGATGTTGGCACTGCAGATGAAAATAGAAGGGTTGAGGCGAGTGAAACCACGCCAGCCACTCAGAACAGGGGAGGTGTGAAAACATAACATGGCATCAAGACTGTAATCTTCCTTCACTTACTGCCTCCTCTCAGTGAAGCTGTTTGTGTTGGCTGAGAGTGTTAATAGAACAAATAGTCATCCCTTTGTTCTGTTAAAATCCCAACACACACCCTGCCCCTCTGTCTTTGAAACACCAGTGTTCTGCTAACTTGTTGAGAAAATCTTGTCACCGCTCAGCCATGTTCAACAGCTCGTGATCATTGTTATTGAAGGAGTTATTGTTGCCTCGATGAACATCAGGTTTTGGTATGTGTTTTTCCTCCACCTCAACCAGATCCATTTTTAGAGGTGGTTTTCATCAAACGCTGTTTTTTCCCACCTGAGAGCCCTGGCTCCATAATAGGCGAGCTCTCAGAAATGGTCAGGTGAAACGCTCGATTGCGCAATTTTCTGCTAGAGATCTCGTCAGTTCAATGATACAGTGATAGAGAGGGATACACCAGCTGTGGTGCCACATCACATCTATCTGGTACTGTATCAGAAGGATCTTATTAGCACTGCGTAAAAGAGTTGCACATGTACACAGTATTATTTTTAGACAACATTCTTTTAAGTTGTCTGTAATTTATCAGTGTTTCTAATTTCAAAGTAGAATAAGATTATTAGGCTATTTAATGTTAAAAGGGTCGCAGTTTTAGTGGTAGCATAGCTTCATCTACCTTTCATAATAATTAAATTGCCAAACTTAATATCAAACATAAAACCTGATTAGTGCGATCAGGCTGAAGTCACTTTATGTCTAATTTGTTTTAAATTACTTGGCCTCTTATAGCTTTTAATGTTCTTCCACTTTATGGCAAGCAAAGCATAACATATATCCTAGGGAGTGAATTGAATGTATGGTGGTACACAAAGTTAAGCAGGCAGCTTAACTGACTAACCCTGTGTTCAGTGTGTCCACTATCCTCCAAAGCAGCATCGCACACAATTCATTGTTTTTCAAGTGGCCCGTGTTTGAATAACAATCCAAGCACAATATACATTTTTCCACATGAGTAATAAAAGTAAAATTGACTCCACACTGGGTGCAGATGTTCTGTGGAAAGAGAGAGAAAAAAAAGAAAGACACAAATGTTTTTGTGTGTGTGGATGTAAGATTTGAGTGTTTCTGATCGTGCATAAACATAATGTCTAAGTGGGTTTTTATTCAATAAACATAGTTGGACTGTAATTACTTGCACATTTCTCCTGGTTATAAATGCAAGACAGACTTTGTGTGCGTTTAGAGCCGGTGCAGTAAGACTTTATGTGTGTCCCGGCCTTGGCTTGTCTGCACAAGACTTCCCAATGAAAGAGGACATTTCCTCCACAACAAATGGCATATGCAATCAAGGATAAATATAGAATTCCCTGTTGTTATTAGAAATCAGTGCCATCGTGGATAATGTTTCCCTGAAAAAGCTCTGCTTCCTCTCGGGCCAGGAATACATCAGTAAATGAAGCTTGGGTCTACTGTGGCTGTGAAAAGAATGTTTAGAGAGCATCAATTCCCTTCTCAGACAAAGAGGCCAGTCAGCAAAGAAGTGAGCTAGTCAAATTTTTTTTGTAGTTTTACAAGGAAAATCAACATATTAATCATGAAGTCATAGGCCATTGTTGTTTCTTGAGGCTCTGTTCTTGGTCTTCATTTACCAAATATTTCCTACTGAAGCCAAGTTTCTCAACCTTGCATCTTTTATGGGAAAGAATCATCTGCAGCCCTCATAACTACGATGATAGACAGTAAAGGAAGTGAACGCTGAGTCTGAGCCTCTCTCCCACCCACTGAGAGAAACATATTCCATCTTTCTTTTGCTAACCACTTGAGCATCTCCAAGTCTATCTAAACACTCAGATGCCTGTGGATGGGCTGGCAACTGCCAGACCTCAAGCCCTGCAGGCCTTCGCGTCACTTGGGCTCTGAAGGGAACTTTCCGTGGGCGAATGTGTATATGATGTGGAAAGCCGAGAACCCCGGAGAGCACACTGAGATCAGGCCCAAACACACACAAGGGCCAGCTGCCTTCAATTAAGCCCCAGCCACTGCAGTCCCTTATGCACAAAACCAGCCTGCTTTGATCTGCACCAGCTCGGGGAAAAGGTACATGGCTTGAAAGATTACCGGAAAAAATAATAATTATTGTATCAAAGGGTGCTCCATAAAAGTTAAAGGGGGGATTTTTTAGGCTCAGGAAAGGGGGAAGCAGGTATTAACAATGGCTGTCATTTACGTTCATTCGCCAGTTATTTCCCTTTCGTCTTTTCAGTGAGCTTTAATTAGTGGACACACCTGGTTTCTCCCTGAAGTTAACTATAGATCTCTCCCACTTTAATTTTTATAGGCAGTAAAGATCAATTCTGAGTCATGCGTGCCACATTGGCACAGCTGAAGCTGAGATGCATGTCGGGTTGTGGCAAAGACTTACAGCAGCTCTTGGATATGTATGAGGTTGAGAGCCACAGACAGAGACCAGCATTAAAACTGTCCCCCTGCCAAGCACGGCAGACACAGGCGGCATGGGCATCCATTAAATTAATTTGACTTCATTAGTGCAGACCTGCTAGGCCTGGGGTGCCCATAGAGATGCCAGGGGGTGGGAGGTAGAGGGGGGGTGGCGGCTGAGTGGCATCAGCCGCTGTGCTCTGAGGAGAGCGAACACATGGCACTGACAGGCGGAATATGGCCCCAGTTCTTACACCGGGACGGCTGCCAAACAAAGGCAACATGCGTCACTGGCTTTAGGGGAGCTCAATCAACACCCGGTCGGAGCATTAACGCCGTGCGCGCCGCGCCACATCAGTTAGGAGGCCGCGGGTCACTGGGCAGCCTGCAAGTCATGCGTGTGCACACCGTGAATATGGCAGCATGATATGATACAGAGACACAGCCTGCGGGTTGACCTACTACCATCACCTTTGTGTCTGCTGCCAGAAACGTTCATGTTATTAGGTTACAAAGCTCACATTTGTCTCTTGATAGAGTGACTTATAGCCATAATAATGTCACAGCAATTTTTTAAGAATGTAAAATGTGTTGTTGCTGCTCCTGGCATGTTTATACCTAACTGATATACAATCCTGCAGTGCTGTTTAACCGTATTTTACTGGTGTTTTACTGGTGGAAATGAAATCAGTTAAATTACAGGCAGGACTGAAATACTCTCATTCCTACTGGGCATAGTTAGTCTTATTTCATGATGCACCCTAGGTCATGATTTTGCATGATTGAGAGTATTTATTTCTTTAAGTAATGGATCAAGTATTGAAAATAAATGACTGTTTTTAAGTTGAAACTATATTTCAGTCAATGTTATCATTTATGGATCTTAAAATCTTTCCCAGTTACTTCCAGCAACCAAACATAATACCGCTACAGAAAGGCTTGGATTGAATGTCTTGGCATTCTTGTTTTCCTTTCTCTATCTTCTTTGTGCTAATGGGAACTCCACCAGTTCATTTAGGGAGTTTACATGCTTTCTTTACCAGCACCTTAAAAGAACTTGTAACCTGCAACCTCGCAGTCCCAAGCCTGCTTTTGTAACCTCTAGGCAACTGCTTCCAGCTTCTAGAGCTCACATGAGCTCTGCTGGGAGTGGTGCACCTGATAAATGTGAAAATAAATAAATAATGGGAGGCATTAAGTCCAGATAGGACTGGAAGGTAGCCTGAGGGTGGTAAGTGTTATGTCTGACAGCAGTGAACACTTTGATCAGAGAGCCCCGTCTGAAGATCGCTTCCACATCTGCACAGGGGGAACGAGCTGTAAACTGCCAAGAAGCATTTTAATGACAGTTGGATTATAAAATGAAAGAGAGCTCCAGATGGCAGGCAGTGCAGCGGCTGCGGTTCTGGGGGAGGCTGTTTAAACTGCTTTTTTATTGATAAAATATGGGGTGAAAAATTGCGCAGAGCTTATTAGGCGTCCCGCTGTGATGTTGCTCAGCTGGCCAAGCTGTTCACCGTGGCCCCCGTCCAAACATGCCTCCATAAATTTTTAGCAGTACCTTTAAATCTGTAAGATCCCTGCTTGTTAAGTTCACCCTGGCTCACCAAAATCCCCCACACCGTATTTGTCCTTTGAAAGACTTGCTTGTGTCCCTTTTTTTTTCTTTTAACTGGCTGGATGATGAAAGCAATGTTAGTAGCTCAACATCGACCAAGGAGGTTGGAGGGGTGGGGGGTGGGGGGGGGTTCCCACAGAGCATGCTCATTATCGTCCGCCAAGAACCAGAGTTTAGCCCTTAAACAACTTAATTCCTGCATGATTTCATTAGCTTTACTGTCTTAGTGATAAAACGAGACCAGCCTCATGAAATCAAGACTCCGCGGTTGTGCTTTCCACCTAGATCCACTGCGCGCTGTTCAAGGCAGAAATAATCATTTCAGCATTGGCATTTAGTAACTGGCTGAAATACTGGCTAGAAGGGAAAAACAGTTGGACTTAATGTGAATCGACAACTAAGTTAAAGCCGAAATTGCATGAATAGTGATCTGCATCAGAATATACTGTAATAAGAGAAGTCCTATTAGGCCCACTTGAGAGGTGGAAAGTGTAGTGCAAAGGAAAAGGCAGGGGATTGTTCAGTAATGAATTCCCTTTCAGAGGTGCCACCTTGAGGCTTTATATATGCACATGTTGGATAGAAGTCATGATGATTCATTTGGGAAAAAAGGCATAATAATTGCATTTTTATGTGATTTTACAGTGACGTCGGTTAAATGAGATCGTCACCTTTTGAATGAGTGTCTCTCGGTTAATATTACCTTACACTAAATTGGTCTCATGCACATCTCTGATCTGGAACTCAAATTGAATTTGCTTGAAATGTGAATAGGCCTGATTCAAAAGCTAGGGGGAAAAAAATTGTGGTCTTAATAAAAGGGATCAGTGAAAGCAATCTTGACTCCATCAAAATCCATACATGTCACATGTATGCTTTTCTCCCTGCAGAGTGGACTCCTATCAGCTGAGATATGTTGTTAGCCGAGCTCTCACTGCTAATTTAAAATCCATTTAAGCTGATAGGGTGGTTGACTAAAACGCTGTCATGATGGCCTAGCAAAAATGGACGCCTGTGTTTTTTTTTCCTCCTACCTTCAGAAAACAGGCCATTGCGATTTATATTCCATAACTACCACTTGAAGGCCAACCCGCCGCGCCCCCGTCCCACCCAAGACGATTACTGTCGACATCACATCAGCTTACAACTGTTGGTTTGCTTGTATGTCTCGTTATGTGACTTAAAACTGCCATCCCCCTCCCAGAGAAGGTCCACTCCCATCTGCCCACCCTTATGGACACACACACACACAAACACACACACATCCTCTTTGAGCACAGGGAAGAGGGACAGACAGCCGACAGCCTAATGGACTAATTTGTAATTGCGAATGAGAAAAAAGCTGAGTTGTTGGATGTCGTGTAATTTGACAGAGAGTGGCAGTTCTGAGCCGGACAATGACGCACAAATCTTTTCCTCCCTCCTCCTTCCTACCTCTCTTCTCTTCAAATGCTTTTTTCTTTCTTCCCCTCCGTGGAGAATAGTCAGAAAGGAAGGTGGTGGCAGAGATGCTTTCGGCACATTCTGCTGCTCAAAGCTCCTGGCTCTGTCATATTCTTTTTCTTTTTACCCAGCCCCCCCCCCCCCATCATCCATCCCCCTTCCATCCCTACCTCCCCCCTCTCTACCTTCACATGGATCCCATAGGATAGAACAGCAACAGTATCTCAGAGCATTCAGATGCGTTTGAAGTGCAGGACAGATGGGAGGCTCGAGGGACTGTAAAAAATGAATCGAGGCTAGTAATAGGAGAGATGTTTTGAATCCTCTCCCCCATAAGTTATTTATCAGGGGCCCTTAGTGGTGGTGGAAGACTTCAGAGTGCTCCCTTAATGTAGCATCTGATGACTAGTAGGGGGGCTGTTCCAGGAAGCACTGCTGTAAAACAGGAGGGGAACATTAGCAGGGAAGTCTCTCAGGGCAAAGAAGAGGAACAACACGTAGGGCGGCTCTTTCCCAGCATGCAACATAGGACAGAGATGAGAGGTGTACAAGAAGATGTCCCGGAGCCCCCCACCAGCAAGCGATATAACACGAGGTACAGAGCAAGACGTTCTGTACTATGATTCCCACCACGTTAGGCACGTTTCAACAGACAAAGTACTTCAAATAGTTGTGAAAGCACATAACAAAAAACAGACCGACATGAAGAAGAAGAAAAAGAAGAAGAAGGCAGTGACTGCTGGTTTCTTTAGCAGACATGCACATTGTGATTTTCATTATGACTCCCTGCAATATATGTCTACAACATTTTTTATTTTGAATTATTGACTTTAATATAAAATTTAAAGGTTGCAGCAACAACCTGAGCGGTAAGCCAAGCAACTCAGCAGATAATTCAAGGAGATAGCACTGAATTAGGCCAGAAGTAGGCTAATATATCTGTTTAGACACACAGACATCACCCTTGACCTTCTTTGGAGGATGGACTTTGAAAAATGTGAATGCTACTGCCAGGACCAGTGCTGACAGATCTAAGCTTCTGTTAAGAAACATTTCTACTGCTCCAAATAGACTTTATTGTGTTTACAGTGAAATTGCATTTAGAAAAGTCTTTGTAGCAGAATTTAAAGTCAGATGTTCTGAAATTATATTAAGGAATTGGCCCAAATTTAGCGAGATGGTGAAAATGTAGTATATTTGTACAAGAAATCCAGTAATTTTGTTAATAAGCTATTTCTATATTTTTTATATACCCAAAGTAGCAATGAACAGCACATACTGCATATACAAACACTTAAATTACTTGTTCTCTGTTCTAAAATGTAACTTACTTTTCCGTCATTGTTTAGTACTTTAACATGTCGTCACCGAACTAAATTACAACCATGATATCAGATATAAGCATCTGTGACTAGTTGATTTCTAATTTTAATGACCAGAAAACAGTACATGGGCCTCCCCACCTGGAAACTCTGTGCTTGAGCGTTCACAAACGCCAGTAATGGACCAATACAACCAGGGAAGTCTCTGATCACAGGAGACTAATGGTCTCTGAACTGATCACTGAGGCTAATAAAGACCAGCTAACGACATAGTCGCTGCGTTTGTGCTAATTGCTCTCCTTGGACCTCCGCCGTGGCCCTTGTCTCCCGAGCATCTGTCACCAGGCATATTCCCCGACACCGCTCAGACCCTGGCCTCAGCCTCAAAGCCGGGCACACCGCCAGAAACAATTGTCCTCTGGTGTCCTTTTACTATGGTGAGGTGAAAAAAAAGAATTGTCTAGGTGTAGTGTTTGTTTTGCAGATTTGCATCTTGGTAGGGCTGGAATTGTCCATGTTCGGACAAAGACCTCATACTTAAATAGTCTAAATAACCTTAACGTCAGTAATACAGTCCATCTCTAATCATTGTTGAAGTTAATATTGACTTTGTTAGTAACTTTTGGAGACCGTGAACTGTTTTATTATACCTTTAGGCATCTGCACTCATTTTAAGCACATCAGTGTTCAATGTACAGCCAAATCAATATGACTGTCATTTAATGTATACATTAATACACAAATATTGTGACAGTATGGAGTCACAAAATTTACTTAAAGTAAAGTTAAGCTGTGAAATATTTAACAAAGTCCAGGGCCTGTATTTTTTATGGGAAGCATTTCAAAATGTAAGCCCTCAGTTTGTAGTAAGTTTTATTAATGCTTACAGAGAGAGCAACCAATGCCTCACTATCAGAGAGAATATATCAGCATTATTGGATTATTGATTATAAATGATTTTAACCAGACATCGACTGACCAGGCAAATTTTTTTTCTGTAAACTGGAAGATCAATATAAGCAAGTTGATGAAGGAGTGTGATAGCAGCTCGTGAACACTGCCAAACAGTAAGACTTTGAGGAAGGTAGGCAGGTAGACAGTCAGACAGACAGGATGACAATGAGCATGATCTGTCAGTCAGTGTCTGAATCTGCAGTTGTCTTTTGTGTGATGATCATCATGTCAAGTTATGTTTTGTTATGTGTTACCATAAATTAAGTGCAGCAAAAATTAATTTTAATTTGCTTGATTTACATTTTCTTTTTGTTAGACATTGGATTTATTTTGGCATAAAAACACATATAATCTGTGTTTCGAATGCAATTTGTCTTGGCTGTGGAGCAGGACAGAGTGATTGATGTCTGGTGGTCCAGTTTCATCTGAAATTTTACCATTGTTGTGTTTCTATTCAGCAAGCAAGTTTAGAAACATATTAGCACATTTTGAAAACCAGCCACGCAAATCACACTTTCTAGCTGCCAAAATTTGCAGATTTTTTTTTTTAAACAAACAAAGCCTAAAAATGTTTATAAGAAGTAATTTTTCCTTGAGTGGCCATCAATCATCAGCATACACTCTGCTTTTCATAAGAAAAGTACAGCACTATTAACAAATTAATTACAGGATTTGAGGCAGGAAAAGTAAAAAGCTTTGTATTTGATTTTTACTAATTAGAAAAATAGGGATCTATCAGCTAAATCAGAGTCTGGGATTTGATAAAAAAACTAATTTTCTAAGCACACACAAGCCTTTTGGCATTATTGGAAATTTTAACAGACTCAGGGGGGCCTAAGTTGTAATTTTACGATTTCTTTACTCCCAAAATAATCATAATTGAAGAAAAAAATGTAAAAGAAGTGTGGTTGGTGTGATATTAAACTATGATTCTTGTAAGTGTAAACACTCATACCCAGTGTTAAATTTCTTTTTTTACTTACCCCATTGGGCAAGTGGGTGAGAAACATGCAATTCTACTATTTGACTCTACAACTCTACTCAGTTGTTACTTGCCTCCAGACAAATTGTTTTATTTACAACAAACAACTATGACTTAAGTTAGTTGTAATATCAGCAAGAAAGATGCAGTCAGCTCATTATGTCTCTCTAACCAACTTGTTGGTGCACAAATATAGTTTGATTTTCACCCACGTCCTCAATCATCATCCAACTAAACTCCTGCTCAAAGGAAAATTAAAACGGTCATGTGCACTTGACTTAACTTTACCTCCAACCATTTTCTTGTGTATGCATGTGTAGTGCTGAGGAATCTCAACAGAAAGGCTGGACGGTGTCTAATTCGGTGCATTTTTTTTCCAACTTGTCCTATCAGGTAACTGAGCCACTAGATTTACCAGTCCAACGCGGCATTTTGCTTGTCTGGGTTATAACTTTTTTTTTTGAGCCCTGACTCCTTTGATGCTTAAGCACAGTGTAAGTTAAACTATCATGCCACTATCATGCCATTTGTATGTGCAAACAATACTTTAACAATTTTTTTATTTTGTAAATGACACTGGCTGACATGTGCTTCTTGGCAGCTACAACATACGGACAGTTCTTGGCATAAAACATATCAGTGTCTGCCAAATCAAATTCATATATTGTAGACAATTTTGAGATCATCTTTTTATATGAAGGCAAGGTAGGGCATCTATATTTTTTCATCACACAGACCGTGTGATGCATGTGCAGCAGTGGCCATTTTGAAGCACTGACGCATGGTGCAGCATTACAATGGGCAACAATTTGCATATCATTTCATGTTGGGGATATTAGATTAATGGCTTGTGACTGGTGTGATGAATACTAATTTACCTTAAATCATGTCACTGTTCAGACATCCCCACCCTGCCTAACAGGCAGCAGAGCAGCTAAGCTGCCAGACATTTCATAAGGTCAGCTAACTTCCCTAGCCAAGCTCTTCCTGTTCCTCATTCGTTCTAGCCAGTTATGGCACTTGTTGTAAATGTTTGCTATTCCAGGGGCTGTTAGCTTCACTCTTGAGGATATATGGGCCCACCACAGGGGTTAATACTGTCCCTTTTTACCCTGGCAGACAATAAAACCTGCTGATAGTGTCAGGAGTAATAGCAAAGCTAGGTCTGATGAAAATCATAAATGTTGTGGCACTCCAACCCCTCCCCCCAATGGCCCCAGTTTGACTCCCAGCATGTCGGTCCGTGGCACAGGAAGTTTCATGGCCATGAGGTGAAATGATGTTAATGTTGTGTGAAAAGGCTACCGGGATAGGTAGGAAAGCAGAGTATGATATAGTATGTTAATGCCATTAAGCTGCTTTAACTCATCCCAATAGGCTGTGCAGTAAAACAATGTGACATGGACATATAAGAACAACATAAAAGAACCAAAGGCCAAAACAGTACTGCAGATTGTCCACTATTTCTAAAAAAAAACCACACGATGGTATTTTGATAAGGGTACATGAAGGTCATGCTTCCAGTGCTGATATTTTTTTTTAAATGTAAAGTGTAGTATTTGTACAAAAGATTAATGCAATACCAGTATTTAGAGTGTCACGGTATTAATGATAATCGTGATATTTAAAAATGAACGTGTGATATTGTAGGATAAAAATACATATGATAATATTATGTAAATAATAAAACACCTCTTAAATAATGCCTGTCTCTTTGAATTCTTATTTTGTCATAGTGGGTGGCCATAATGCACCTTAATGCTAGTTGTCAATGGCCCTAAAAATAAAAACTTAATTTAAATTAATTTCCTTTTATAAACTTATTTTTATGTTGTTATGGTTACCTCTCTATACTAATATCTTGAGTTTCACTGATTTGCCAAAAAGAGGGAAAATTTACACAATAAACAAAGGCAAAGACTTGAGGAATAGACTTTTTTTGTATAGATATCACAATCATATCCCCATCATAAATTCCTTTAGCTACAATAATATGATGTTTAGGGAAAATATAATATCTTGACAGCCCTAACCAGACTCAATTCATGTTTCCTCTTTTCCCTAAAACATTGGTACAGAGTTTAAATGGTTTTAGAAATTTCGGAGAAGGTATAAGAATTAACAAATTCTGCATACAGCTGCGCATTTATTAGATGTTTTTGTTACAAATTGTATGGAAAAAGAAAACTAGACAAGCTAGAGAACTGATGACCCAATACAGGGTCATGTAAAATAGCAAAAGTGTGCCCCAGTTTTTATAGAAAAAGATTTTGAATCAAGCCTTGTTTTACTGGATGTCCCTAATGAGCACTTTGACTGATTAACATTTATGTTGGTTTGTCAATAAAAAAGCCATTATGAGCTTGTGTAAGATGCTGCTATTGAACTATAACCATACTGTATTGGTACATGTTGTATGGCTCTCTATGGTGCAGTTAAGCTGGACTGTAGATTCAAATTTATAGTGATAATTTCATTACTTTATGCCACTGCATTAGCCATCATATCTATTTTACATGAATTTTTTTAATGTTATGCAGAACCACTTATTTTATCAGTATGTGGAGATTTTTTTCTCATTCAGAAGTGTGTGTTTGTGTGAGTTCATACATTCTCCTGAGAGTAGATGGCTAGCCAGGAGTATGGAGGGAGGAGGTGGGAGGGTGTCCAGAGGGAGCTGTTTGATTGATGTGTTTTGGGGGTAGAGGAAGGTGGGGGGGTGGGGGGGCGGGGGGGTAGTTTTGAGGATGAGGAGGGGATAGGAGCTTGATGGGACTCCACGGCAGGAGGGAGGCAGGGCTCTTAAGTGGGGGAGGAGGGGATGGGAGCCTTTAACAAGCCCTAGATTGTTAGTGACAGGCAGATACTTCAACACTTAAAGTAGAAGGTTTGATTTAATCACAGAGCTGTCATTTGTTATTTGTCTGGCTTGCTCCACCGAGGCCACGGCTGATCAACTGCCTGGTCCCAAGAGAGCCCTTTTTCCCCCTGTAATGTCTAAATCCCCAGCACAAATTACAGGCCTGCACCACCTCCAATCCCCACCCCTCCACTCCCCTCCCTGCTTCAATCCTGCCATGTTAGGAGACCAAGTCCTGAATAGGGGGTTTGCAAAAAGAGGAAGGCGGGTTGGCAGAACGTGAGCAGAGGATGGAGACAGGTACTGGGAAAGAGAGAGGAAGATGGAATGGCCTGAGGGCCACTAAAGATCATTAATAGGACTGTCAGGGAGGTTGCCAGTTGGTTAGTGTCTCATAAATAAGAAATGAGCCCCTCCCTACTCGCCCATTCTAGTTCATTAATAATGCCTGCTGTGGCTATTTTGTTGCATCGCACTTTACGGGGAGCAGAGTCAGAGAGATGGAGCGTGATGAGGGGAATTCAGGAATACATGCCACACTTCTCTGCTGTTTTTGATATCTAATAAAATGGTAGATTATACATTCACAGTATGTTCAAATTCTAGTCAGGTAATTCCTCCACCAGTAAGGAACAATTGAATAGGGTGAAAGGTTGCTAACAAAAGGACAGAGAAGACAAGAAAGCCTCCTATACCCTTCCCTTCCTATGACTAAAAAATATGGTCTTTTTAAACACTGGTTTTCCTCATTTTTGGTGGGTAATACAAATTACACCAGTTTCAGCCCACCATTCTCTGGAGATCTGGACTGACAGGAAAAGAAATCACCAGATGTTCAGATTGAAAGTGATGAGAGAGGGGGGTTGGTTTTTAAAGAGAGAGGAAGCAGGTTCAGGGGGGTCAGTCTCCAGGTAAAAGCACTGCCTTTTAATTAGGGTGAAAGGATATGATTCTTTCATAAAGGCCAGGGGCCTGGGAACTGTTGAGGCTGATAGTAGTCAATGCCGCTCATTAAGGCTCCCTCCTGCTCTCCGCTCTCGACATGACTCCATCTGAGAAGGCATAGATAAAAGGCTCAGCCAGGTCACAAATCACAGAGAGCTTCTGGGTTTTTGCTCCATATACTCAATATTTCCTTTCTTCACCTCTCTTACTTTTCTTACCCTCCATTTATCCCCTTCTCAAGCAATGTATACATATTCATACTAGTATGAACTTTGGACAATATCTGGAGAATCAGATTTGGACATTGTCTGGATTTGCCCTTTCACATATGTCGCCACAACAAGACACTGTCAG
Source organism: Acanthurus leucopareius (assembly GCA_029814765.1). Lineage (NCBI taxonomy): Eukaryota > Metazoa > Chordata > Actinopteri > Acanthuriformes > Acanthuridae > Acanthurus > Acanthurus leucopareius. The sequence continues at coordinate 3,190,022 of JAQMCX010000047.1, forward strand.
TTTCAGATGGGTTCTCATACTGGATATAGTCCATTTTGTTTAGGTTGCATCTTATTAGCATGCAGGAGGTAGGACATGATGAGAAAAGTTTGTTGTGGATATTGCAGTGTTTTTTTGAATACCCATCCAAGATGGTGGATGAGACATGTTAGAAACATTAGCATTCCCCCTTTCTCATTGTCAAGTCTTCGGACAATGACTTGCTCTATTCACACATGGGGTCTTGGAACGTTACATTAAATATGTACTAAGGAGCTGATTAATTCAGATATTCGCATTAGTCATGGATTATGCTCAATTGCACCAAGGTGAGCTATATTTTAAAAGTGGGACCCACTGCACAGATGATGTTACATTTGATGACTTCTTCTCTCAAAAGGGGATCTCTTTTATGAAGAGAGCTAATGATCGGTCTTTCTCAATTGGTGCTTTTATTTGCTTGTTTATCAGTTGCATGCAGTCTCTCAGATGCAATTCAGCTGACTGATAAAACTGCAAAGGATAAGTATCACTATTGTGTTCATGCATACTGAGAAGCATGCTGGATCTTCCAAGGATGGTACTAAAAAAGGGTCAGAACTAGGTGAAATATTTGTTTCATATTGCTCTTGAAAGTGGCTGTAAAATTTGCATGAGGAGCATTTGTAGATTTTTCTTTCATCTTTTCCTTTGTAATTGTAACCTAATGCCTTTGGCCTGTTGGTGAATTCTGGATCCCTAATTTCTGATCCCCCATCTCGTCTCCCTTAAAGCAAAGGGTTGAGTTCTGGTTGGTTTTAGACTTCAAACAGAGCCAAGTGAGTGGCAGGGGAAAGAGAGAGAAAGCATGACAGAGAGAATAGCAGGAGGCCAGCAGCCAGAGCGAGTGATGTATGATTTTATTCATCCGTTCTTCCTGTTCCTGATTAGGGGCCTTTAAACTGTGATCGATCGGCCCTCAGACCAGCCTCAAATCAAAGGCAGATACTGTATGTGCTGAGTGAGAGGGAAACATATGGAGGCCCTAGAAGCCTGTGACTCTGAGGTGCACAGCAAGAGGTTGATTCACTTTGTGCCGGCCAGCCAGGGAATAGGACAATGAGGAGGGGGTTGCAAGGTGATGAAAGACCATGGCAGACACTTACAGGCTGACGAGTAGAAATGCATGTCGTACTCCCTGTCAGTACATACGCAGCTACAGGCACAGATAAGCCTAACCTCCCTCAACTCCTCCTGTCTGTTGTGCATGTTGTCGGAGCGGTCATGTGCAGGTGGGACTGCAGGCCTTGACAGTGCAGCTCTTGCCTCCAAACAACAAGAAGGAGGATCCGTCCAACCGCCAAACCCAGATGCTTAAACTCCCTGTCCTTCAGTTCCCCTCATTTTCCTTCACCTCATCCAATCCCTCCACATTTTCTCCAACACCTCCCTGCCGAACAGTCTTCATCCACATGAGATGAGCCCACATCTTTGAGAGATGAACACACTGCAAACAATTTATGATGCCTTTCCAAGGAAGTCGGATCTGTTCTCCATACCTTCGGGACCTCTTTTCTCCCCCTTTTCTCTTTTGCAGATCCGCCAAAAGAACATTCTGATATCATCCCTTTCAGACTGAAACCTCGTATCTCCATATTTCTTTTTTTTCTTCTCATAAATCAATGCTGCCGGCCACCCTTTGTGTCTGTCTTTGAGTGTTAAATACGAGTAGTTATTTGACTATATATAAATACACAATAAAAATTTTCGATGGTGCAGTGTTATTATTTTAAAAACACAGGGGTTTTTTTTTTCATTTCCTAAAGAAGTAATGGTTTTGGACATGCAAGGTTTCCGCCTAACAGCGACAATATGTAATCTCTGGCTGGAGGAATGGCAGACAGACATACACATGTGCACAGTGCACATTTGTTTTCCTGCTCTTGACCTACGATCGACTGTAGAGCCGCGAAGAGAGAGAGAGCAAGAGAAGGGCTGCCTTACAACAGATGGTTCTCCTTAAGGAGCTGAGATGAAACTCTTTGTGTTACAAGTGCTCTTTGGTCTTTTTTGAGACCCCATTCGGTTCAGGCTCCCCTGCTGGGCTTCGTTCCAATGCGTTGAGGCCAAATGAGTGCATAGGCATGCATACACATACACACACGGTTGGGTATCCGCTGATTGGTCTCACCTGTCGTCTTGCTTTGAGTTATTGAACAAACTGAGTTACAGTCAAGGCTAATAAATTGTTGTTGAAAGTGTTCTGCAATCAGCCTGGAATTATGGGTCTTGTCATTTGACATTTGACATGGCTATATTGAGACTATGAATTTTCCTAAACAATTCAATAAAACACAGATCGGAGAATTACAAATGGCCAAAATGCATGAAGTCATTGTTTTTGCTACAAGTAACCGAAAATGTTTTGTTAATTCTATATAGTAGGGCACTTACAGTCAGAATTTTATCTTATGCACTCATGTTATACAATTTAATGTAATTAATCCTCTTTTCCCATTGAAATTAGAAATGTTTAAAGATTTAGAGAAAGACTAATGAGTAATCCAGCATTGTTTATAGGTAGCTCTAATGAATGATTACCACACACGTCTCACCCAGCAGCTTGTTAAGACTGATATCTGGAGCCTGAAACAGATTGATGTTGAGTCTAGATAGGAAATGGAGTGCGTCTACCAGCCGAGGCCTGTCTCCGAAGAGCTGGGGGGAGGGAGAGGAGCGATTGCATCCCCAGCAGAGTGATGGCATCACTTCTAAAAGCGCACACGCTCGTGACAAGTAAACTGAAATCATCATTGATGTTATTTATTTTCAAATGTTCCCTGCTTGACAGGCGACATCTTGTTCGGCACGCATCCCAAGGGAGGCCGCGGTGCTCAGCGCTCCTCGGCTCCATCACGCGCAGACAGCCGTTCGGTGCTGACACCAAAGCGGTGGGACTCACCAGAGACTTGCTCTGGAATTTGTCACAATCCTGCACCACACGAAGAAAACACAAATGCACTCAGCTCCTTGTTTACACACATCCAGATCTGTCGCAATACTTGTCTCCCACCTCAGCAGCTGCCACTACACTAGAAAAAAAAAGAGATTGTTTGCCCAAAAAAAAGCAAGTCCGTTAAAGATTTGATTTTTTTGTGTGAGATAAATGTCAACAAAAGTTTAATCTGTGGAAACTGAGTAAGCTGCAAATGCCAAAGCAACGACTTCATGTCTCTGTCTGATTTAGACATGACATGAAATTCAAGAGTAAATTAATGTGTCTCTCAAAACAAATTTTTAAAAACGTCTTTCAAAAAGCCAAATCAAATCTTTGTGAATTGTTGTTACTGGAAGTTGTTTTGCTTGATCAAAAATTTATCCAAATATTGACTACTGACCAATGCTAATCACTGCATATTACGTTAAGCTCCATTTTGTTACCCTATTTTTCCAAAGATAGTGCAAGGTTTTCTTTGCCAGTTTTCCACTGTAATCCATCACAGACATCATAGTCGCCGTCCCAACTACACAATTCAACGCTACTAACAACATAAGCCTGCCAGCCTGGTCTATCTCAGCACAGACAGGCTCAGTGTCTGTGGGTATGTATGTGTGCCTGCACCGTTTTTGTGTCTTTGGTAGCCTGGCCCATCCATTCATGTGTACATGGCCTCATTATCAGTCAGTAGCTGTCTGAGCTCAGGGGAGGCAGTGCAGATGAAGGAGCGAGCATGGCGGTGGGCAGGTAAACCAGCCGTGAGCCAACACCAGAGCCCAGATCCCCCCGGCACAGCTCTGCTAAAGGAGTCCATTTGTCAAATGCGCCTCCACCGAGGCCCGCCAGGGAGTACATTACTGGCTGGGGCCCCTGCAGGGATCAGTCCTCTGACTCCCAGCCACACTCACTCACCAGGCTGGCCGCCCAAGGTGCTTCCTACAGTCAGCAGTGACCAGCCCCCAGCCTGCACTCATTCGATTGGCCCATTAATAAAACAGCCCCCACCCGAGAGCAGGGGACATGCTCCAATGCTCTGGACATCGCTCTCTCCAGCTAATGGGCCAGCGGGGAGAGGCCTTTGTCCGCACCCGACTCCCTCACATCCTTCAACATGTCAGACAAGACAATGCAAGGAAGGATGGAGGGCTTTGACTGTGTAAAGCCCAGATCATGTTGTATGTGAGCCCAGGCTAGAGCTCAGTATTCACAGTAGACCTCAATGTGTCTTCAGTCTGGGCAAGTGCCTAAGCCTTACTCGATCAATCCCACTTAGCCTCACTTGGCCGAACCGCCTCAATTGTGTCTCCTCTCAAAATGATTATGGACTAGCTTGCATGTGTCACCACCATAAAACTCTCTACACATTTCACAGCGATTCCAGCCACAATCCACCAACCCTTGTACCTCCTCCTACTTTCTAAGACAATAAGAATTTGGCTAGTTTTTCTCTTTGTCTCCCTCTTCCCTGTCTTTGTTTTGAGCTCAGATAGAAGCTGCTCTGATTCACAGCTGGGCTCCTGGGGAAGAAACAAGTTTTGTTTGTGTTGTTATAGGGCGTAAATCTAACAAGAGAGGTGGAGATCGAGCACTAAGGCTTATGGATCCCTCAGGGGTCTTACTGAACCCCTCACTAAATAACTCTGAATCGAAAATACATATGGAGCTGTAAACTGTTCGCATAAAGGAGCACTTGTTCTCCTCAAGGAGAGTATCAGATTTACTGGCTCCACAGTCTGTCTACTGGATTCCCCCCTCAGCACATTAACACAGGGAAGACATGCAGGAGAGACGCAGTTAGTGTACATAAAGTTCATTGACTGAAATGTTTTTGTGATGTATCCAGCCAAAGCCTGGAAGAAGCAGCTCCGCTTTGACGTTCATCTTTGAACCTCTGCATGAGGTGGTGGTCTACATTATCTGGAACTCAATAGCTTGCTTTCCCCTACAGCTCTAAAATGAAATCTCCAGGGGACCTAAACCTGGGGCTGTTTAGAGAGCAATTCAGTTGCTGCTATTACCATAGATATGTACTTCCTGTTTGGCGGGCAGAGAGAGAGCAAGAGAGAAAGAGAGAGACAGTAAATGGAAAGTGCAAAATTGGTGCCATAATATTGCCAGACACAACTCAGGGGAAGAGGTGGCTCTCCTCAATTATTAGCTTAAGGAAACAGTCTAGAGATTTATGAAAATCCCCAGGTGACTTAGAACGGCTCTAGTCACTTCCATATGTGACCCTGAGGCTGAGTGGTTGACAGGGCCCTTCCAGGCCGATTAGACTCCCAGGCCCAAGCTGAGAGGCCTGCCTTGTTGGCAGCTGGTGGCCAGGGGAGCATAGCCTCTTGAGCTCAATTGGTAAAGATCACAGATGTAGAGGCCCAATGAGGGCAGCCCGTTGCTGGGTCGCCACAGCCAGTGAGGCCCTCCTCCTTGACACTGGGTTTACTGTTACCCTCAGTCCCTTGAAGAGGAAATAACAGAGGCGCCAATTAAAGCTTTAAGACATTAAATAAAAACCCTCTGTTGTTGCCTTTAAAACAGCCCAGTTAATGCTTGTTTGTCTTTACGATGGAACCCCAGTCAGCTGCCATCGCTCTGCTTTCTATTAAAGAGGGATCGAGTGGTTTCGTGTCGAGTTTTTTTTCCCTCCGCTTTCGACAATCTTTCCCCTGCTTTCCAGCTTGCGGCTTGATTGCTATATAAACAACCTTTTTTATTGCTGAAATACATACTGTTAGAGGGAGGAAGTCCAGATTTTGTAGACTTTTGAGGTAGTAAACAGCTTACTTCTGTGAACATCCACAGGCTATAATGAGTACACTGTCTGTACTGTTTAAGTGATTTTGCCAATCAGAATACATTTGCAAGCCAAAGGGCTACCCTGATGGAGGTCTCATGATGAGCACCCATGAGGCATCCTGATGTTTTGAAGCTTTTGTTTAATGAATCAAGCCATTTTAAAAATCCCAGAAATGTCAATGCCTTTTTCGAATAAAACAGGCTATCAGACGGAGCAGTGTAAAAAGCTTTAAGTTGGAGGAAAAAGTAGATCCAAGCTGACACTTTTAATACTCCCACACAAAGGCCACCTGCAGAATTTGTACTCTTAATGCAATTACAGTGGTTTGATTTCTTCATTTATTTTTTTCAGAATGGTTTTATTGATTTATTCCTTATTTGACCAAAGATGTTTTTCTTTTTAACAACACTAGATGTCTGCTTTAATATTTTCCTCTTTTTACTGCATACGTCACTTCACTTTAATGAAGTGCAGCATGCAAGCACTTAGTTTTGGGGATTTCTGTGTTATTGAATTTAGATAACCTGTTAAGTCTTACAGGACAAAGCTCCATTATCATGCTCTCCCAATATGTGAAGGAAAGGGAATAATAAGCTTAAATAAACTGCATTCTTTTAATGTTTGAACACCAAACACCGTGGAATTTTTTTTTTGAATCTCAAAATGATAGGCTCTGTGCGTCTACTGACTTTTCAGTGCCTGCAATGAAGCCCGCGCAGGCAGGAAGTTATGATCGACACCCCTGCAGCTAGTCTACAAAGGGGCAGTGGAACAAAGGAACAAAAGACCAATATGAAACTGATGTCAAAGGCTCTTGGCTTCTGTCTCTGGAGCTGTATTGGTGTAATTAGCGAGGAAGGCCCTTGCCCTTGCACCAGTCTTCTATCAACCCCCCACCACCACCATCCCCGCAGGGGTCTGGCATGAGGAGGGTCAGGGCAGCTCACTTGGGGAAATGGAAGGAGTGGTCGTTCTGAGTATGTCCCGAGGGAGGACGGGGTTAGAAGTCGTGGCAGGCTTGTGGCCAGATGAACGAGGGAGCTGTGATGCAAAGAGGCTTTTCTGGCATCATGACTGAGCCCTCTGAGCTAAAGTGCCTAATCCATATTACATGCACAAAGGCCTCGCAGATTAGCAGACATCTTCATCAAAATGAATTAAAACTTATCAATTTGGGGGGAGAGACTAGGAGTCCAGAGAGAAAATGGGCTTTTATCAAGAAGTGCTGAGGAGACATTTTCCTCTAAGGTTCTTCATAGGTTAAGATATTCAGGTTGAGAACCTTCACCTCTGATGTGGAAGCCATTAGTTTGGAGGGCAAGGGTCTCCTGGCTAAGAATATGGGATTTAGGGTACTGACACACACAATTATGGGCTAAAATGGAAACCATCTGACTGGTGTTCATGTCTTAACTCATTTGTCGTGACTCTTTTCCACACTGGCTGAGGTCTAATAACTAGACCAGCAGTAAAATGTGTTTCTTGTCTCATTGTTGCTTCCAACAAAGTCTTCACATATAAACTCAATATTAAGTAATAATATGGCCTTCGGCATGGCCTCAATTGGACTGTACTTTATATAATAATGAGATGTGATTGAATAAAAACAATTTACTGTTGATGTGCTATAAACGGTTGAAATCTAATTTCAGTAATTTTCTCAGTCTCTTCATCATTAATTTGTCATTAGCTGGATGATGAGGACTCCTCATGCTTTCAGTATAAAGGGGTTATTCTTCAGTGAAATGCCAAACAAGAATACAACAAGGGTAGTGTGTGAAGAGTGGCATGATGAAAAGAGGGATTCACAAGCTTGATTTGTTGTTGATTCAAGTGAGGAGAGTTCATGAGTGTGGTGTCAGACAGTCATTGCGTGTAAAATGACCACAATATTCCAGCGTAGCTCCTTTGAAGTTCTCACATTGGCTCCGTCTTTGCCTCATGGTTTGGCGGTGTTAAGGACCGCAGTTCACCTGACTGCAATTAGCTGACTTGTGGTTTGTTTACCTTGGTTTGCAGACTGGATTTTTGAGCAACGATGAAGTTTGCCACCAGTTCAATGAAGAGATGACTGTAAACAGCTGGCGTCTTGGTCCATAATTAAATTTGAAATCAACCGTTGTACATTTTATTTTGGATGATAATGTGATATTCCTAACTTAATTTAAACTCATTTACTTACTGTTGACGTGTATTTTGCAAGCGGGGACTTTTTTGGAGTTTTTCCTATTTGTTTGAGGCTTGTTTCCGTCCCTGACTGGGGTTAATATTAGATTACGCAGTTTCTTTTTGTGTTGTCCATGCAGAAACTTGACAGCATCATGGATTATATCATGAGAAAGTCATTGAAACAGCACTGTGGGCAACAGTCCATACACACTATATTAAGTTGAGAACAACATTTTGTAATCATTTTATAAGACTCGGTAACTCGATCAAGCATCCTTGTCTCTGAGCTTCTTTATTAGACAAACTCCTCTAGAAGTCTGAAAATGGGCCAAGGTCACAGTCATCCAGAGAAAGCTGCAGCATATCCTTTTTTTTTGAGGAAGGAGTAAGCTCTACGCATAGAATGAAGAGCACAATGTTCCTGTTCCACATCCCCTATGAGACAAAACTGGGAATCAATAAAACTGCACAGGGCGTAGTTAATCTACCCACCACCATCTTAGTCTCTATTTTGAGCGTGAGGGAAGCCGGCAGCCATTTTGTTTTCCTGTTTTCCTGAATGGCTCCTGTGAAAAGCAGCCGCCTGTGTATGGAGTTAATTAAGCCACAGTTTTAGAGCCATAATTGATTAAATCATAGTCAAAATAGAAATTGCGGGGCCCCAGCAGCTGTGTCTGACTGAATTAAAACCAGTGGCATCCTCTGCTGGTGAAAGGATATGTTAATAAGGCTTTGAATGCAATCAGATTTTGTTGTTTTTGTCCTTTTTTAAGCCTGCGTGCTTCTTTTTTTTCCCTAACACTTTTCCTCAAGGGGTCTTATTACACACTTCTGTAACACTAGAGAGTTAGTGTGCAACGCAGTGGGAAGCCAAAAGACCCTCCCCCAGCTCCCTTAAATCTGTCAAAGCATCTGCCTCATCCACCCTGGCAAATCCTTTGACGTGTGGGGCGAGAGAGCGGGCCTTGTATCATTCATGAATGCTGGTGGATTTCCATATCTGACACTACGCTGACTTACTGCTGGGAGCACTTGTGCCCACATTCAATCCTCCGCCGAGAAATGCGGCAGCATATGGTGACCGGGGAGACGTTGCATGTGCACAACTGTGCTCCAGCGTGAACCATGAACAATCATGCACACACACACATGCACACACACTCAGACATTTCCAGAGTTGCACACATACATACGATCAAAATCCGAAATTGGAATGTGCAGGAAATAAATACATGAATTTATGCTTTATGTTCTGTATGCCCTGTGTGGTTTCCATCATCTCTCTTATTCACGCTCCTTATTCTCACTCCCACTCCCTCTGCTCCTTTCCCTGGTTGACCCTATCTCTGCAGTATAGTACAGGGAGGTAATGATGAGAAATGGAGTTATAATGCCAGTTGTTAAACCTCAGGCCGTGCAACAAATGTGCTTCAGAGACCCTGCATTTGTCTCTGAATGGATTAGGTCTTTGCTCTGGTAACCCTATATTTAATCTCACTCTAGTCTCTGCCGGCAACTTCTCAAGGTAACAAATATTCTGTCATTTTCTCCTCCTTATGTCTTTACTGTTGTTGCACCTGAGCTACTGCAGAGGCTTTGTTTTCTCTTGATTATCTGTTGTTTTCTAATACAAGAGGAATGGAGTATAAAACACTTATCACTGAGAGTGTCTGCTATCTGTGAGACTTGGCCATGAATGTCAGACTTGCATTAAAAAACAGCTTGTCTGGCTGTGCCGTTTGCTCTTAGCCAGCACCTGGGAGCCATTTCTCACCTGCCCTGCCTTATTGTCTTTTAAGAGTCCTCTGTCGGCTCAGACATTATCCTTTTCTCCCCAACAGCTCAGTTTCTCCTTAATAGTTATTTTCTGCCCACTGCCATGTGGTCAAAACCTAGTTAATATTCTGTAATGAGAGGTCAGACAATGCACTTAATTTCTCTTTCTTTTCATGAGGATTTTGTGCAGTTGAAATTCAAGCCTTTTTATGGTTATTATGAAATTAGATTCACTTATAGTCCCCAGTGTTGCATTCAAACTTTTGATTTTAGTTTCATTTGACAGCAACAACCTTTGACCACCTGATCAGGTGGTAATGGCAGTTTCCTCCAAAGTGCCACAGATGATACGGTTATTATTCTCAGAGAGCAAGAGAAGTCATAGAATGTTAATAAAGTGGTGCCAGTCTGTATTAAATTATCAATGTGCATGAAAAATTCATCTCCAAACGTCTCTTATTCTTTGGGAGTCTGAGCACAATTCACTTTTATCTTGTTAAAGGAGTGGAAATTTTATTACAAGGGAAAATAACACTACTTGTTTTCCATTTTCCGTCTCACATCCCAAGCAGTGGTTTAGATGTGAGAAAGCTCTGATTATTGCGAACACTTTGGTGTTCACGCATAATTTGGTGAGGTTTGGTCGTCCTCTATGTAGGCTGTATAACTCTGAAGCAAGTGGCGTGGCTGTCCTCTCTGAATGCAATGCTGCAGTGAAGCATTTCAGAGGCTGTTATTGCAGGCACCCTGCTAAGTGCCCATAAATTACTTGCTAATCTTACTTCTCCAATTTCCATCTTTTTTTTTCTTAGTGTAAATTATACCCTGGTGGAGACAAATCAGCAACAAGACCACATAAGGCTTTGCCTTCTGTTTTCATGTTTTCTGGACAAGAGCAGCAAAATGTAGTTTTTGCTTCTGTCAATCTTCCAAACAGCTCGGGAGGATGGAAAATGAAAGCTGTGAGTCCATAAACAATCCTGTATCAAATGCAGGATCTAGTTTGCACATTTTCTCCTGCCAGCACTGTGAAGAAGATAAAGAATGTCAAGGTGACATGTGCATGCTTTTGGAGGGAGAATAAAGACAGCAATGTCCTTGCTGATTCTATCAGTGGGAGCCATTCTTTACCTTGTTCATTGGAAGAGGAGGGAGTGGGGGAGGGAGGCCATGAGAGGGTGGAGGTGTAGGAGAATAAAAGCCAGAGAGAGCATAACATCCCTCCTAGAAATGCTAGTCTGTTATCAGCTCCAAACTGCTTTTCCTCTCCGATCGATCTGTGGTGTTGGGCAATGCAAATGCTGCTGCTTGCCCTGGGTATTCCACCATCAATGGAGAGTAATTATCTTTGGCAACAACCAATATTGGATTGTTAAGCGTCAGGATAAGGTAGCCGGCAGAGCCTTCAAACAGTCACTCACCTCTGTGGGCTTGAAGGCTGATGGATGGATCAGCTGGGACTAGCTGCTAGAGGGGCTCCTGAGGCAAACTAGCAGAGTTACCAGCTCTCATCTCTCTCTGCCCTGGCAGCGCAGCCCTTTGAATCCCAGAGAAAATTCATTTTTAATGTGCCTGGCGGAGGGCGCTTTTTGTTCTACATCGCCTCGATCAATCAGGACGACTTTTCATGTCGAACAGGAACCTCCAGAAACATTTGCCATGAGGGCTTGATGAGCATAACTTTCAAGACGGCTAAAAAGGAGCTGCCTGGCAAGCCTTTACATGCAATAAATTCAGGATTGTGGTTTCAAAGAGCTGCAACCAGCATATGAGTGAAAATCCATTACTACTGGAATACATTTCTACATGCATTTTGTTTCTGTATCTTATTCAGTCGCTTGTACATCTGTAGAGCTCCTCTATAACTGTAAAGTTCTTTACTTTTATTTGGGTCTCCTGAGAGTCATTCAAAGTGTCTGACATCCTGTGGCCTCTGTTCTCAGTAGCACTACTTGTGTTCTGGAGTACGCTGGTGCTCCAAATGGATGACCTAGAAATGTTGTCCGTATTGAAAGATGGGAGTCATTGAATAAGGTGCTCATTCTCACATAGTTGGTCTAAGCTACTCGAGCCCCCGTAATGAATAAATCATAGATTCTGCAAGGCTCTCCAGAAAGAAATTACAATGTACAGCTGCAGAAATAAAATGGAATAAAACATGACTGTGTTCCATTTTGGCGGTGACAGTCTATGTTGTGCCTCTCCACCATCATTACTAGTAATGGTGAGGATTCAAAGTAGACATATTTGTGATTAAAACTTACGGAATAGTTTTTAAACTCTCGTTAAAGTAAGTGCCCAGTGCTGCTGATTAATAGGACAATAAAAAGTAGAAATTCTCATATAGCCCTCTCTAGTTAAGCCTAATAATGCTGTATCCTATGAGGTATTTGCCAGTTGAGTAGTGCTCTGTGACTGTGCCTCTTTTTTCTTAAAAACCATAAAATAATGCAGATACTGTAAATAAAATATAAATTCTTTCTCAGTTACATAAAAAACATTTACTAAATACCTGCTACAGCTAATTTGAAATCAGCTACTGGGCTAGTTTGTGGTTCATCTTTTAGTGTCCTCAGGCCTTGATATCTTTCACTAAAGGATTTTTCTCTTGATCAGGTCACAGTTTCATGAACAAGATGATGAGCAGCAAAAAAAATCATCCTCCAAGAAGTATTTAGCTAATAGCTTTATATTAAATTTACCCATATTGGTCGATACAAACACTTCCTGTCAACATCCAGTTTTGAATCAACATATTTGTGCCTCCATTCCTGTCTTCTCTCTTTACATAACAGCTTTTACTGTACATGCACCTATTTTAGGAAGCTGTTGAGGAGGGTGTATTGTATGCCAGATGCTATTTCCACAAGGCAGATATTTGGACCAGGCCCCTAGATCCACTCAGTCAGTGCTGGCTTACCTGAGATTAACTGTTCTCCTGGCTGAGGCTGGCGGCATTAGCGGCCCACCGCTGAATGGATGTGAAGCCGAAAAGCTGGCTGTTAAAGTGTTGAAGGACAGAAAATACGCCCAACCTTTCTCCCAGGGGTGATGTAGTGGTTAGACCCCTACCTCGGCAGCTATATGTGGCCTTGCTAGCTTAAGACTGAATCCTACTAGAGCCTCTCTCATGTGTCCATCGACAATGTTTTAGAAATCCTTAAGGAAAACTGAAGGAGGCTAATTTTCTTTACATCTTAGAATCTGATATGAACAAGTTATTGTCTGTCTTCTTCCATCTTCTGTCTTCTATCTTCTTCTGAATTAAAACCCAGTGAATCACAGATGTATTTGTGGGTGATAAAAGGCCTTTCCTTTAAAGGTAAAAGCTGATTACTGTCCTTACAAAACAAGATGGCGACAAGTTCCAATGTTTGTTCCACTTGGTCCTTCAGGGGAAGAAAGAGAAAAGGGGGAAAGCAGTTGCACTATGATCCTTAGAGGTATGGATGCCTTTGTGGCTTAAACATCTTTTGTTTCCTTTCCTTGCATCTTTGTGGCCAGTTTCCCAGGATGCCCTGCTGGTCCAACATCAGCTTTTCTCTTCCATACATTGTGCTGGAATGTTTCCCAGATTTAGTGTCATGTATGTTCTCTCTTTCTGGCCGCTGGCTGTTTTTAGCTGCTTTTGGTAAGCTGTTATTTTCTAGAATAAACAGAATCACAGCCAATTGTCCGATAGACCGGAGTCCATTCTCATGCTGTCTAACTGCCTCCTGTCAAAGTCCAAATGCTCCTGTGCCTTTTACTCTGACCTGTATGTGTATGTGGGTTGGTGGGTCGTGTGTGTGTATGCCTTGGGTTTTTAAAGATAGTGTGTAGGCTTGGGGATGACCCTTAATCACAGTCAGCTGGGAAATAATTACAAGTCTGGCATTGCCGACACAAACCCGCAGAGTAGGCCATAACTCTTATTGTTGTTGCATGCGAGTCAGTGCCGAACCTACAGGCAAAATGTGTAAATGCCCGGTTTGGGGTGGGTATCACAATGCATTATTTATCCTTCCGCAACACTGTATTTACCATTCTTTATGAAAAAGGATTTTGTTTCCCATAACAGAGCGGCTATTCTCTCAGGGGTATCTGTGGAATATAACACAGCATGGCAGAAAGTAAACACCAATCTTCTACTGGTCTCCAGAAAACTCCACAGGGAGGTGGAGTTGCAAAGGAGCCCCTTACTCTGCCTTGGCATTGTGCAAGCATAAGCCTCTTTCAACCTGACTTCAATCATGGCTAAGTTAAGCAGGTCATGAGAGTGAACAGGATAACCACAGGGCTAACTTTGTAGAGGACGTCAAAGCTCTATCCTCCTCCTCTTTAGCCTCTGAGAGTTCTCCTCTAAAGTACATTTTAAGAATACGATCTTCACTGTCGAAAAGGAACAGATGGATAGCCTTGCTCGGTCAGGACTGATGCCAATCCATACTCCCCAGGCTACTGAGAGGTTTAAGGAATCCTTGCAGACTGGAGGGGTCTGTAGTAGGGAATTTTGGATATTTTTTTAGATTTTTTTCCTGCATGTGCACAGTTGAAGTATTTACATTTGCTTACTAAATCCAGTTTGCCTGCATCATCATGGATTAAAATTTAACATTTAAACAAAAACAAATTTTCCTCATAACATATTTTTCTTTTCCTTAAAAAAAACTGCAGCCCTGATATAATATAATGAGCTTGACACTGGAGGTGTAATATTCTATGTTTTTATTCTAAATTTGACTCATGTAAAAAAATAAATCACATAGTATTGTTTAACTATTGCACAATAAAATTATTAGAGCTTTAATGAATGAAGGCAGAACAGACACATTCAGCTCCAGTATGAACTTACAGTACTGTACAACATACCGTAATGAATCACGCAGCAATAAAATGTTTACATGATTAAGTGGTATATAAGCCATTTAAATGAGTATGTATGAAGAATTTTTTTTTTCCAGGAAATTCGGTTCAATCTATCAAAATTAGAAGCGAAAACAATAAAAAGGTGCAAAAGGGTTGAAATAGACGAAAAAAAATCTGGGTCCATTATTGGAAATAGTGTTAACAAATCAGATCAAGCCCTCGTACATTGATTGCTCTGGTCTCGTCCTGTCCTCATTTTCAACAGCTGCTGCCACACACACACTCGCAGAGACAGACACACACACACCGTGGCTGACGCGCAGCGCAGCCCAGTCTCTCTCTCTGTTGCGCACGGAGAGCAGGTCGGAGAGGAGCGGAGCGCAGCGCACTGCGTTTTTCGGGACTTCTCGTCACACTAAGCGCGCCGGGATCTTGTGGATAACCGTCAAATGATATCTATAATGCACGACTAAGCCTCCGCACGGCTCTTGGATGTGTATTTCGTCGCCTTTTTCTGCCTGAGATCGACAAATACTTATGGGAATCTATTGTGGACGATCTGTCATCGGCGCTTTCACTATCCGACTTGGAATCCTATGAGCGGTGCTCGGGCTCGACAAAGATCCGCTGTGTTCTCCCAAGGACCCCAAAAAAATGCCCACAGAACTTTAGTGAAGTAAAAAGAAACTGAATTTTAATACTATTTCCGGAAGCTCTCGCTGTTTTCTCTTTCGAGAGACGGAGGAGAAATCGCCTCAGTGAAGATTTATTGTTCCGGCAGGTTATTCGGTTTTAAGAGTTTTCTCATCGTTTAACCTTTGAACATTCTTTTTTTCCGAATTGGATTTAACCCCAATAAGGCTCGCTTAAATATCTCTATGAATGCGTGTTCCAGTCGGGTTGATTTGGATATCCACCGCGACCGATCTCAGCGCATTTGGACTCGGTAAGGCTTCATGAAATTCTTCCGATGCTTTGTTGCTTTAATAGGTTTTCAGGTAAAATATGTTTTGTCGACGATTTTTAAAAAAATGGGCACAGTATCACTCGAAAGGGATTATCACAGTGTTTTAAAAAAGAAGAGTAATTGTTGGGGTTTTTTCTTATTGCCCGTCGCCGCCGGTGGCAGGCGCATTTTCCTTTCCAACGAGGCGCCCCGCACGTATCGCAGGCTTAGTAAAGATATAGTGGAGGCTCGAATAACATCCAAACTTACTTTTACATTTTTTTATTTCAATAATAAGTTTCGGTCCCTTTTGCTGTAATTCTTTATGGACTTGGTTGCACATTTGCACAGAAATTGACAAAATTAAACAAAAACTGGGTTTTTTTAAAAAAAGGGCATAAATAGAATAAATTCTAAAGATTTTTTTTTTGTCCGCACTGTGTGTATTGATATCCTGCCGTGAGGAGAACTGATAGGAAGTACATATAATTTTAGTTCTAAATGTTTTATTTACTACAACATTATTTGCTGCGTTGCTCTTTCCGTTTTAACTCTGATTCTTAACAGTTTTTAGGTCGGCGTCTTGTTTTTTTTCCAGTAACCTGTGGGCTATTATCTCGTAGTCTTAAATCCACCACGCAGGACATTAACACAATATGAGTCCGTCCCGTGTCAGACTTATACAACCACGGGAGGAGCTGTTTAATTAGGTTTTCTTCCCCCATCGCGCCCAACAATCTCAGCTATCAAGGTCAGGCTGGATCACATGTTGCCTGTTAATATTAGTGCAACACTTCGACCTCTTATGGCAAAAGTCTGTCATCGCCCTCCCAGAATTCAAACTGTATTATTGTTTATGAGGTCATGCCTTTAAGAAAAATGCACTATAACATTCCCATTATAATCCTATAGGGGTTTAGACGCGCGTCCCAATTGTGAGCTTATAGCGATATGCCCTACTTTATGCCCTCCCAGGGTATTACTATATAATTTCCATAGGGACCTATAAATGTTGTCTTCAATAGTGACACTATCCTCAGATAATCTGTGCTATTTTATTTCTCATTCAGTCATAAACAGCACACTCGCGAATATTATACATGCCAAACGTGGCATTTCTGTGTCCTCTGATAAAACACTCTTATGTAGTGAATTTTTAAAAAATTAGTTTATTTCACTTTTTTGAAAGCACACCCTCTTGTTTAAGGTGCCTGCTACTTCTGTTTAAAAAAGTATAACCACACTGTAATAGCAAAGAGTTACAATATGTCATGGTGTAGCATAGAATATTGTTTAGTTTTTATTTTTTAAGTTTAAAGTCTCTTGCTGTATTGACAAAATGTTATTTTTTTAGGGCATCTTATTGCAATAAATGCAGTCAATAATTAGTCATATCCATAATATTTAATTCACAACTTGTTCAAATATTATTACTGAGACAGATGGAGGAAGCTTTATCCAGAATTACTTAGTTTTAGTTGTAAAATATGGCTGAGTAATTTCTTAATTATTCTGGATGCTATTTGCCAAATGTCCCAAACCTTTTTTTCCTGATAAGACAGAGAAATGTGTCTTGGTACTCATTGTTATGCTTGCCAGTCACCAGTCTTTTATTGTGCTTCGGCTCTAGATTAGCTATGTTGGAAATGTCATTTTGTTCTCATCAGGCTGGTGCAAAACCAGCAGTGTAACTGATGCGGTCAGTGATGAAGTCTCAATAAAATATTCTCAGTCCATTATCTCTTCTTATTGCCTGTTAGTTCTGCATGTCTTTGGGTTGTAGAGTATATGACATTGTAACACCAATCACTCTGCAACCTGATACTTCCACCACCTACATATTAAAATATGTATCTTTTTCCGCTCCCCAGCACCTATCTGTAATCTACTGCAGATGGGGCACTGGAATTAGCTTGCACAAACCTCTCTTATTCCTATCTTCAAAAGCCCATTTATCTCTAGCGGAAAGCTGATAAGAGACAGGCCTGCTTGGCAAATGTGATAAGAGGGTGAAAAATCCTCCAGCTATTTGTAATGTAAGAGTTCAGGCAGATCACAGCTGGGGAAGACATGACAAACCCAGCATCATGAGACTAATGCCTTGTGCCCCCTGAAGCCTGGATACGAGATACAGGAAGAAATGGAGATTTATTCTGGATCTTTGCATGAACTCTGAAATGAAAATAAAAAAGTTAAAGAGACATTCAAGAAAATAGACGAGCATTTAGATGCAACACCTCGCTCTCAGTGGTGACAGCGATGTCTCAAACCTCAGAATATTATCAGTCTAAATTGTAAA
Source organism: Acanthurus leucopareius (assembly GCA_029814765.1). Taxonomy (NCBI): domain Eukaryota; kingdom Metazoa; phylum Chordata; class Actinopteri; order Acanthuriformes; family Acanthuridae; genus Acanthurus; species Acanthurus leucopareius. The sequence continues at coordinate 3,207,813 of JAQMCX010000047.1, forward strand.
GTAATGCTTCAGGCCGCTAAGCTATTTTGAAAGAAGAGTTGTCTCGCTTTGAATATTCAACAATCTCTGAAATAACGAGGAAAAAAAGTGTCTGTTCAATTTGTTGCTGATGCATTTAGGGTTAAAGCTGTGCTTAGGGAGGAACGTGTTATAAAAGTATTGTAAATCCCAACTGGAACCTGTCTAAATGTGAGGCTAATCCAAATTGGCTTATACACTGAGACGTAAGCTGCCCTCTGCAAGAAACTCCAAGAAATATGGAAGTGAGTTGTGCTGTAGAATTGCAAAACAACATAGCACACATTCTGCCGACCAGTTATGGTCAGCAATACTAGAACAGTGCTCAGACAGTGTTTTCCACATGTTTGCCTGGTGTGCCCTTCTGATTTACTGGACAGAGAGAGACGCTTAAGCCAGAACCTTGAATACAGCCGCTCCACAGCATTAAAACTGATAAATGCTTCCCTGGTGCTGAGTCTGGTTCCTGTATATCCACTGACACCGCTCCATGCATGGTCACATCTAGCATTAATTTGTTGGTGCATATACAGTGTTCATAGTGAAACAACAGGATATATGAAGTGTATTTGTTATAATGTGCATGGCCTGTCACAAAACATAATGCTAGAGAAGCAAGACATTCTCTCATTCACAGACTTATGGGCCACAGGAGATGTGGATTGTTCTGAGGACATGTCATTACTGTATAACAGATGACACATAGCATGTGATGTTATTCATACTTCAAGGACAGTCCCCGAGCTCCAACACTTGTGGGTCCACAGTGAGAGATGGAGAATTTATGCTTGTCCCTGTGGCACTTGGATCTACATCTTAATCCTGACAAGGGACTTGCCATAAAATACTCTCTCTACACCAAAAGCCGAGGGAGGCTCGGCAGAGGAGGAAGCCGCTGTGGAGCAAGGCGTTTGGCAGGCTTGTCTCTTAATGCACACTGCAGAGATGCCTCTGTTTTTAACATTTAAGTTATAAATAAAGCAGAGGGCTGCACAAGGCCAGTGGCTGTAAAGGGACAGGGAGGTGTTGTCAAAACAAAATACATTTTTTTCTCCTCTTTTTATTGCATGGCAAAGCTGGCTGTGTGTTATTAACTGCGCCGGACAGCGGGGGATTTATGTGCAGGTCCAAATGGAAATGACCAGTGACCTTTCCTGTGGCGTTAGCCAGCTCTCAAGCTGCCAGACAATGGACTGCTCCAACAAAGAGCCGCGGTTCTTTGTCCCTCATCTCTTCATATGTGATGTTATTTCCTAAATATGGGCATCTGCTCACTGAGAGACCTGGGGCTTGTGCCTCTGCTCGTGTTTATTTTTTCTTGTCAAAATGTCAACTGTGTGTCGCACAAAGCAACCATCCGAGGTCTTTTGAATACCTCCAGGTGCTACTGAAGTCATATGTCAGCCAGTCAGTCAGTCAGTGGGTGATGTGGTGTTCATGCTCCTGGCTGAATATGGTGAGCTGTTCGCGGAGGCTGCTGAGCAACATGGTGCCTGGGAGGCAGGGTGGAGGAGGAGGAGGCGCAGGTCACAACACCAGGCCACTGCGCTGTTACAGGCATCCTCCAGTGATGTTGTTGTTATTGTTGACTTGACTTCAAACAGCTGCTGAATCCTATACATATTTCAAAAGAGGCTCCCTTTAATCCTGCCAGTCCTTCTGCAATTAGCCATTGACAGCAGTGCCTGCAGTTCAGGATCTGATAGAAGAAGGGGAAATAAACTACAGGTCCTTTGATTCTCAGCTACCGAGCATCTTCTGCTCTCAGCCTGCTCATTGGGACGCATCTCAAGGAGAGGTTGAGACACTTGAGTGAATTCCCCCTCTTTTGAAGCCGCCGACCTAGGTCAACCTGTAATTCTGGCAGCTGGCCAGCTCCTCGCCTTCCCCTCATCTCTCTCTCTCTCTCTTTCCCCTCACGATTTCCAAACTGTGCTTCCCTGAGTGCAGGTCGTGTCTTTTGTTACCTTTATGAGGCGTAATTAAATGTGCACGGCGTGGCACAGTGTTTGAGCAGGAACCCCAGGCGTGCCATTAGCCAGATGTGGCTGCTCAATCCTTAATGATAGAGGAACAGAGGCGGAGGAGACGAGCCCAGGAGTCCTTCATCACGCCATCCCGAGGTGTCGTGTGGGCCTAATTGCCCCATCGTTTTGTGCACCATACGAGCCCCCATGACACCTAGCTTCATGCATTCATTATGTAGTCTCCCAGTGCTACTTCAGGCTGTGGTGCTCATGTATAACCGGAGGTGGGTGGTGCACTGCAGCTAGGCTTTTAGCCAGCAAGTATGATTCATAAGGGGAGTTCTTAACACCTTTGTTTTGTACATTGCACGCAAGAAGTGGGGTGATGTACTGTGTAATGCAGCGCATTAACAGTTTACAGTGGCTGACTGGAGAGGGTTTCATCGTCATGTACTGTCATCATGTGAAACTGTGAGAGGGATAAAAAAGCAAATTTCCATGTGCAGCTGCTGTTAAACATCACTAAAGTTGCACATCATTATTTGTATTCAGTTTTGGCTGGATCATTAAGTGTAGAGGCTGTTGAGTTCTGACAGCCTGAGTTCTAATAGTTGAAAATTGATGCATACGTCCCTGAAAGAGGGGCCAACCTCAAGCGTTAAGAAGCCACTTTTCTAGAAAACAACCTGCTTGTCTGTCTCTGCCTGGGGGCTTTGGGAGTGCTAAGGGATCAGACTGACAAACGCTGACTGATCGGCTCACATTCACACAGCGTTTCCTTCCAGCCTTGCCTGACATCTTACTATTGAAAGTTCTCATATTTCCTCCTAAGCCCTTTCACTCGCAGTGTATTAAAGCCTCACGTCCCACTCCACCCCTCTTCCCATCTTTTAATCCAGCCTGGGTGTTTTTCCCCCTTAGTAAGCAGATTTGAGTCGGGAGCTTTAATTAGATGCGTCTTCTCCAGGATGCGGATGTGTCGGGTGGTCCGTGCACAGCCTGGGGAGCGTTGGGTGGAAATGGGCCTACATGCCAAACATACGGCACCCTCGCTGGAAAGCAGGCCCCTTCGTTAGTGAGGAACTGACGAGCTGCCGCTCACATTTGGGTAATTAACACCGCCACAGATTGTGGAACAGCTGTGCAATTTAGCACTGTGGCAACACCAGCGAGTCAAGAGAGACTCTGCAAACAGAGGACGGCTATGAAGTAGATTCATAGAGCACCTCACTCAGGCCTCATCCCAGCTCTCTCCAGTGGCCAGACACAACGAATATCCTCAGCCACTTGGCAGAATGGCATGACAAATTATTAAAATCACACTATTTAAGGGAATTTTAGACAATAAATAATTAAACGAAGCAACAGTAAAAATGTTACTACAAATCTGGATGCTCAAAAATCATGTATGCCATAGAAGACTTTTTTTTCTTTTAGGAGAAACAGTTCAGCCTTTTTTGTCAGTTTGCAGTCAGCCGGTTTCAGCACCTTCCTTTGAGGTCATGGCCATGCGGAACAATTTAAATCCAGCGTGGCTGCATCTAAGTTCTCTTTCCATGGACAATTTACAACAAGGTTTCGGGGCTAGTCATCAGTCTTGTCTACAGTTGTAGAGAATAGATGGACCATGTGTAAAAAGCCTCTGTACTTTCTCTCCATGTAATTTAAGTTGCTTTTCATCTTTTCTTTTCTTGGCAGGGCCTGGTTTGCCCCCACAAAACCAAATTATATGTGAGAAGTAATTAAAGCATCATGGTCTCCTTTTTGTTTCTTTTTGATTATAGTTAATGTGTACCATTCCGTCCTCCACTTTTATTCGCCTTGTTTTTTATCCCCACTGATCCGCAACATCTGGTTTTTGGTTTAACCGTCGGGGAGTGGTGAGAGAGTGTGGGGGGGGGGATGCTGGTACTCATGCAGTTAAGACTCAAGTATTTCTCTGTTTGATTCTACCTGATTATTACCAAAAAGCACAAACATCCTGGCATATTTGGCTTTCTGTCAAGTTGTGAGCGTTGCACAATGACAGCCCAAACTTAATCATTTGCAGGATATCTGAACTACTTCTTCATGAGTTATTAAGGCAAGTGTACATATGTATTGTATTATACTGAGTCAGATTCTGAAACAGTAGGTTCTTACAGCTAGAGTAAAGTAGCAATATGGAGCTGTGTGGTTTAGTGTGAGTCTTGTATTGCTGAGCCTCGTTGCCTCTCCTCTCTCCTCTCCTCTCTCTGGCCTATCAAGTGTCAGTGACAGTGACATGCCCAGGGCTGTCAGCAGGCCATGTCCTGGCTTCGTGCTCCGTCAGAGAGGGAATGGAGAGAGCCCAGGGAACTTGTTAAATTTCTGCTAAGCTAGGCTATGCTGACTTTGACAAGAGACATTTCCTTCCAATCTCCTCGGGTCCTCTGCCGCCATCATCAACCACAACTCAGTGAGTGAACAGGGCAATGGAGACGATGCAAAGATAATAATGTGAAAAATGTCTATCTGCAGTAATGCCAGGTGAAGGCAAACGGACAGGCAGGCAGCCAGCCTCTGCAATGTATTCTGGGCGACTGGGCCAAGCCCCAGCGGGGCTGTCATTTATTTATCTATCTGCAGTGTCTTGAGAGGTGAGGAGAGGAGAGATGGCAGAGGCTTCGCTCTACCAGAGGGGGCTGGCCTGCTCTTGAGGGATAGGAAATATAATTGGGCTGCTCTCACTCTTGGCTATGGCACTGATCAGACATTTCTCCCTCCCCCCTCTCACCCCGCCCTGTTGCTCGCAGACATAGCTGAAGAGATGAGGCAGTGCTGGCCTTTCAGGCCCTGAGCAGGGACAACCCCAAACAAGACTTGTCACTTGTGCTTACAGTGGCATTTATTTGATCGGAGGAGGTTTTTCTTCTTTCCCTCCCCCAAGCCCTTTCCTCTGCATTCTGCCACTGCCTCTCTCTTTGGCCTGAGCTGTAATGCTGGAAACCTGAATGCAGCTTGGCTGGGGCTGCCCATGACTACTGCTGTGCAAGGCAAATGACTTTGCTGTGAGGGACAGGCCACCTGTTTGTGGCAGGGTGGGGGCAGAGCTGACAAAACAAGAGTAACCGTCAGAGAAAGAGGTTGAAGTCTCTCCCAGCGGGAAGTAGAAGGAGATCGGAAGCAGTTTTCCAGTGTCTCTTCACCACAACGTTGGCCCACACTTGACCTCTGTATGTTCCTACTGTGACCCAGTGCTGTGGAAGCATTGCTGCACTCGCACCAACTATTGAAAGCAGAATTTGTCTTGATAGTCAGTGGGAGGACTGAAAGGTATCTATCTGCCTGTTTTGTGTGAGTGTGTAAGCATGCATGTATCCATGTTCATGTGTATATGTGTTTCTGTGATGGGAGGCAGGTGGTGGCATGGTGGTCGATAGCACAAGTGGAGCGCTGAAGCCTGTGAGCACATCTGTTTTAGCCAGTCTAATTGCGTATGGAGGTATTGATCTGTGGTGGGTGCAAGGGCACTGTACCAGTAGTTCTTGCCTTCCCACGCTGGCATCTCGCCAGGGTCCTGTCAATCTTGGCTGTAGGTGACGGCCTGGGCGGGGATCTGAGTATTCAGAGAGCTGGTACAGGGAAGCAGCAAGGCAGACTTGGCCTCCAATTACGCGTTGGTGAGTAGCAGGGGGTGGGATGCCACGTAGGTTCACAAGGCCAGCTGGGCAGCCCCTGCTGCGATGCACCTGAGCATGTTTAAAAAACATTAGCAGCAGTCACAGTACACAGGGCTGGTAAAATATTTTCATTTCAACCTTCATTTAAATTCTCTTTGAAAACATTTAGAGCCAGTCTGATTCACAATGCCACTGCACAGATGAAAATACTGGATACTTAACAGAATTAGTGACAGAAAAAATTCAGGGTTTCTCATGTCGACCCCACGATCTTTTGGCTATAATGTTTACCTTTTATGCTTAGTGCTCTCTTAACATTAGCCTGCACTGTCCAACTACATACTTCTTTACCATTTGACAGACATGAAATGAAAGCCCTCTTCTTTTTCTTATCTCTGCTGCATTTAAAGCACACAGTACAAAGGCCTTGGAGCCTGGACCAACTAATCCAAGGATTCTCTCAAATATGAAAAAAGGCTGCTTGAGCACACAAGCTGCTGCTTTGACTTCATTTGTTTGCATATCTCTTATTCAAATACAGACAGGAGCCACCTGAGCCAGGCTGAATGTTTCTGGACATGCAGATGTTAAAATAGAGTTCAAGGAAGACGAGATTGCCTTTGAATTACTTAAGAAGAAAAAAGCTCAATTTTTTATTTTTAATGACAAAGCTAAGTAAACCACTTATCAGCATGGCTTACACAATCAGTGGCTGAAGCAGGCATCCTTTTGAAAATGCAGACAACTCAACATTTAAGAGGTAGTTTAAGAGTGTAATTGTCAGGTTTGTTTTATTGACAGCTAACTAGTTTGTAAAGAGGATCCAGTGTAACAGTAATGAGCCGTTTAACCTCACAACACTGCAAAAAAAAGAAAAAAAATCAATGTAATGCATTATGTACACTCTCCAATACTGCCACCAGAGCCAGCATACTGGAAGTGAAAATGAGTGGCCTCTGCATGTGACTTGGCATCCTTTTTGCACATTTAGCACACACTCAGACGCCGAGACTCCCAAGAAAAACAAAGGTTTTAACAAGTGCTAAGATATTCATTGTTGCCATCATGAACAAGCCCAGAAAAGGGTACAAGTTCTCCAGGGAATACTCTCTGCCTGTTGTTTTTTTTTCTTTCCACTTGAATAATTTAAGGAGTTGCATGTAAGACAAAGTTGCATTCACTCGCTTCATTATATTTTAATCCAGAACAAACGATGCTGTGCATACACTTGGCATGACCAACAACTTTTAATCGTCCTCTCTGCAGTGATTGTTCATAAATCTTGCTCTAGCAATGCAAACACATCAAATACATCTTCCTCACCCTGCCCTTCTCCTCTGTCCAGGGATTTGTGTTCAGATGGTTGCCAGATCAAATTCCTTCACAGGTGTTGTGTTATTATCAGAGATAACAGCCGGTGGGTTTACACAGAGTTCACCAGGCCTCATAAAAAAATAAAAAAAAGTTATGCTTGTAGAATAGAAGATTACAACACATTAGGTTGTTATTATTGTGCAATTACCGGGAATGTAGGTTACTGGGAATTTCCAATATGATCTTATCACACTTTAAGGTTAACAAAACTGACCTTCAGTTAAGTATTGAAAGCCTGTCACTCTGTTCATGACACTAGATGCTACAGTTATCATAAGTCTGTGCAGTTCATGACTAAATTCCATGCAGTTGCACAAGTGAGTGATCATTGCAATTAAAAACCACTAGTAGCATGGCTGTTGTGAAGGTCAGGTCGCAGTGTGGTGTGCTAAGTGTTAAGTCTAAAGCCAGAAGCTCTCTCACAAGGTCTCTGCAGTTGTCGTATTGGTGTTACAGTGACTTGTGCTGGACTCCCTGGAGGTGCATAGTTAGCTCAGCACCCCTTCCATCACCTCCTCCTGTACACAGCAAACCTCCTGGCATATCCTGCCGATATGTCATCATGGTTATTTATACACTCCCACCCACCCCACGTTAAGTCACACATCTGGACTATTGCTGACAGAAGAGCTTAAGCGCTGCGCCGTGTCATGAAAGAGGTGTGTGTGGTTTTATTTCCACAGGGGGAGAAAGGGGTGGGTGATAGTTCAGGTCTGACTCAAAACGCTGTCACGTAGTCATGTAGAGAAATAAAGATGTCAATGAAAAGACAACACAAACAAATGCATTGTGCGACAAAGCAGTGGATGCACTGTGAAGCAGCTGGGGTCCAACGTCTATATTAATTTTCTTATGTAGCTTCAGAACACGACACACTCAACCCACTAACGGAACAGACCTCAGCTGCAGCTTGTATCCAACAAGCAGAAATACTAGAAAGAAAACTTGCTCCGTCCTTCAATAGCAATCTCACCTCACTGTGTTTGGTGATGAAATGAAAGTCGGTCCACTGTAAACAGTAACTTATACTGGAAACAGTGACCTCAAACAGCCACCACCACCACTCTCCCCCTTTTTATAAGGGCAGCCGAGCAATGAAGGTATTTCCAAAGGTGACTTCCTGGGCATTGGGTGTCCTGCCCAACCCTGGAAGGAGGCCTCAGAGAGAAGCTTGGGTTACAGCTGCCAGGAACCCGAGGCCTGATGTCTGCATCAAAAGTAAATTCCACTTAACGTGCCACATCCCTTCCAACATGACCTGGGAGCTTTGAAAGTCTGAGGCTCCTTTATATAGCACATGCCATGTTTGTTTGTGCTAGCAGGGGTGGGTAGTGTGCCTTAAAGTGGCCAGAGGGTGCTAGTGTGAGACCAATGGGGCATTTAGCAATGGTTGCCAGTCTTCCCTGCTCTCATTTCCAGTTTTCCACTCCCCAACATGCCACCTCCTGTCCTCCCAAACCTCCCCCTTCATTCCTCTGCAGGGCAAGTGGCTCTTTTGATCCTGAGAGCCACGGCTGACTTCCATAGTTGCAGCAGACATATGAGCAAGATGCTCCAACGAATTCCTGAATTCCCTTGCCTGATTTCAGCTGCTGTTGTAGTTTAGGAAAGATGGTGTTACTTAACCAGCAACAACAATTTCACACCCCTCCCCTCCATCTCACTGATAAACTGTGAGCTCAGCAGAGAGCAAAGCTGAAAGGTCAGGGATCACGGGCAGCAAGTGTGTGCATGGTGTAGGGTTTAGGAGGTGGTGGGATCAGAACTGGTGTGGAGGCTGGTTTGTGGTGCCAGGATCCGTCATAGTTTTTCAAATCCAGTCAGCCTTTAACTCCCACTAGTATTAGAACAATATTTATTTGTGTTAGAGGGGAGGTGATTCATAATACTGAAAATCACTGGCATAGTACGGGTGAGATCTGCCTCTTGCTGCGCATTTTTTCCTCTCATTAAAGGTGTCCGTGCCCAGAGGAGCAAACCAATTCCTACCCCACATTTCCAAGTATCGCCAGCTCTGCTTTTCCTTCTCTTTGTGTGCTGTCTTTCACTGCACAAGAAATTCACTGTGTGTGGGTTGCAGCGAGGGAAAGGGTCACCGCTTTTTCATCGCTGCATTATTTAAGATCCTGTTGATTTTTTTTTTCCCCTCTCTTAGCAAAATCATCCAAGTCAAAAGCTCAGTGCAATCTTGAGAGAGAGAAAGAAAGAAAGAAAGACTGTAACTTGTGTAGCCTGAGGTGGGCTATGACTCACCTAGACATTGTTCAAATGGAGTGAAAAGAAAACAAGTTCAATAGGAGTTTCTATTGAGCTGTGCTTAAAGCCACCTTTCTCTTAACAAGCTGCAGTGAGAGGTGGTTTGCCTACCAAGCTCGCCCGCAGCTCTCCGCAGGGCGATTATGTCACAGCGGGCCAGTCAGAATGATGTGTATCTCTCTGTTAGAAGGCAGCTCTACTGCAGCAAAGGCTCTGACTAGGAATATTATTATTATCTCCTCCAGGATCCTCTCCACAGCAACAACAGTGCCGCATTGTGAGAGCTCTAGAGAAAGCTGTTTTTTGAAATAATCCGCCTGTCTGTTATCCTGCCTCTCAGACAATAACATCCAGAAAGGCTTTTTTACTTTCCACCACCCACGCTGACAAAGGAGTAAAGGCTTTACAACAAAAGGATGATGTGGATATGGGGACAGTGAGTTTCAGTGACCCTTCCTATCATACCTCCTCGCAGCGGCCCCCCGAGGGAGCCGGGATTTGGTTGTGGCTGTTGACCAGCCAATCAGGAAGCAGCGAGTCGTGTCTTAAAGGGCTATCTGCCATCTCGGCTGCCGAGAAGCCTGGAGAGCCAGGAGGAGCCACCAGTGCTCTGATCTCTATCAGGGCCAGAGAGTAATGACGAACAGCCCCCTGATTCCACCGGGAGATTACCTGCGGTTCTTATCGCTGCCTGCACACACTTTGACATTAAAAAAGGAAAGGAGGCCACGCCCTTGCCACAGCCAGCTGTGCTTGGCCAAACGGAGAAACTGCGATCTTCTGCTTTTTTTCTCCCATCCACTGCTGCCTTTATCTCTCTCTTTTTTTTTCTAGCTCTTTCCCCATTTCCATGATTATAAGCAGGCCTTAATCAAAGCACAATGGTTGTGCCACGCTGACCCTTATCTCCTTAAAAGAGATATTACTAACTCCCTCTCCTGGTGCCCCCCTCCCCTAAGCCTGACAAGGGAGGAGAGCCACGCATGCTTTTAAACCACTGAGCTCGGTCTTGTGTTGCATTAATTGAGTTAAATGGATTGCGATGGTCGAGATGATTTGTCTGTCGGCTTTTATTGCTGCAATTTAGACTGTGCCTCATTGCATTATGCCACTTAATGAGAGCCCTTCGCAGCCGTTTTGTCTCTTCTGGTATTAACATGCACAGGTTCACTTCACAGGAGAAAGTGGGAATGTGCTAGCTCTAATTTCCTGCAAAATTTAGTTGGTAATCAACTGAAAGCCCTTTTTCTGACTCTCTCTCACTGACATTTTAGAAATAGGATTTCTTTAGTTTTTGATGCTTTGCCTGTTTCTCATGTTCTTTTTGTTACCAAGCATTCTGTGTGGTTGAAATAGTGATTTGTGACCTCCTCCATCTTTATACCCACCAACTTCCACCTTCATCTTTCATCCTGGGCCCGTGCAGGGAGTTGGAGCAGGTCTGGATCCTCTCCTGTGAAATATGCCTTGTCCTTTTTCCTTCATTTCTCCTTATCTGGTTAGTGCTGGCTGTGGGCCTGCTGAGGCGTTGATTTGTGACCCTCTCTGTCTGCAGCAGCGAGAGACTTTAATGCAATGCGTGCCTCTGCCCTTCTCCCCACTGATGAAACAGGCCCCTGCATTCCCCTGATAGACTGCTAATTTGTATACTAAACTGACAGGCAGCCGTGATAAGGGCTAGCAACTGCTGCACAGCCAGGGGAGTGAGGGAGAGGAGGAGCGGTGGTGTGGGGTGCGGTAAGCGAGACGAAGGGTAATATTTTACACAAAGCTCAAGCCCCCCTGCTCCTCTCTCGGCATTCATTTCCCTGCGTCTGTTGCTAGGGGGAGAGGGAGCAGGAGTTGTCAGCCCTGGCCCTCCGTCATACACACACACATAGACACATAGACACATATACACACGCATTATACGTGGCTATGAAAATGGCACTCGGGGCTACGTATAAAGAGGTTTGTGTGTGTTTTGTGTGTGTGCAAGGAGAGACCACTCCATTCTACACGGTCACTATGGAATTTATTATCATCTTAATGATGCTCCAGTTGAGGCGAGTATCTTTTGGTTGACAGTTGCGTGGGAGGTTTCTTCTCTCTTTTCCCTGCATGCTGTATATCCCATCATGTTCGCTGGGGGTTTGCAGTCTTGCTGGCCCACACCTGTTCTGACAAGCAGGCAGTGGTGGGTGGGAATTGGAGGTAAGGTAGATGGTGCCTGTTCCTTGCCCTGGGAATGTGTGGCACTGCTGCGGCTTATAATAAACGACCGCTCGGGAGGTCATTAAGTTTCTGGAGCGGTGCGAGGACAAATGCAGGGGAGATAATTAATTTGGTGTCTCCCATTGCAGCCTGGGAGCTGTAGGCCCACTGTGCATGGCTAATGCAGCATTTATTCTTAAGTAGCATGAGCGGAGGTCTGGGTTGAAAGGGTGGCAGTAGTTAAGGGCCCTGAGTGGGTGCCGATAGCAGTGTTTATCAGAGCACTGAGACATTCCCACATGAACAGAGAAAATCAAGTCCTTGCTTTACACTGACAGACAGGTGTTTTCTTTCTGATTGACAGGTTTTTTATATTGTTTTTACTGATAAGCTTCTTAATGCCACTGCTTATTGTGTAACCTGAAATGTGGCTTTTTATACGGAGATAAAAAATACTGGTAAGTCAGAGGATTACATTAGAGTCAGGTTTCAATGGAGAATTTAACAGTAATTACGTACTAGAACATCACCTCATCATATCTGAGCTGGGTAAGAGTAACTGTCCAATATATAATCATACAAAATATAGAAAAAAAGAAGTAATATAGAAAAAAAATAGAAAGTAATAATAAATGTAATACAACCCTGAAAAGAGGAGGAGTGCAGGACTTAAGGTGACAGAAAATGTAAAATTAGAAGAGAGGGCAGTGAAGGAGGAAGTTGACAGTGATGAAACACCAAGTAGGGAAGCAAATTAACCATGTGTGTGTGTGCGTATGTGTGTGCGTATGTGTGTGCGTATGTGTGTGTGCGTGTGTGTGTGCGTTGATTTAGGCCTCTTTCAGGGACATGTTTCAGACTCTGGACCAGTTAACAGTGGACGGCTGGTGCAATCGGGGACTAAAACCATGTCCTTAAGTGGAAAACAGCAGATTTATGGGTCACTAGTAAAGATAAGGGGCAAAGGTTACATTAAGGCAAGTAGTGATCATGGTTAGAGTCTGGTCTGTGAGAAATATGTGTAAGTCTGAGTAGGTTTATGTGTGTGTGTGTCTGTGTGTTTGAGGGAGGGAAGTATGTTGAGTGTAAATCAACAGACAGATAGGTTTGGCAAGGGTAATCAAGGGTTTGATCAGCCACGGCAGGATATGGGCCCTCTTGTCAGCTTATCTTTATTTTTGTACACTCTCTTAGAAACTTTTTTTTGTCTTTCAGTGCAGTGTTCTTCTGTCAAGTCAATACAACACAGAACAGCTTGTGCAGGACCATCAGGTCTCCTCACCTGCTATGCTAAGACATTTGACCCTCTCATTTAGCATGCACAACAATGTGCTGTGTTTGTTTTTATGCTCCATTACCCACAATTACACTCCCAGCTATAGCAACACTGAACACTGATTGGTTGATTTCTTTCTTATATGTATCATTTTGTGGAATTGATCATCCACCCGTGTTTTTAGTTTCCTTTTCGAGCGAGCCAGACGGGCAGTATTTAGTTTGTGGTATATGTGTTACTTTATATGTGTATGTGTTAAGATTAGCCGCCTTACCACTTGTCCTACAACAGTCAGTCAAGAACACAGCATGTGCCAAATGACTCAGAACTAAATTGTAATTATAGTCTTTGCAGGCATGAGCCCACAACAAAGCCTGCTGACAGGTTCTTTGTTTTCATGTTACATCTGTTGTGATAGCACTGCCGGCCTGTGTAAAAATTATATCTCTACCAGGGAGGGGAAGGGCTTTACCTGCTTGACTGGGGGGAGGGGGGCTGTATTAGGAATTTGGTTTTATTTAGTCTGGGTTTACTTAACCTCTGGCTGCAAGATTTTTTCCTGTTTGGAGATAATTTGCTCAGCTCCAAAGAATGCAGGGTATGCAATGGGAACCCTCAGATCAAAGGTAAATGGACGGCCTGGGGATCGTTTGATATAAAGCAGGGGGTCTAGCAGGAGGGGGGTTATGGGGAGAGAAATTGGTCTCTCAGCAGTCTTTACTAAATGAGGTTAATTGAATCTGGGTAATTGCTGACCTTCCTGTCTCAGTGAAATCACAGCCTTAACTGATCAATGCCTTTCATAAATTTATGCCTGAAGGTCATTCAGTTGATTATACCGCCCTCCCCTGCCGCCTGCATCGCCTCGCTCAGTCTGCCCATTGTGCTTAAATTAAATGGGGAAGCGTTTTAAATGCTAAAAAAAATGCACAATGAAGCTTGTCTCAGATTCACTAAATTAATTAGCTTGCTATGTTGTGTAAGTAAAAGTGATGTAGACAGGGAAAATTTGCAAAGAATTTTTTTTTTTTGTACGTCTTGCTTCTTTGCTGTGACAGCAAATGCATTTCTGCCTTGCAATATACGTCTCACTTATTGCTAGTGAGGGTTTCTGCCTCTGTGCTCTCCCTCTGAGGCTCTGCTATTATCTGGAGATTTATGCAGCCAATAAGTCATTGGTGCTCAGGGAAGTTGGGGACTTTTTAAAACAAACAGCAGTGTAATTTGTAATTTGGCATTCCTTAAATCTGGGAATTATGGTTCTGCATGTGGCTCTTTTGGGAGTTAGCACTCTGATGGTGGGTTTACTGGCCCAGCTCCCTCCCTGGCCTCCGTCTTTTTCTTTCTCCCCCTCATTCCTTTTACGCCTGCCGAGGAAACGGAAGGATTTCACAGCTGCTGAGAGCTGGGCCCCGGCTGGGCCCTATGACCTCCCTCTTGCCCCCCCCCCCCTCTCTCAGTCTCACTCCCTTTTTTCTCCCTCTCTCCAGCAGTCTCTTTCCTCAGGGAGCTCTTGTGTGGCTCAGAGGAAGCTGAATCATAAAGCATGGCTAATGAATAGAATAGGGAAGGAAAGCTGAGGCCTGCTGACGGCCCTCCAGAGAGGAGGCCAGGCCCCTGAAGCCCCAGGCTCAGATAGCAGACGGCCCCCTCAAAGGTCAGGCTTCCTGCGGCCCACTCCAAGGGCTTTTGGCTTCCAGGCAATGTGGCTTGAATTTCCCCCCTTTTTTTTTTAAATGGTTAAATTTCCCTATTTCCTTTGGAAAACCTGGCCTTTGCTCCTCTTTTTTTCTGTCTCTTTTTCTCTATATATATTTTCCCTCTGTCTCGTCTTTCCCTGTCTGTTTTTAATGGCAGCCAGGGTTGCCTCAACAAAGAGAGTGTGAAGAATTTGTTATACATGACCTCTGCACACCACAACCGCAGGCAGCTCAGACAGCCGGGAGCACAGCCCCTTGAAAAAATGTCAACTTGACCAGCGAAAAACCCAGAAAGTTCTACAAAAACAACAGCAAGCCAAATCAGGGCTCTGCTTTGACATGCCTTTTTAAGAAGTGCTTTTGTAAGCCGGCCTTGTAATTGTGGATTATACAACTGACTCATGCAGACTTGGCAGGTGCAAAACACAGCATTAAAACCTAAACACTGGTTGTTGATGTTACTTGGAATACATTTGGAATATAAAACAGCTCACTGCATACTGAAAATGGCCAGAAGAGGAATAAGGAGAACGAGGTCGTCTTGGCACATGATAAACACAGCATTTTCTGTTCTCTTTCTCAGGAACGTTGTGTCTGCCCTGCTCTCTGGGTAACCACTCTGGTCATAAGAATGGTTTTAACTGTTAGAGTGAGTTATGACACGGCCTACCCTGTCTCTTTTGCTTTTGTGACCCCTGTGCCACACCAAGCAAGTCCCTGAGCCAGCTCCCGTGTCCATTTGACAAGCTTCATTTCATTTTGAGCCCATATTTTTCTTCCAGGGCCTCCAGGGTGATTCAAGGCTGAGGTTGTGCTGCTGCAGGGCTGAGGCTTGGTACTGAAGCGTTTAATGTCGTCCAAAGCTAACAAAGAGCCTGTGTTGTAGCCTGGCGCCCTGGTTCTGGGAGACTGAAAGAGGGCAAAGCACAACACTTTGTCTTTCCTCTATGGTCTACTGTAAAAGGAAACAGGAAACATCTCTTTTCAGCTGAGTGTTCGCCCTCCTTAAAATGCCCTGCTTATCAAGACTAAGCTAAAGAGGTGTTATTGACCTCTTCTTATGTTTGCATCACTGCATTAAACCGCCTTAAATACTATCTGACCAGTCTTTCTCTATAAATACTGTAATTTATTAATCTCATTAACATGATCACAACACAGGTCATCAGTAAAATCAACACTTTGTCAGAATCTAATTATATCAACCATAATGTAAAAACCGATGCTCTAAAATATCAAAGTTTGCTCACATATCAACAAATGCTGTTAGTAATAGACTTGTTAATGTGGGAATAAATCAAATGCAAATAAAGGAAATTGTTGCTAGAATCAGTGCTCTCCCTCAGCACTGTTGTGGTTAGCACTGCGACGAGACATCAAGCACAGACAGACAAACACTGTGGAGAACAGTAACACAGTGGCAGGGAGGAAGAAATTGGGAGGTCTGGGAAAGAAGAGGACGTCCTCAAAACACTTGTGAAAGAACTAACACGGATGCCAAGGACAGCCATCTGTGTTTACAAAATCATTTGCTTTCTCTTTTTGTCTCTGTCTTTCTTGCACTCACTCTGATTCACTGTTCATTCTTTACATATGCTCCCTTTGTGCCGCATAATACACAAGCATGGCAGTTAAGGACACTCGGGGCCCTTTGGTAGGAACATATGTTCAGCTCTTTGCAGCTTTTTACAAGTGTGCAGAACCCAGATGAGAGGATCTGAAGCAAAGTGAAGCCTGGGCTTTAAACAAAACCCCTATATGGGCTGATATTACAGGCTGAGGAGGATTTTCACTGTTAATATTATCATCCAAGCACACAGACGTTGTGCTATGGTATTTTGAACAATACCAGCTTCTGTGTGGATTTACTACTTTTCAGTCATAGTGTTTAAAAATGTCCTGTCTGGCCGGTGAACTTGTGTTTTTGTAAAAATATGTGGTGTGTTTTGGTTGGGGGCTGCTTGCCAGAACCTACATGCTCATCTAAAGCAGACAGGAAAATACCTTGTTGTGTTTAGTGTAGAAGTCTCCACTCTCACTTCAAAGGTGTATGATCTTTCACCAGGTTTCTGCTGCTCGCTGTCAATCACATCTACCGTCAGTAATCAGTAACAACTGTTTTTGAGTCAATAAATGCTCATGTTGTTGACAGATCATCTCATCGGTTTACTTCCAGGATGGGCCGATATTCTCTTTGATATTGAATTTGTGAAATAGGGATATTGCTTTTAGAGTGGAACCGCAGTCTATTCATGAGATATGTTATTTGATTTAAAGAATTGCAGAGCAAAATGTGATTTCTCAGCCACGGCGTGCATGCGTGTGCCTTTGTGTTCTAATGCTGCATAGCCACCTGACTGACTTCCTCCGTCTCTGACAGCATTTCTTTTGAGGGTTTTCAGGTGGCACAACAGTGCCATCTAATGTTACCTCCACAGGAAAAAGCCAGACAGGGACCATCAGGTACAGAGGGAGCTCTCCTTGTTGGCTGATTGGAGTCTTTTTGATTGACTGGAGGATGCTGTGTGTGGCGGCTGGACTTTTTATTCCAAGCACTCGTGGCCATGTTTGTGGCTGAATAAGCCTTTTACTGGGCAGACACTGCTCGTCAGTGCTTGCATTGGTTTTGATAGAGTATTTTAAATTATATGAGTCAGTGTTTTTCAACAGGATGGACTGAAGTTTACCACTGATTCAGCTCATTAGACAAATCCGCTAAAGGTCTGCCTTCTTGTTTTTTCAGGTGTCTGATGTAGGATCAGAGAAGCTCTTTTCCCCCACCACACCCAAAGGTAAGCACCCGGTCTCTTTTCTTTCCGCTTCTGTCTCATTCATACTCATAACAACAACTGGGTTTTGCGAAAGAGTCCAAATCTTCTCTAATCCTGCAGCTCCCATTCAGATTTAAATGTCAGCAGACATTACCAAGGTCTGGTGACTACATATGCATACATTTTTGCCTGGGTGCGGAATAGCGTTTCTTGGACGACCCCGCCAAAGGCTTAGCCCTCCTACATATTGGTTCATTAGAGGGGATTTAGAGCCTCCCTGCCACATGCTCCCACAAATGGGAACTTCCCTCAGGCAATACAAGCTCTCCGACAGCAGGCCTGGACCATAATGGATGCCAAAGGAAAGAGAGAGAGAGAAAGAGCTTTGTCAGCCCCCTAGACAACACAAATTCTCTGTGTACGTTCACATATGCACATATGTGGATTATGAGGCCTTTGCTTTTGTATGTCCATGTGTGATTGTATGTGATTTTATGCTTTTCTATGTCCACATCAAATCACATCCATCTGTTAGTGTATACCATGTGGGCATAGTATGTCTGCATAAGTATATTCGCTGAATACAATGATGCTTGCCAGATCAGAGGAGGGAGAAAGGTGACAAGTTGTTGGTGCAAGGAGATGGGGGAAGGGTGGAGAGGCACGATCAGACTGCCAGTGACAGACAGCAGCATGCAGACGTAGTCCCTCCAGGGCAGGAACCTGGAAGCTATGCCATTAACATAAGCAGAGGTGGAAGGAGCTGGAAGTGCAGTAAAGTGTAAACCATTGCCATATGAGGAAGATTTGGAGGTGCTTGTCTGCAGGACAGACAGGAAAAAACAATCAGCCTGCCTCAACCGGACATTTAAAAAAATGTGGTTGTAACAGACACCATGTTAGCACCGAACCGGGAGGTCATTTCGGCATATTTTACTTTGCTTAGCATTTTATATGAGCAATATTTGTGGAAAAATATTCTTAGGTAAAGATTTGAAAAATGTAGCATTACTTTACTATACATAGTTATAAATCAACAAAAAAAGGCTAGAGTACATTGTTGTGTTGTTGTTGTTAAAAAAAAGCTTTTAAAATGTTTTGTTTTATTTTACATCTTGATTTTAATTTGGACACCTGTTCTCCTGAATTTTAAATTCATCTGCAAAAGAATTGAAGCTGAGATTAGCTGCATCCATGTAAATCTATCTTCTTTTAATACTGAAAAATTAGAATTTTTTGTTTACCTCGATTTAATTCACCTCCACATCCAGACATAAACTGTGAAAGCTAAAATTTTTCTCAACAATCTATGAAGGTGTTGCTTGGTTTAGCACAGTGGCTCTGACTGCTTAGTGTAAAAGCATGGCTGACATGGAGGAGAGAAACCAGGCCTGCTGGCTGTGTGATGTAGATGACCTGTGACCAGCGTCGGCCTCATGAAACCAGCGTTCACAATGACAATGACTTCCAGACTTGCATGGTTTAGAAAACAACTAGACCGCGTCGTACTCCATCCATTCTCCACCAGGCTGCAGGACTGCTGCTGTTGTCAGCTGTCAGTGTGTTGACTTATTTTCCCCCCGCATGCCTCTACAGAACATGGCTGCAGATAAACATACACTGCCGTGGAGAACTGCTCGTACAGGCACACGCACAGACGTGGCTGTTGCCTTTTACACACATCCGCACACACAAACGCGCCTTCTATGTCAGCTGGCGAGCAAAGGCCTCTGTGGATCTTGCTAATGTGCACACAGGGCTGAGGATTAGGACCGTGGAATTACATCCAGATAATCCAATCAGCGTCTCCTCTGATTGTCACACAGATCAACCAGATCCTGTTTGGAAGAGACATTAATGTAGAAGAAGGGCACCAGATTAGAATTAAGGGTTAGAAAGGGTGAGACAGCAAAGAAATCAGTAGTGTGATGAAGTGATTTGATGATTATGAGGACGACGCTGTCACGCTACAAGTGCAGAGCTGCCACCAGCCGGCCTTCTTCTCCCATTCCAATGTTGATTTTTTTTGTGCTGTAATATATTCTAGGACAGTGTGTGTGTGTGTGTGTGTTTGGCCCAGACTGGTTTTTCTTTGTGTAATGTGTGTATGTGAAACAGAGCAGCCCGCAGACTGTTTGCCTCTGGTTTAGAATGCAGCGTATGTGTCCCATTACCAGTCTCGCTCACGGTCCGGTGGGACCAATGAAAAGCCCGCTCTCCTCTGATCACCAGGCCTGTCGAGTTGTTGGCTTGGAGACATCAGACAAATGCACACACACACACACACACACAGAAACATTATGGCACACATAAATATATAATACCGTGATGATGTTTGACTCGTACATCTCTCTAGGTAATGACTGTTGTTTCTTTCAAACCTTTCTTGCTTTTCAACATTGTGCTCCTTTCTGAACTTGATTTTTGTGAGCAGCTATTGGTGCAAACAGTTGAGGTTAAGTCCAAATTGCACACAGGCCCCACAGTCTGTCATGTTAATGAAATGGTTGAGGATTAATAGAGGCGAGGAAAGACCAACATTGTAATCAGTGCAGGCAGAGCGCTGTAATTATGCATACTGAACATGGTTTTGGGCAAAACCCAGACACCCTTGCCTTCTTTCTCTCATATTTACTTTTCGTCATCTCTCACCCTCGTCTGTTAACAACCTATTATAGATGTAAGCAACAGTACCGATAAATAGCACAAGCTAATAGTATGTGCAATAACACAGCACACTGTGCGGAATTCTCTTCGGATGTTGTTACTCAAGAGCTAACACAAGTTCTGCTGAATGTCTGTCTGTGTTGGTGGTTATGAGGTAGGAAGGTACAGCAAAGGCCAAGTATTATCTAACAGTTATTGGTTTTTGTTTATTTCCTGTCTTAAACCTCCTGCAAATTATTGATTTCCTGGAGGACGGCATGTTTAAGTAAAAGCGCTGTGAAGACCTGTGCTCCACTCTGGACTACTCATATTGAATTCCGGGTCAGAGTTTACTGCTGTCACTTGCTCGAAGGCGAATGAAAAGCTAAAAGTAGCTGCTGAGCTTGTATGGGCACCTCCTCAGAGCACAGATAAACACCTCACTGGTAGTTTTTTTTTAATATCATTTTTACAATGTTGCGCCTATGGAAGTGGTAGGGAGTTATCACCTCGCTGTCACCGGCTAGAAATATCTGAGAAGAACACTTTGGAATCTGCAGCGGCTATGTTGAATGTTGTATTTGTGGAGTTTAAAGCCTGGGCAACCTCTTTAAATGCCCTCTTGTACTCTCTGAGGTCCCGTTTTCCAGGCTAGATGCTACCTGCAATGGTGTGAGGATAAACTCCTGTGGTGCATGGTCCACCAAACAAACCTGGGGCATCTTGGGATAGCAGGAGAAAGATTGGTAGAAAACCCATTTCTGAAGTGGATTTGTGCCCTTGTAATCCTGATTAATTTTGACCCGTTGTGCTCATTTTAAACAGAGCATTACAGTAAGCGTGAACACAGCAAGCTCCAGGGCGAAACCAGGAGCTTAGCGGCTTTGGGAGGCTTAGCTGCAGATGGCATTTTAAGCCGGACTTAATAAATTGTTTCCATTAAACTTACCGGCCCACACATACTGGATTAGACCAGTGGAACAAAGGAAGGGGAGAGCGTGCAAACGAAGAAGAGAAAAATAGCACACACACACACACACACACACACACACACAGCGCAAACACAACTCCCATCATGCACATCTGACTCTGTTAACATCTCTCTGAGGCCACATGAAAGGTGAAGATGGGGTTACTGTGGTGTTCAGGGAGATGGAAGCTTTCGGACATGAATGCAAAATCCACTCACTTTGGTTCTCTTGCTCGTCAGGGATGTCGGACCAATTTGCTTAATTGCCACAGAAGTAAACAAACAAAAAAGATTCATAAACCATTTAGCTTGGCAGTGGATTTAAGGCTTATCCTCTAACTGTTTATATATAAACACATTACCAGTGCTGTAGCTTAAGGATTTAGGATCTGCCCATACCCTTGTTTTTTTATTTCTAGGGAGTCCTTTTTACTCATATATCAATCTGCTATTGTAGGAAATCAATTCCTTATGGTAGGACCCCGCCTCTCCCCTCTTCTATCCTCAGCCCACCCCTACCGTACCTCCTTCCCCCATCGGCTCATGGCTTGCTCCCTAAGCTCTCATTATGTGCTACACAGTCCAGGGTCCCCGTGTCGAATCGCTAATCAACCACCCTGTCTGCAGACCTGCTCTCTCAATAGCTGCTGAGTGGCCTTTGTTCCGCCACTGCTGTTTGCTGCATGTCAATAAAAAGAGCTACGGCCTCCTCCACCTCCTCCTCCTCCTTCTCTTCCGTTACCTAGGCTGGCCACAGCTACAGGCCTGCTCCCGCACCGCAAGCTTCGGGAAAATGAAGGGCAGTCTCACAGTCTCACCTGCTGGATTTCTGAATGCCAGAGAAAGGAGGAAGGATTGTGATTGGAGAGGGTGCAGGCAGCAAGGTCAGGGGCAGGGGGGATTGAGGACAGCTCAGGCATGGTGAAGTAGATGAGAGAACATGTTTGTATTCGTCCAGGCAGCTCTCCTCTGGCCAGGTCAGTGTAATGTATCACTAACCTCGGTGGCCAACCTGACTGTTTGCAGCCTCTCACCCATTAAATAATGAATGGAGGTTGACCCTCTGACCGGCAAATCAGCTTTTCACCGTGGTTGAATCAGGATAGAGTGGAGGTAGATGGAGAGTGTGACTGGATGGTTGGCTGGCTGGCCAGCAGACAGGCAGGCAGGCAGGCAGGCTAGATGACTTGAGGGCAGACATGTTGGAAAAACATAAGGGCTGCAGAGGCTTCACACAGACAGATTAGCAAGCGCTGGAATTGAAAGCAGCCATCACCGCTGTGGAATCTAAGCCTGGTGAAGCTCACCTCCAATGCCTACTGTGATTTGTTTGACAAAGTCCAGGCAGCTTGTAGAGCATGCTCTCTATATCCAGAAGGGCAATGTTCCTGTATTGACATAGCACTTATGGTCAAGCTCTGGTGTTTTGGGGTTTTGGCACTCATTTTTGAGTCACTCTAAGTGCAAAATGGAGCTGGCGTTCGGTTTTTTTGGATGCATAAAAGAAACCATCCATCTTGCTTCTTACACCACCTAACTTGTTACTGAGCCTGAACAGCAGCTCATGTGTTCCCCTGATTAATTGAAATATTAAAAAGGTACAAACCCCTAACAGAATGCGAAAGGCAGATGGGTTAGCTAACAGTCTCAGTTCAGGGAGAGAAAACACTTTGGAGAAAGTGGAGAAAACCAAAAGAATATGGCTTGTGTCCTTAATAATCTCTGGGTTATTACTGTTCACAGACATAGGACAGTTTATGAGCTGGGTGATTTGTTTTTGGAGAAAGGGGCTGATATTAATGCTCCCTTTATTGATAGTGCTAATGCTGTTTGTGCAGCCATCCCTGTCGGAGAGATGAAAATAAATAGGGGGAGCTCGGCGGAGATAAGACACGTGTTTAATTATTAATTGAGCCATTACTGACAGAGATTGCCTTTTTTGATTTAAAGCAGGAAGGCCTGCTTCAGGGACAGAAAAAGCAATTACAGAATTCCCAGCTTGCACCGCTGCTGCCCATCGCTTCGCCATACGCAGCGAGAGAGGAGTGAAAGGAGACAAAACACTCCCACACACATACACTTACACACATCCTGTTACACTGCAGTGTTCCATAAATTATTTTAATTCTTCTTCAATATTTATAGCCTTTTAAATTACGATTACATTGTCTTGTATTATTTATGTGGAGTGGCAGGCAGTCATAGGGACCAAGCCACATTACACACAATCCCTCCACGGTCTTGCACCTTGAAATACTGACTGAAGGGGATTGTTTGGTTTTATATGATTCAGGAAGTGATGTAAAGCTGCAGCAGCTCTCACAAGCCCATGTTTTCAAAGACATTCCTGATTTTCTATGCACGGCAATTAGCTGGCTTGTAAAGTCATCGCTGATATGTCATGCTATCCCCATGTGCACAAGATGGCCCCTTCAGAGCACAGATACGTCCATTAGAAAAGTGTGTTCTGTGCAGAGAGCCCAGTGTGCATGAAATATTAACTTAGCCCCTGTTCAGAGTATTGGGTCATTGCTTCAGTCGTCAAGCTGAAACTCTGCTAGATAGTCAATGCATCTCTCCCTCTTGTCTGTGTTAGCCAGTACATGTCAGGGTACTTGACACCTGTCAGTCAGTCCTATCAGTCCCTGTCATCTGTGTCAGGGAGCCCGTGGGTGGTGATCAGCTATTGTGACAGAAAATGGGAGTCTCACTGAAGGCTGTGTGATTAGGCTCCATTGTGTGGCTCTGTGTTCATTGACTGAGTATGGATTTAGCTTTAGCTGTGGAGACGGAGCAATTACAAAATCACTAAAGGCCATGGGGGCATTTTGGGATAAGTTGTCAGGGGCCTGAGCATCATTTTGAATGCTGCACTCTCACTATACATCTTCAGTTTATAATGCCAGGGGTGTGTCAGAAGCCATAATATATTGAATCACTGCAGTACTAAGCATTAGTGTGCAGCCTCAAAGCAATCTCCTATACACAACAGAGGCCAGTATGCCCCTGAGGCTTTTCAGCGCTGTCTCTTCAGTTCAGGTTAAATGATCCAATTTAAACTTAGTGCAGTCCTGGCCTTTCCGTGCACATGATTCCCCTCACCTATTACTCCATCAGCAGATGTAAATTTTCACTGTGGCTCAGGCCCAGAGGTGACATTTACACCTCAGCTGACATTTCTATTTGTGCAGCAATCAATTGAAAGCACACAGCAGGGAGAAGGCATTCTCAGTGTTAAAAAACAGGTAACAGGGTTACTGTCATCAAGACGAAAGGTTATGATGTGAGTTGCGATGATGGGGTTTTTTTTGGTTTAGCATAGTGGACAAAGCATTCCAGAAAATGATAATTCTATAGCAGACCTTTGCAAGCAAAGAAATTCCTTTGTGAGCTGCCTCCCCCTTCCGTTAGCTGACCAACTTGTGAAACACAGGTCGACTTCCATCTCAACAGGGAAGCCCCATTGGCAAAAATGTATGTTGGCTCCTTGTTTTCTTTTGGTTGTTTGTGTTGGAGGGGATAAAGGAAAGAATTTAGAAAGGATAAGTCTAGAGAGCAGCAGCTCTCATCACATCTTCTGTCTAATCTTAATCCTCGTCCTCCTCCAATGGAGAAGCAGCCAGCTGCAGTGTGGAAGGCATTTCCATTGTTTACTTGGGAGAATACATGACCAGTGTCTTATCACCACTGTCAGGCCTGAAATGTAAAGCGTGTCGCCTGTGATCACTTGCAGGTTTTCTTGTTTTTAATCCTTTATTCCAAGCTGCAGTTGCTCTGCCAACGACCGTGGGTTTTTTCCCCCGCCCTGCATTTGTTCGAGGATCCCAGTTTCCCGCTATGTGCATTTTAAGCTCATCTGTGTTGAGCGGTTCAAAGCCAATGTTGTTTGCAGATGAGGCTGTAACGCTCATTGACAAAGCCAGATGGTAGGCGATTGTGGCCAAACACGACGCTTGGATAATGTACAATCGCTGGCAAGGGGACAGTCATCAGCCTAGATGGATATTACAAACATGCTTGTAATGGATTGGATATTTTGGGAAGCAGTTCACACAGGCTTATAAAGATGGGAAAACCATCGCCAGGAACAGAACGGATGTAAAGTGCTTCAGATTCCATGACTGACAAGGACATTCATGCATTAGAAGAAAGTGCCAGAGAGGAATCTGAGGAGAGAGGAGATGAACCCAGGAAACGAGATCCCAAATCAAACAAGAATATCAGCCGGCCGTATAAAGTATTTTCCAAGTATTTCCAGATGGGTGGTCCTCTTCTACTGTTTGTTCAATATTTCTGAGCTCCATACCTTTCCAGTGGTAGCATATTAGCATCCATGTTTCTGTCAGTGACTTATCAGAGCCACTCTGTCTAGAAGCAATACCACAGGTTTGGACTAGTACAGTATGTTTGACAGAGGACTGGGTTTGGAGAGGTTTGCAACTGAGCCCAGCTATTAGCCTTGAACTCAACACATGGTGAAAGCAGTAACCCGACACGCTCTGCTGAGAAGGGGCTTGTGTTTGGTCCTGCGTTTCGTTGAGGTTGAGTGCCATTAATCGTCCCAGTGTTTGTTAACAGACAGACGGTAATTTGCTAAGACAGGGGGACCTGCATTTTAAACCATCTCTGGGAAGGTTTAAAAAAAAAACATGCACAGTGTGGTCTCCTCCAATATTCAAGCGGTCATCTGTTTGGCTGTTGTTTTTGGCTACCGGTGAATTCCCTGCACTGGGCCCTGGTGGTGGGGCCCCTAATGGCCTCTGACTCACTGTAATACTTCTTTCAGCAGAGCATGGGCTCCAACCTCCCTGGCTGTTGGGTTAGTGCTGCTGTGTTGGGGTTTAGGGGTGAGCAGCAGGACTGGGATTTCACTCCTGTTTGTTTTGGGAGGGAGTGAAAGAAATTGCTCCAATGCCACAAGACCCATAGAGAAGTGTGTACAGAGTACACTGCTAGCAGTATCGACCAGTGTTAGACTCACATGGCATTGTTTTTATTTTTGCCTTTAGATAGATAGATAGATAGATAGATAGATAGATAGATAGATAGATAGATAGATAGATAGATAGATAGAGTTATAAAAGTATACTGCATATAGCAGCATATATGTAATAGTGATCACTACTGTTCTCTTTGTGTTTAAGGAACCTGTAACCAAAATTGAGCCAAATATGAATCAAGACTCTCTATCATAAATATTATCATTGCTACGAAGAGTGAGATCAGTCTTGGTGTTCCGAAATGTGTCTACGCTTTGCTGTTACCCAGCATATTGAGAAGCATAGCCAGAGCTAGTCACAGCCCACAGCTATCAGCTGATATGGACCTTAAAAGGACCACATCTGTTGAGGCAAAACTGTGTGGCAAATTAAATCAAAATTGTGGCTCCTGTGTTTTTGGAAAAGATCTATATACAGCTATCCCTATCACTAATGACACACAGGTATTGACTTGTCAACTGCTAAGTGTAGGGCAAGTGCTGAAGTGCCCAGGGCTCCTTATCAGCTGTATTAGTGTGCTAGGTTGGCGTAGCTGTGGTCTAATCCTGGTAGCAGGTGCTCCTGGAGCCAATGTAGAGTGGACATGTTTTTCAGGGAGGATGAACCATCTGGGTCTCGATACTTTATGGTGCTTAAAACACACTCTCAAGTGTGACACTCCCAGCACTTACCTTTTAGCTGCACACAATAACCTAAGCGCTGGCTGCTAAAAGGAGAGGGGAGGCTTTCAGGAGAATTTACAGGGTTTGATGTGGTGTGGAGCCTCCGCTTCGACACGGATTCATGAAACAGTCAGACACACTTGGCGGTTTGATTTTGATTCCTCTAACTCCTTCAGTGTTGTTTTGTCATCTGCAGTCTGAAATATGTCGAGCAGAAAGAAAAGTGTGTTTGTTTTGTTTTGTTTCTGTTTTTTTGCTTTTGTGCCAGCCTGCCTTGCTCGACACTTTCCTGGGGCCTTGTGTTGTTGGTTTTTTTTGTTTGTTTTTTTTTTCCTTTCTGGTGTAGTCTGCTTCATCTCACAAGCGATTTGGCTCGTTTCAGAGTCCAATTTCGCTCCTGTTTCCCCGTGCATCCCCCTCTCCTCACAGACACACTCACATTCGCACATTTCCCCAAACTGACACGCCGCCTTCACACTCCAAACAAATCAATTCTTCACTTGACGCACTTGGAACGTCACAGTGAAATGCGGCAGCTCATAGCAGCCCTGAAAAAATGCAGGCTGTTGTTGTTAATGTTCCTTGTCCATGGTGGCTCGAGGAGGCCAGACCCAGATTCTCTTACCTTTGTATGTGTGTCTGGGGGTTGCTGCCTGCCTGTGTGTGTGACTAGAGCAGACAGTGGTTGGTTTGGTTTAGCAACAGCCCCACAGGTCAAGATCTGGGCCTTGTCCCCATTAGTTAAGCTGACATAGCTTCCTGCTCTCTGCTGCCTCTCCCCTGTCTTATTAACCAGCCCCTCTCTGCCCCTTTCTGCCTCAGTCTGGGACACTTTTTTCCATTTTTTACTGTCATGCTTTCTCTCTCTCATCAAGACTGTGGTGTAAGGAAGGACAGCAAATGTTTGCAAACCCAATACACCCTCCAGTCGTCATTTTTTTCTTGCAGAGGTGGAGAACACAGTGGTTGGGAGAAGGAGGGGAGTGAGATGTGGGGAGGCTTTTGTGTGTGTTTGTCTAACTAAGCTCTGTATGAAAGCTATTTCAAACATCTTCATCTCGACCCTCTAAGTGTGTCATCAGCCTCGACATGTAATTCATCACCCCCTCAAAAACAGAAAAGTTAGACTAGAGCAAGATTTTTATTTTTTTTTTAAGTCTGCTGTCAGATATTGCAAGCTCTGACTGCAGCAGCAAAAAAAGGCTTGTAACTCATAAGAACGCAGCTCTTTTGCCATGTAGCCATTAGCTGGGGAAAATGGCAGCTCTAGTCTAGTCTTCAACAGCTGCTGGGTCTCCATCTGTAAGCTTAATTACCCAGCAGCACCCCAGGAGCTGCTCAGCAGCAGGATCCTCCTATAGAAGAGGCATTGATTACATCAGTGTGTCTATACTGCGTGTTCCTCTGGAGGCCTGCAGATATGCAGACATTTGAGCACAAGCACTTTAATACACACTGGGGTACTATCTTTAGACAAATAGTCCACTTAGATATTTAACCTATCCCATCCGCCCTCCCAGAGATGGAAATTTCACACACTCTTTCACATGATGTAGGTGTGCATTAAGAGGTAATCTATAATTTGGTACTGTTTATATACAGTGTTAAATAACACAATTCAAATTATGTATTTAGGAGTTGAAATGTTTTTTTAAGTGTACAAAAACAATGAATACTGATAACATGATTATTTAAAAATCAATTAACTGAAAACAGCAATCAACACAGATTTTGGTAATCAATCATTCATTTCAGTTAATCATCAGGTGTAATCACTGTAAACATTTGCTCACTCAGGCTTGCAACTTGATCATTTGTTGTCATATATATGAATATTTGACATATTGGGTCAAAGAAGAGATCTGTTGTGCTCAGTGAAATTAAATTGTTATTTTTCAACAACATTTTTAAGATGAATAATTAAAACTTGAACAAAATAAACAATAATCACCAAAATTTTAATATTTTGCAACAGTGGATTTTAAAAAGTGTCTCAATTATTTACAGGAATAATTGATTTATTTCAAAATGCACATAAAATCTTTTTTTGGTTGAAAATTTAGGTATACTTTGGCTGTTATTGCTGTGATTGCAAATAGGTTGGTAGCACTACTTGTTCCCAGTTTATTATTTGTCCGACGCCTTGCTGTTACGCACATTGTAATTGCATTAGTGCCTGGGGGCTCTAAGCTTTGATCAGCAAGGTAAGAATGGCAGCCCTGGCCTGTAATAACACAACACTTCAAAATATAACTCTGACAGGAGAAGAAATGTGGTGGTTGAGTGGCGTTCTAGCTCTCTGGAAGTTGTCTATTAAGAGTTTTTTTGTTTTTAAGGGTTGCTACCTATAGAATATGACCACTTGGAAAAGCTAGCTGTCTCAGCATCTTGGCTGTCAGAGGTTATTATGTGAAGTCAAAATGGCTGACAGATTTGAATGAAGCAGGTGAGTGGCGAAGACAACTCCTTAGTCGAAGCCACAGCCAGTGATACTCATACTGACATACCCGTGTATCTGCAGAACACTTGAGGAAATGTGATATGTCGACAAAGATTCCACCCCTTTCATGGCTCTGAATAACAGCGGCTGCATATGTCAAAACATTGAATGAGGTATGGCAAACGGTTAGGAGCTGTCAGCTTCCAATTGTTGCTTTTCTCTCTGAGTGGGGAGTGAAAATGGAGATGGAGGAGGAGGAAAAGAAAACATGCAGGCTCTTTCAGCCCACTGTCATGCCACTTAGGATTTGTTGAAGGATTTTCACCCAGCCATTTCCCTTCCATTGAGAAGTAATCAGTACGGCACTGAAAGATAATATTATATCCACTTAGAGGCATGTGGGCTTCATGCATGTTCATACATGAAATGAGGCTGGAAAGCAGTGCCTCTGTTTACATTGTTGAGCGCACACTCCCTCCTTTGCTGCTTGGGCATGAAGCGTCCTGGCAAGAGTTTCCTGTCTTTGTGTCTCTAACATCTCATTCTTTCTCCCTCTTGCTTTCTTTCCTGCCTCCTGTCCTTCCATTCTCAGTGGATTGTGAGCCAGTTGGTGGGCTAATAGAGGATGCTTTCCTGTGGGGCACCAAAGTGATGCTGTTCAGGCGCTATGCGAGCTTAAGTAAAGCTGACACGCTGCTCAAGAACTACAGCCCACACTGAGCTGCACGGCAGCCCGTGGAGAGACTCTGAAAAGGTCTTAAAGGTATGGGAGACACAGGGAGGCTGCCACTGTCCTCCCACCACTGTGCTGTGATGTGGGAAGCAGGAGTTAAGTCCTTTATTAGAAGTGGCAGGCGTTGTCTCCAGTCACCTCGATAATTGCAGCAGCACGTCCACTGCCGTAATCAATTGAGACAGCTGCCGCTGCGGCGTTCAAGTCCATCAGGCAGGCGTGTCATGCTAATTAATGAAATGATAAGGCTAGTGCTTGCGGCATTGCACAAATAACTCCTGAAGGCTCCTCTGCTTTTCAACACAAAACTCATTCTTAAAGTTCAGATCACCCCCCTCCCTTGCCCTGCCTGTTGGCTGGCTGCGGCCTCGGGGTTAGAGTGGTCACCATGGGTCAGTGACAGTGAAAGGGGTCAAATTCCAGGCTGGCAGGGTGGGCCGTGTCAGAGGAGCCATTAGACTTGAGCTTTTCTGTTGAAAGTTCCAAGATGTCCACCCTTTTATTTAGGAGAGCCAAGTGGCACTGACCTTAGATGACCCAGCTGTGTTCATAAGAGGCTGAGACTGATGGCAGTCACAGAGCACATGAGCTCTGCTAGAAGCAGCTCTGCAGGGGGGGATGGGCCCTGATGGAGTTCGGGGCAGAACGGGGAAGTGTGGAGCCATCTTGCTTTTATGTATAATATTATACTAAGGGCTTAACAAGGGTTTAACAGTTATTTTAGAGCACTACAGGTTTTATATGATATAAAAGAACAGTCAACATTTAGGCCTCTGTCTTTCTCCCTCCTTTCTATTTGAAGATGTGCTCCACGTCCCGTCAACAACGCTGGCATATGCGCCATGAGAGGTGAATGGCATATGTGTCCTGCACCATATGGCTGGTGTTTGAATTGGGATCCGATATGCGCAGGAAAAACTGATTCATCCCGCAACTTGAGCTGCCAGCTCTCTGAAATGAACATTAGGTTCTCAATTTATGCCTGGGCTTTGACTGTAAACGTGTTACAGCTTAACACCCATCCCCATTCTGCTGCCATCCACTCCTTTTGTCAGCTGCGGCGAAGAGACAGAGACAAATAATTGAAACGTGCCAGCTGTCCCCACTCTTTAGCTCTCTTGGCCAGCTTTCTCCTCGTCCACTCCCCCATTAACATCTCTGAGTGATTTGCGAAAACGTCGCCTTGGCTCCCCTCGTTACCAGCTTGGAGATGCTCGAGGCAGATTAAATAGTGTAAGGGAAAGCAAGCCATTGCAAATTTCTCCTATGATTTTTTTATAGCACAATGATTCAACGCTACTCAGCCCTTCTGTTCCTCTCATGCAAAATCATTTTGTTGAAATCACCCCACCTTTTTTTATGACTGAATACCTCACGGCAATGAAGTGTTGATTGGCAAGACTGCGGTTTCCTGCCGTCTGCCAGTATCTGTTATAGCCATCTTCCACAGTCGCTCACTCGTGAGCTAAGCCTTGGCTCTGTGCAGATTGCTTGTCTAGAGAGGTACAAAAACCAAATCATTGTGAGCTCAACCGTCAAGAGCAGCAGAATATTCTGTCAACCAGAGCCAGTGGGAGACAGATCAAGGCAGTGAACGTTCTCACATACCTTCTGCATCCTCCGGCATCTTTCGGCAGAAATGCCGCTTTATTTAAATATCTGTCTGTTCATGTCCTTATTTTATCAGTGCCCCGACTGTTTATGCTTTGGCAAAGCCATGAAGGGAGTGAACCGCAGTGTTTGCCTAGTAAATGAGAACACCCAGTGGCCTTAAGCTTCTCTTAGCCCGACCCCCCCTTGTCACAGAGGGAATTTGCATACCCTCGCATCTAATCTGAAAAGACTTTTTGCATACAGGTTATATTTCCTGGCTGTTGTATATATTGGCCTCGTGTCAGCAGTGAGCAGGTAATTTATGTAGCACACTTATTTGCATTCACAGCTTTAGTGTGCTGAGTGTTTTAGTTGGAGGCACAATCAGAATACTCTCTCGGGCCCTCGTCTCATTCATGAGGTTGTTGGGTCCATTTGCAGGTAGCTAGGTGTGTGTTTCAAATAAGTGGGGTTTTTTTTAAAAAAGCTTCAAAGAGTGGTTGCTTTTAAAGGCTATAGCGTTGCAACTCACAGTGTTTGAGTGCATATGAGTGCAGTGCTGCTCTTCAGGGCCTCTGCATTGTGTTCTTGACACAGCATGTGTCAACAGGCCATGCTTTTGTGGGTTGTCCCCGGTCACAGCAAGGAGCCACGTCACCCTTTATTGACGTCCCTTGGATGGTGACAACCAGCCCGTCTTAGTCCAACTCAGGGCCAAGCCATTCCAGACTGGTCCAAGCCATTTCAGGCGGAGCCATCTGGCTGTTTAAGTCACATAGGACCAGATAGGTGCCAACTCTCCAGATGTTCTGCAGGGGCAAACAGGGTCACAAGTGAAGGATATTGGAGGCAGGAACAGCTGTGCAGCGACACTGTGTTCACCCCAGACTCCCCGCTGGACACATCAGTCACGACCAGAGAATCCCAGCGGCCTGATGTCCGTCTGCTACCTCAGTCCCTGTTACCCCCTGCTCTCCGCTCCTCCTGCCACCACCTCCGTATCACTGCACATCCAGGCACGTGCACACAGGGCAAGGCCCAATTCCCCTGAGTAAGCAGGGCCACAGGAGCAACTATAAAAAGATCAATACTGGGATGAGATGTCATCTGGTGAGCAGACCTGCCAACACCCCCCTAGGGAATGTCCCTGTCCCCCTGGTGCACTAACCCCGCAAACCATCTGCTCAGGTTTGCGGGACAGGGCTTCAGGACAGCACATTTTTTTGTACAGACACTCGTGTGGCATTTGTTTCACATGACTGCCTGTGGCTTGCCTACTGTTTCTCTCAGTATGTGATTGCAGGCAAAGTGTGTTCCATGTCCTGAGGAAAAGAAGAACAAAACAATGTGGAATTTGGCAGTTTGTCGAAATGCTTGACAGTTGTGCAGTTTTGCAGCAAAGGGGATGGTGTTTGTTGAAAAAACGGTGACTTTGCTTCATACAGCCCCGAGGTGACGTGTGTCAGAGAGGCATTCCTGTCAGACTGTGTGTTAGTTTCCAATCAAAATGGCTTTTGCTGAAACAAACACAAAAAATGTGACAAAGCAATCTATTAGGTAAGTGTATTTACGCTACTGGTGTTTTCTGCCAGAAATTGCTTACTGCTCCTGACAGCCTGTTTGCTGCTAAAGAAGCAGGAGCATCTGCAGTTTAAATGGGTCTCAAGCAATAACTTTTTATTTATACACATTCCAAGCATGTTGCACTCAGTTCTGGAGCAAAGTTATAATTGAAATTATATACCCTTTTGCTGCCTCCAACAAATTTGGTTTGATTTTTCTTGCTTTGAACTGCAATTCACTATAATGAAGACAATGAGGATATGGTGTTTGTGTGTAATATGCCCACAAGGGCTAAGCAGTAAAGCAAATACATGTGTCACAATAAAATGTTTTAGTTTAAATTGATCATTTTTACTGACTGATTTTAAAGACCAGAAGAATAAAAGGTTGAATTTCACCACTTTGTTCTAAATTTAACACCTTTTTGTTACACTTAAATTTAGAATTTAGAGAGTAGGGACTTGTAAATTTGTTGTTTCTCTTTGTCTAACTTGTGCCTGTTTGATTGAATTAAAAATATTCATGTTAATGACACTAATGCAACATCAAGTGTAGTTGATTATGAAACTGCTCCATGCCAACAGTACTCACAAATAGCTGAATGCAAGCGGTGGCCAAAACAAAGCAGCCGAGTCAAGTTGTTAGTAAAGTAGGTTTCACTATATTTGCCCAAAACCAAAAAATATCATATTGGTGAGCTGATCTGTCTGTTTTTATTAAGAGTTTCCTCAGTGTATGCACTCATTTTAGTGTATACATTAAATTGTAGCATTCTACACATATGAAACTATCTTTTCCTAGAACTGCATTTGTAACATGACTAAAGTAGTGCAGCCATGTGTAGTATGCACTCCCTCCTACACACTGTTCCCATTACTGTTGATGGTTTGCTTGTCACTCATAACACGCTCATTTGTCAGTGTGATTACCTGTTTTTGAACCAGAGTGATTTAGTTATAGCAGTTTGGATTTATTGAATTTAAGTGAAATAATCAAACATCCTACTGAACAATTTATTATTGCTATTTGACAAAGTGTCTATCTGTGGTACATGTCGTTTTCTCGCACAGGCCTACTGCACACACTGAAAACATTTTTTGTGTCCATCTTCTCTCGTGTGCATATGTGCATGTGTGTGTGTGTGTGTCTGTGCATAAGTGTCTAAGCTTGCAGAGTGATTTTAATGAGGGATGGGTGAGTCTGAGCTGATGCCTCCCTGCCTCCATTAGAGCCCATTAGAATCATCATTAAGATAACCCGGCGCTCACTGTGGCCCTGGCTTCCCAGCATTAGTATTAGAGACCCCTCTCTGTCTTCTAGTGGTCGTAGTGAGACTTCCTTCAGTATCACTTGCCTCGCATTGTGTCTGGGAGAGCAGGTTGCCACGGCAACATCGCCCAGCGGCGACATTTCGACGGTGGATATTTGCCTCTTTCGCCTGTTTGTCTGTCTGTGCCTGTCTCTCTCTGTCTCTGCCTTCGGTCTACCTCTTTTCGCTTGCAGGAACGAGAGCCTGACAGTTTAATCCAAATCCCAGACTCCTATAAATTGGGAGGTCTATATACGCCTGGACCCCGGAATTCATTAGAAAATCGTGACACCTTAGCCAGCCCCAGTTCTCCCATAAAATGCAAGGAGCGAGGGAGGGGGAACTCAACAAATAAAAAAATAAAAGCTCTGCCCTGCCTTTTTATTGGCCTTTTTATGGGTGTTAGGATCCTTGAAAGATTAAGCAGGCTGTTAATAGGGACTGGATATTCCATTAGTGGGCTGCATGTCGAGTTCTCACTAGCTTGACAGCAGCTCCCGGCTCTTCTCATTTTTTTGTTACCGTCGAGAGTGCCCATGGAGCTTTTTTAATTGAGGCACTAGTAAGCCTTCTGACTGAAGTACTGCCGCATCAGAGCTGTAGATTAGAGCTGCTTAGAGAGCCTCATCTCCACCAGGCTGTCTTCTCTCTCCCTCTATCTCTCTCTCTATCCGTGTGTGTGTGTGTGTGAATGCTTTTTTACTCTGATTTTTCCATGCGTGTGATGTTTCTGTGCCTAAAATGAATTCCACTTTAATGAGTTGTAAAGCTATAGTGGTGTTTTAGCTATTGTAGTTGTAGCACTTCCATCTCCTCAAACTCAATGTCTTTGTGGCTCGTTTTGCTTTTCTTTTCACTCTGAAGAAAAGTATTAGATCGCCACATGTCTTTCCTTTTTCATTAAAATTCATAAGTGCTTTGAGATTCTTTGTATGTGAAAGGTGTCGAGATGTTGCATTTTCTGCCACTTTCATTTTCCCGCTACAACAGCATATAATTACAGTCATTAAATTGCAACAGCCTAAGTATGAAAAGTCGTTGTTCTGTGGAATGCTAATCATAAAAGCTTCTTGTCTGTTGAAAAGACCCCTGATGAATGGTAAAGACAAAGTGGCCGGGTTCAGAGTGCCTTGCTGTGGTTTCCCAAATCCCCTGAAAGATCAGGAAGGGAGGATAGAAGGCGCAGTGGCAGAGAGGCCAAGATAAGGGGCCACGATCTCCCTTCATAGCACAATTGAAACATAATTATTTCATGCCAGATTGTGTGCTCAGCAAAGCCCTGAATAGGGGCCGACATTTAACTTTAATTAGCTGTGATTTATTCATACTGACTGGATTGCGGGAAGAAATTGGATCATCTGATTATAGTCAAGCATGAAAATGACCTGATTAAACACTTAATGGAACCTAGGGAGAAGGAAACAAGAGAAACCTTGGGCAGAAAATGCTGGGACAACATTATAAAGGAGGAAAAGGAGCTGTGTTGTACTTATCGTTGATCGTGTATTCTTTGCAGAAGCACAGTGGCAAACAGCTACCCACATATGGCTATTATCTGATTTTGGCATCAGGTTTTTTTTGGATCAGATCAGGAAACGGCTTGACATCTGAGAATGCCAAAGAATAATTTATACCATTAGATGAATGTTATGAAAAAAAAGGGTTATAAATTTTCATTTTAACATTCTGTTGTTTCTTTTCTTCTCAGGTGTGCCAACGAATGAGAGTGCAGAGTCCAAGACTTGCAGCTCAGCCAAAGTATCGGGGCTCCAGCGCAGCCAGGAGCAGAGCAACAGTGAGGTGCCCTTCACACCTCCTGTGCCAAGCCCCACCCCGGCTTCGGCGCCCACGGGCTCCCCTGCCCCCGCTGCAGCGGCGGCCCCCCTTGAGTCCCTTAGGTCACGCCTCCCCACACCGCCTCCCTTAAGTGTCAAGAAGGAGCCCCACCCTCCGCCCCCTGTCCCTACCCCTCCCCTGTCGAGGGCACCACCCCATCCCCAACCCCACCCTCCTCACCCACACTTGCACCAGGAGCCCCGTGTTCTTCCGCCCCCACAGCACCACGCGCAGCAAGTGATCAGCCACCAGGTGCATCACCAGCTGTTCAACAGCCTCCACGACATCAGGTGGGATACATGAAAACACACACTAGTGAATGTTACCAAGCTATGACTGTAACACACAGATACTGCGTTCGTATGTCAGTGAGAGACCAGTGGGTATCTTTATATTTCAATGACTAACAATAAGAGAAAAGGATATCTGTATCCAGGCAGCTGTGTTTATTTTCACCTTTTGTACCTAATCAGGATGTGAGACTACAGACACTGCCACTTCCCTTTAATATGTGCCAGGCAAACCTGTCTAGTGGAGACAGCAATAAAATAAATGGCAATTTCCAAATTAATATAATCTAGTCCAATGCGACAACATACTGTACAATACTTTATTCAACACAATATTGACTGTTTTCATGCGGATATTGATTTTCTGCCACACAATTTTGCAATAACCAGTTGTCAGATTTACTGTTTTTCATTGAGGAACACTCGGGTGCTTATAGCACTTCATCCTCTCAGTCTGCCTTTACCTTTTTTTTTTTTTAATCTCAGTGAAGATGCTTTATTGGAAAATCATTCTTAAGTTGTCAAAACAAAGTGTCAAAGTTATTATCAATACAGCTGAACTAACACTGAGCTAAAAACGAAGCAAGTGAAAACATACACAACAGATGTACACACTTATCGCATTCAGACAAGCTGCACAAGGTAGCAGGACTGAATGCATAACACTGCTGCAGACTGACTGAACGCTGCACAATGTAGAAAATACATCATGTGTTTATTTGCATCATAAAATCATTATTCTTTTAACAGAGTTTTGTATCTTGTTGTCTCCAATGAAACCTTCAGCCACAGCAGCAGTCCAGTGGGTCTTCCCAAGCAGCACTTGCCCCCATCCCCTCACCACCACCTCAGCGGGCTCCCATCCTCGGCACCCGCTTTGCCTCTGTCCATAGCTAATCTCTCTACCTCGCACTATTCCTCCCTACGGAGCCCGGCCCATCGCCATTCGGCCATGTTTGCAACCCCAGCCACACTGCCGCCACCGCCGACCTTACCAACCAACAGTTTAGTGGTGCCTGGGCACCCCGCCGGCACCCCCTACCCAGGTAAAGCCGCGCACCTCACTCGACAAATGATAGCATCAGCACTGACACAAAAGCTTAGGAAATATGGGAGCCTTAAAAGGGCTTACACTGATGTCCTTTATGAGTGAGTGAGTAAGTTAATTAACACATTTTCAACAAAGTGACTGTAAACACTTGTATTTATTTTAGCAATTAAAGACATTTCTTTACCAGAAAACTTTTTTTAGACTTTTGTAAGATCTAAAAGATTTTTCCTCTCAAATATGCCTGCGTCTTTAAATATTGATTTGCAATAGAAAACATTAACATTTAGAGCACAGACTATGTAACAGTTTGTAACAGTTTTGTAGTGACATGGCTATTGTATACATTATACACTATATATTATACATTATACATTTATATATATATATATATATATATATATATAGTATTCAGTCATATTACACATGGCTGCACTACTTTAGTCATGTTACAAATGCAATTCTAAGAAAAGATGTTTTCATATACATAGAATGCTACAATGCAATGTATATTGACTGGAGAAGCAGTTGTCACACTGTAAGAAATAGCTTAACACTGTAATTTTACTTATATCACGAAATGTGTTATATGGTGCTGGAATTAGTCAAATGTTCATATATGATATGCTGATATGGTAAGTGCCCATTTATTACATTTTCTTTGTATTTATTTAGAACAGTATATCCAGGTATATTTAATGTAACTCTGATGATGCATTTGGCCCTTTTTATTACGTAATATATGTAGGTCTTTATCCTCTTTTACTGATTTAAAGCAATACCATGTTACTTCTTTAGAAAGGGTGTCAAATACCAGTGCTTCGACTTTTCGTCCCAGCTTCGGTATTTGACATCCTGGAAATGGGATTCAACAATCAAGTGTCTTTCTCCAGAAGTTATATTGTGTTGCTTTAATGGGCTGTTATACTAGTATTTTTTTTTAACCAGATTAAACCAAAAGTAGGTTTACAAAGTGCTTATGCACAATGAATAATAAGTGGTAATTTGTTATCAATCTAAAAAGCTTTGTATGCTGCAAATAAGATACTAGCAAGACAGTAAGCCAATTAAAGAGCTCTTTCCTTAAAAGTCAGTATATTCCTTTATTGTGCTGGCTGTAAATATCAGAAATGCAGTCCAGTTAGTGCAGCAGCTTCAGATACCACAAATAACATCATTAATAATTTAAAACACAAGCAAATCCCTCTAGCGCAGCACAGACTCGAAACAAATCTGATTTAATTGTAACAAGCAAAAGTATGCTGCCTCTCCTACATGTCACATGCTTTAATGTTAGCTCTTATTTTCACTGGTGGAGAACATCAGACATCAATTTCTAAGATGGACTGTATTTAAAATAGCTTAGATTTTTTAAAAGAGTGATGAGGTCACTGTACAAGGGCTTGGATGCACCTCTGGAAAATGTCAGCTCACAACTGGACAGCCGTCACAGCTGGAGACATCTTCAGCATACTGAAAGCAGCACTCTGACAGTCACGTGTTGAAAAAATGGAGCACTCAGTCAACAATCTGATGCAATCTCAACTACCAGAATTAGGTCTTTGCTCGCCAACAGTGTGTGATTTATACCCATTTGATAATATGGTCGAGGATTTAATCAAAACAAGCAATTTCCTGCTGCAATAGAAGGAAACAAATGTCTCCAGCCATTAAAATGTCTCCAAAATATGTCGTAAATATGCCAGTTGTGCACTGACTTTCTAATAGAGGGCAAGAGTGTGTGTGTTTTCTGCTGGGATGACTCTTGGTTCTCTCTTGTCTTTAGATACCAGCCTGTTGATATCATTCAACCAACCAATCATGTATTGCCAGCCTCATTCGGGGATTCTGATTGGCACATTGTCACAGGCAACTCTCTTACCACCACCAATGAGTCCCCACGTAGAAAACCCTCACAGCATGAGCTGGAGAAACAGAGAATGCCAGGTGACTATTTTCTTTCTTCTACCCTTGTTGTGAAGACTGACTGGGCGCCCGTGCCTTTTTTTTTCTTGTGTCCCCCCCCTTCCCTCTCCCCACCCCTTTTTTTTCTATTCTTTTTTTTTTTTTTTTTTTTTTTTCCTCGCTCTCCTTTCTTGCAGAGCATGACCTCCTGAGGCAGGAGCTGAACAACCGTTTCCTGGTTCAGAGTTCAGAGCGGGGCCGGGGGCCGTCCGCCTCGCCGCTGGCCCCCGTGTCGCTCCTGAGGGCCGAGTTTCACCAACACCAGCACATGCACCAGCACCAACACACCCACCAGCACACCTTCACGCCCTTCCCCGCCAGTCTGCCCCCGGCCGCCATCCTCACCCCGCCCACCGCACCCCCCATGGTGCGTACCCAAGCCAGAAATGTGAGGATAAGTAACAAAAAGCTCCCGTAACCTCCCACCCACCCACCTGTCACGCCTCCCAGTCTCCTCTTCGATCAGTTCCTTCCCTTTTTTTTCTTTACCCCAAAATACACCAAATGCGTCCCGTAGCTGTAGGAACCTCTCCCTTCAAAAACTGATTCAGTTTGTATTTTTGCTCTTTGATTTCTGCATACTGTCCTGCTGCTGAAGCTGAAAGCTGATGAGAAGTTGGGAGCATCACATCTGCTCCGCTGTAATATGCACAAATGCTGTGCAGCCATGTCCCACTGGCCACCGCCCTCCTTTAAAAACAAAAAACACACTAGCACATCTAACACTAGCATTAGTATGCCAAGAAATGTGTTTGTTGCCACTCAGGTTGGTCAAACTCAGCCAAGCACACACTCTGTGTACCCTAATGCTTTGTGTTTCTTTATTCAAGATGGAATCATCAGTGATACAGTACATCCACAATATGCTTCACTTTTCATTAAGGCCTTTTTTTGAGTCATGACACATCTGCCAAACGAGCCAACATAACTGGATTTCATTTAAACTATTCACCTTGGTCTTAAATTTGACATAAATTTTGCTGCTCAGTGTTTGTCGAGGATCAAAAAGGGGACTGCCTGAAGGCAGGCTCTTCAATTGTTTGCATATGGATGTGTTTGAAATGGTTTTGGATGTTTTCATTTGCCTGTTCTCAAAGAGCAACAAAGGCGCCGTCAAACAGATCTGTGTGCGTGTGTGGGTGTGTGTGTGTTAATACATTCCTACAGACTTGTGTATATTTTGTGTGCAAGATCTTCGCCACGTGTGTGTGTGTTTGTATGCGTGTGTGCGTGCTAGCACAACTCAACCGCAATCATACTTGCAGACGTGCAGTCGGTCAAATGACTTCATTGCAGATGAAGGGGGAATGACATCATTGCAAAACTGTTTTGATAATGTTTGTAATTGCTTCCGTGCTTTGACTGCCATCAAGTCTGGTGGTGGTGGGTGCAGGGGAGGGGGAGGAGGGAGGAGGAGGAGGAGGGGTCAAACACAGGCAGTTCTCAGATTAGTACGGAAGGGGGAAAAAAAAAAGCTTATGACCATTCATCCATCATTTCAAATGCACAGCAATCTCTGACAGTCGATTCAGACATTTGTAGCTTTTTGGCATTAGTCTAATAGATGTGATCCATGGTGTCATGACCTCTGATTAAGAGCCTGTGGTCCCATTAAGGGCCCTGCTCCAAGATTATCCCCATCCTGTACATTAGAAATCAAAGCTCTGGTATTTATGGCACTGTCTAAGATAAGACGAGCGACTGTGCTGTTATCTGGTCTGCTTTTCATTCCTGACATGGCAGGAATTATATACAGCACACAGTCCTGTCTTTGAAGATGAAAGAGGCGTTTTTTCCTCATCTCGCTAATGCTGGCATTATGTAGCTCATGATGTACATAACCCCCATCTCTTGTTTTGTTGTTAGGATGGAGATTTGAGACTGCCATTAATGTCCTCTGCTGTTTTTTTTTTCCTTTAATTAAAACTGTGTTGCTACTTAACTCATGTCTTTTCCCCTCCCTTCCTCCCCTTAGTAACAATGCTGTTTTTCTTCTTTGGTGCTTGCATAGGGAGGCAGGAGTAATGATGATGTTGTGGTTGTTTTTACTGTATTGTCATAAAAGGCAAACCAAGTATGGCCTGGTTTTCTGAGCCTCTCTCTCTTTCTCTCTCTCTCTCTCTCTCTATCTGTTTTGCTCTGTCATTTCAGCTATGTAACAGCACTTGGCTAATGGCTATAATTATTGAAATTATGAAGCCTAGGTTTTTGTTTATAGTTCAACGCCCTCAAGCAGCTGGCATGCCAAATAGCAAGTGTCTGTCTCCCCAGCCCCATAGCCCCTGCCATGTCTTTGGACGTGGAATATCCTTAATTGTTATAAGATGAAATATTAAGCTTTAATTAGCCAAAGCTGTTTGCTATAAAAACTGTGACAGGCACCATAAATTACAAGGGCAAGAGTTTTGGGTTTTTTGGGGTTTTTTTTGTTGTTTTTGTTTTTTTACAAGGCCATAAAGCAGCCAA
The DNA here is from genome assembly GCA_029814765.1 of Acanthurus leucopareius. NCBI lineage: Eukaryota > Metazoa > Chordata > Actinopteri > Acanthuriformes > Acanthuridae > Acanthurus > Acanthurus leucopareius. The sequence goes on from JAQMCX010000047.1 coordinate 3,249,530, forward strand.
ATTCCCTCACCCGGTTTCAGACATTAAACATGCCGCGCCTTCAGAAATGCAGAGGAGCTGTTTAATGAGCTCGGAAGCTGGCTCAGCGTTTCCTCTCAGTAGGCTGTCTGTCTTTGATTTGGGCCCATTATCGCCCACAAACAAGGCCGCCAACACCATTGCTGCCGCTGCAGCCATTTTGTGCACAGATGTGAATGGCCCTGCTTCACCAGAGGCCCCTGACCCCAAAACCCTGTGCTCCACCAGCAACCTTAGCCAACTCCACACCTACTCCCCTCTCAAACACCCGTGTCGCTGCACACGTGCAAACAGAAACACTGATTCATACCCACTCATTTTCTTGTTTTATGTAAACCCAAAACGTCTGCGCCTGCCAAGAGAGCTTTGTGAAAACACTCGCAAAAAGTACCTGCAAATGGTTTGTGTATTTGTGGAATAGGAATAAGTTACTGTCACTTGTAATTAGCCTGTTTCAAAATAGAGAGCCAGGATTGGCTCGTGGACAGACGTACAAAGTCCCCATTCATTCATGGGGCAACACTCTGCGTTCTGTCCCTCCCTCTGCTCCTTCTCAGCTTACTGATTTCCAAGTCTTCAGGACATGATCAGAGACATTTATTCATCCAACAGCAGTTTCTGTAAAGTAAAGTGCAGTTGGGATTGTTCTTGTAGGCAAATGCTCTACTGCAGAAAAGGCTTCCTCACACTAATCCAGCATGTCCAGGTTATGTCACTTTCATGCTGAGATGTCCTGAATTAGCTCTTAATAATTGCAAATATCATCTGCTCAATTTGATGTCAATCATAGAATCAGACACACAAGAGGCTCCATGTGTTCTTTATATGATATTAAACAAGCTATATGTCTCTACATACTCCTCTCACATCTATAACATCAGGGCTTGTGGTTAAAAAAAAAAAAACATAGCAGTCAAAAGCAATTAGATTCACATTTCTACAAATTTTCCAGTGGATAGAAACAACTGGTCTGGTTTTAAAATGGTCTGATTCCCAAACTGGGCCTCCACGCCCAAAGTCTGTATGCTCAATTGGAAAATCATACAGGCTGTCTTCATCTTGGCAGTCTGCTAAAGCGGTCGTATTGTTAGTAATTTAACTGCCTATCTGACCATGCAGTTTAAGTAAACCCATGACTGGTGCAAGCCAGCTGCTTTACTCCAGGGCTTATTATTCTGGATCAAAACCCTGCTTATAACCAGTTACAGATGTTGATCATGTGTTTTGTTTTTGTGATGTAAAAATAATGAGAAGTTATTATTAAAGAAAGCTTTTTTTAAAAGAATCTTGGTAAAATAGATCATTTTGTGTTTTTTTGTCTCCTAATTCTTTTCTCTCTTCTCTCTTGCAGTTCGACAAATACACCCCCAAACTGGACAATCCATTCATCAGACATTCAAATGTGAGTTGGGGTTTTTTTTTGGTCATTCTAATTTAAATGTTATTTGCACTTGGCAAATCAAATATTTGACATATTTGAATGTTGCCGTGACAGCATTTATTGTGGCTGTGGGTTGGTGTGTGTGTGCATTTGCTTGAGTCCTGTACGTATCTCTGTATGATTTTGTTTTTGTGTCTCTTTGTGTCTCCCATCCTCCTCTTTTCTCCCTAGTTCTACCCCTCTTATCCCCCCACCATGCCAGGCATGCCCCCGCTGCTCCCACACTCAGGACCCTTCAGCTCGCTGCAAGGAGCCTTCCAGCCCAAGGTCAGCCCCACACCCCCACCCTCAACCCACCATCAGCAAACAGGCTGAGAATTCAAGGAAGCACAGGCACAAAATGAGTCATTCAGACTTTAAAAAAAACTAACTCATAAAAAAAAATCACTCATAGTACACACAACCAAACCAAAGTTGTAAAATGCAAGCTGACTTTTATGCTCTATTGATGACTTGCCCTTAAGAAAAGTCACCTTTCATCAGTGTAAAGAAACCATTTAAATGCTTGATTATATGTATAAAAAAGTACCAAGACTTTGAAGGGGTCGAAATGGATTCACACACTCGTAGCAGAAACTTATTGAAATGATTATTAAATAGACTCTGCTTGGAAGTGGTAACATCAGATATGCAGTGTACTACAGGAATGAGTCAAGGTCATTTATTTGTCATTTCACAAACAGAGTTCCATCATGAAATGTTAGTGGAAGCTGTTTCATGCTACACACACTTGTAACATAACCGTGACCCTATTTTATGTATGTTTATATAATACAATAAACCAATATTTAAATTTTTTTTATATATATATATATATATATGTGTGTGTGTGTGTGTACGTATATCTATCTATAATAAAAAAAAAACACCAGTTCAGTAAACTTAAAATTTAGTAAGTATTCTACTCATTATTCCGTTTAGCAACAAAATAATAATAAATGAGGAATATTTCATACTAGAGTGACAGTAAATACATGTAAAAGAATTGAGAGGATTTTAGAAAAATAAACCATTAATTGCTTAAATTGCATGCAAAAGTATTATATGTCAAAACTAAACCCATTAGTGTAACTAGGTGCTGCGTTACATTTTGCATTTTGGTGTTTGTAGGAACCAAAACAAGAAGACGTGAAGTTTATAACAAGAGTGCATGCATTCAATTTCATCACACTTTTCTTTTTTCCTTCATCTCAGCCAGCGATCATGTTGATTAAGGCTATGTTAGATGCTAATGTTAGCGTTACCTTGTGTAGGTTACACTCCGTGGACTGGATGCTTTTCTGCTGAGATTATGAAGCAGTGATGTTGTGTTGTTGGAGTAGGTTAGTTAGATTTACAATAGACACACTGTACAAAGTTTTCATTTTGTTTTAATTCAAAATGATCCCAAACTTTGTACTTCTGTCATTTTTCTCTGGCCTGATTCTTCTCTTACCCCTTTCTATAGTCCCTCTGTTTTGTAACTTCCTTCATCAGATCACGTCTTCTACACATCACCTGTCCACAGCGTAATTGAGTTGTGTGACAGTATTTATTATCCATGCAAACTCAGTGCACTGTTATATAAATGAAACAAAGTCTTGATGTCAATAATTTGCATTGATGAGTTTTAGTTATTGAGTTACTGAAGGGATGGTTTAGTCCTATGGGTATAAGTTGTGAAACAGGAGCCCATGAAATATCACCACCTTCATTTAAATCCATAAATCCACTTATTACACTCTGTCAGACATGACTGGATCTGAACCAGGGTCAGAGATGCGTTCCGACCTGAGCCATGACAGGCCATGCCAAAGATAAGAAAGCGAGGTCTGTCTGCTTTAGAGAGCAAAAGAGAGAATATCAGGGGCGGCAGGGATGTGAGAGGCCGGGGGTGGGAGGATGTGAGTCTGTCTGGCAGATGCCCAGCGGCTGTGACCCGGTGTAAGCCACCAATCAAAGCTGGCCTAAATCCTCTGGCCCTATTCCCAGGGGGGCTCTGTCGTGGAGGGGGCCCTTTTGTCAAAGACCCCTCCAGATGGTTCAAGGAACAGTCTTATGCCTCCAAAGCCCCTGCTAAGTATTCCTGGAGAGGAGCGTGTGGGGGAGGGCTTGAGATGTGTGTTTGTTTGTGGGGGCTGGTGACCCAGGTCACACTGCAGGATCATCCTATCCCTCATGTACAGTAGGGATGGATTAATCCAGGCACTTGCGCTCGAAAGACTTAAAGTGGAGATCGGAGAGATCAGAGATGTGTTGCTCAGCACGTCTCAGCGCCTGCAGCATCATTGCAGTTTTATCTACTGAGGTCACTCTTACAGTAGCAGTCATGGAGGATTTGTGAGCTATAGTACCTCTGAAAGAGAAGGAGGATATATGGTTAGAGTAATGCTGCCATAAGTAGCTTTAGTTCCTCATGTTTCTGCTCCACTGAGATCAACATTGGGTTGTAGTTCTGTATATGTGAACTATATATGAGGACACTTAATTAGGGTTAGCCGTGTTCATGCTGTAGTTTCTTTATTACTTTATTACTCTACTTTGTGAATGGTGTAACTATTGTAGATCTGGTTGCTCACCATGCTCAACCATCTCTCTCCCTTTCTCTCTTTCTCTCTCTGTTAGGCATCTAATCCCATTGACGTAGCAGCACGTCCTGGAGCAGTACCTCACACACTCCTACAGAAGGATCCACGGGTAAGCATCAGGCCGAAAGCATCCAAACCAGTCTGCTCCTGTTCTGCTCACTAATATTCCATACACACATTGTGTAACTCAGAGAGATGTAAATACATGTATTTGCACTGACATCTTGTGAAAAAAGTAATTTTCAGTTATATATGTCTAGTAAAAGGAAAAGTGCCCAAAAGTAAGGACATGTATGTCTTAACACTATTTTTTTAATGTCAAAGAATTCAGATGAGAAATCAATGAAAAGGGATAATTTTGGCTACTTTTTTTTTGTTGTCGTTGATAATTATTGTCTGTTTGTCCATACAGATAACAGATCCATTCAGGACATCTGTTAGGGTAAGTGCTCACCTTGTCCATATTTTCTTAAATGTTTCATCTCTCTGGCCAGGCCACAAAGTCTAAAACTGCATTTTCTTCAACAGTTCCTGATCAAGAAAATACAGGGTTTTGGCTGCAGCAAGGGTTAGCTTTGAGGTTTTTATTGGGCTAAAGTCAGAGTTAGATTTTTTTTAATCGTTTCCCTGGTTAAAAATTCTGACGAGCTCCCACTTTGTTGTCTGGCCAGAAAATCTCAACACCAGCATCCATTTTTAGTCTTCTATGTCAAAGCCAGCAGGCTAACCTCAGTTTCTCTCTAAATTTTTAGAAACCTGGCAAGTGGTGCGCAGTGCATGTCCAGATCGCATGGCAGATCTACCACCACCAGCAGAAAATGAAGGTGTGTGAGATGGATAATAATGTGCTGAAGAATTCTTGTTGTCATGTGAAGAACAAAAACAGTAAATTTGTAATGGAGTAGGCTTAGTAACACTGAACATGTTATAGTTACATCTTCAACTGTAAAATAACTTATAAACATGTTTCTGGAAAGAACATGTTGGTGTTGACAGGAAGATTAAAGAGAAACAAAAGGCTCCAAAGGTTTTTAGTGATACTTCTGTTAAGACATGAAGATTTTCACACATTCTTAAAAATACAGTAAAGGGTCAGGCTTCCTAAGCATATGGCTTTGTTCATGGCTAACCCCACATAAAAAGGAAAGGGTAGATCAACAGTCATGATTATAAAACTCTGTTGCTTGGTTTGTACTTCAAGTAATAATTGCACTGATCAAAATGCAATATGTGAACCGAGACAAAAAAATGCTTGTCAGCAAATGCTCCTCCCACTAACTGAGGGTGGTGTGGCCTCACCATGGAGATCCTCTGCTAATGCCGTCGGCCCACTGGTGTCAGTTCTTCCAGCCCTGAACCCCTTAACCAAGGATTTAGTGTCCCTAATCAGCTTACATATATTTGTTATAACACACTTGGCCAGAATTGGAGACATGGCGCCTTTGTTTATGTATCTGTCTTCCTCTGATCTCTCACCCAGTCTAGCTGAGGGCAAATCCCCTTCACTCTGATTGGTACTGTTTTTACCGACTTAATTTCTTTGTCTGTCTCTCTCTCCTTTTTCTCCTTTTCTAACTACAGCAAATGCAGCTGGATCCTCACAAACTAGACATGAATGGGAAGCTGGACCTGTTCAGTCGACCCCCAGCTCCAGGAGTCTTCCCAGGGTTCCCCTACCCTCATGACCTGGCACGACCTCTCTTCTCTTCCACGGGTCAGTAGGGTCTCCCAGTGCCCAATGCAGGGTGATGAACTGCACTTTCCAAGACAAACCATTCAAAACACTCAAATCATCCCATTCTCAAAGCCTTCCAATGCCAGTTTTGTCCTCATGCAAATGAGCATTTATAGCTGCATTTTCCAAATGGTTCCTCCACCACTGTAATGAAACGGCATAATTTTTCCCCCTCTCCTCTCATGTAATGTTCACTTAATTATAGTGCTTTTGTAGGCAATGTTTTGCCAGTAAAGCGAGTCAGATATGTCTATGAATATGGATGGCTCTCGCTTAGGTAATTGACTGATTTGCCCTGCGTTGGAGGGCAACAGAGAGGCGAATGGCCTTTGACTGATAATTATGCAGTGGTGTGTCAGAGGCACTGCTGTAATTGGTTCTTTCATTAACAATTCATGGAATATGGGTGATGGTAACAGTGTTTTGTGAAAGAGGCCAGCTTGTTGCACAGTCAGGAACTGACCTCAATAACCAACCATAGATTCACGCGCAAACATGCAGCAGCTAAAATTAAAGCAGGATATTAATGACTAATTTGCTCTAAGGCATTACTCAGCCATCTATAAACTCCTGTAACTTGCATGTATTAAGAACAGATTTTGGTTGCTGTTGCAGAAAAAATACATTTTTATTTTAAGCACAGGGTTTGCTCTTGATTGATAGTTATTTGGGATTATCTCTAGTTGGCTGGTTGGACTGCCTGTTAAATAATAAGACTGTTATATCCTCTTTGATCTGATAGGCTCTGGCCACCCAGCTCCCTCTCCATACGGCCCCGCCCCTCACCCCAGCGGCTTCCTGCCTCCGAGCCATTTGGCAGGTAGGTGTAAGTAACCCCACATTCAGATTTTTTTATACATTTATCTCCTCATCTTTCTTTCACTCTCTTTCTCTCTCTCTCTCTTTCTTACACTCATGTTTTAAACACATTACAAGCCACCAGGGTGAAACCTGAAGCCAAGATTTTTCTAGTTTTTATCTCAGGTTCATCTGAAGGTTAATATGGAGTCCAGCTGGTCACTGTAGTCAGTTGGTTCCGGCACTTCTTAAATAAACTCAAAGTTTCTGGTAATGGAGAGTGTAGCCACGATATAATCAGACAGTATGATTCATAACGCAGTCGTAATAACTTTGTCTGGGGTTATTTAAGATGTAGCTAGTTTGGTATTCAGTCTCCCTCATTTGTTTGGACAAGCTAAACACAGCCTATTTGACACTATTTTCTATATGCTTCTCAGGAGAAATGGAAGGCTGTAAATTTTTAATTATTCTTTATGCTTTCATTTATTTTTCCATCGTACTGAGACACTGTGTGTGTGTTCAGAGTGGCAAGTTGATTTCATAAAATAAACCCTTGAGTCAATCCATGGCTTCTGAATACATGATGCATGGTGAGGAGGAAGATTTAGCCAACAGTTTTTTTTTTTCCTGTCTGGGGAATTCATGCATGAGGCAAAGGAGATTTCTCAATCGTTGTTTTTCTGATATATTAACAAGCCCCAGAGCTGAAAATCCTTAAACCCTAATCTGTTGATAAGTTCTGCATTTCCTGATGGATTTTGCTGAATTAAAATGGGACTGCAAATTAACAGTTGATGAATGTTGTTCACTGACTTCTCTGGGTAAATATTTGTGCTATTCATATAAATTTAAAGGCTCTAGTCTGCGTCAGTGGAGCCCATCAGACACTGATTTTCCAGCCTAATCACTGTGGTCTGTCTAGCCTAATTTTTACAGTCTCTAGTCCCCCTGCCCCACCACAGTCTATTTTTCATCTCAGCTCCAACAACTCAAAACTAATATCCCCATCAAGCTGTGTTGTTCCGCTAGCCCCAGCCGGGTCAGAGACCTTCCTCTCCAGTTAGTGGCAGTAAATCCAGCATCCAAGTGACCTGGCTACTGCAGGATAACCAGGCAGAGAGCTAGGGTGGCAGCGCTTAAAAAAAACCACAGCTCGCTTGTAAGAGAAAAGCGGAGTGCAACGGTTTGGTGTTGGGGTGAGCACCGCTAGCCAACCCCCCCCTTTTTGCTAATCCCTGTTTGGCATTTTGCAGATCCTTTCAGTCGCTCCAGTTCCCTTGGCGGCCTCGGCAACCTTTCAAGCAGTGCCTTCGGAGGATTAGGCAACCCCTCGCTTGGTAAGCGCTGGCCCCCTCTCCTCCTCCTCCTCCACTGCTCCCCCCTTCAATCTGGCCCTTGTGGCCAGTAACAGAACAGAGCAGGGCAGCGTTAGACCACAGGGAGAGCCAGGAGGGGAGGAAAAAAAAAAATACCAAGACACTTAGCTCTAGTTTCTGTGTCAAAACAGCCATAACCAAGGGAAGCCCAACTAGGCAGTACAACACACCACAGCAAACCTCCTCCCTGCCTCCACTTCATCTACCAACCATGTCCCCAACAGCCTGGCTTTAATCTGGCTGCACTGCTGCCAACAGGCACTCTCAGGTCCGCTGTTTGGTGGCAGTCCATCAATTAATTATTTGACAAGCCCCTTCTGCACCACCATGGAGGGCTTTCTCCCCACCCCCCACCCCCTGCACCCTTCTCTCTATGCCTTTCTCTCTTTCTCTTCATCCCTCCTATTTTTGTGCGCCAAATTGGTCACCCTGTTGTGAAAATGGATGTGATTGGAATAGACATGCTGTGGAATGCTAAGGTCTCCCTTGGCTTTTCACAGCCCTCGACTCTAGAGGGCAAGTGAGTCTCCCCTGTTCATCCAGTTCAAAGAAGGGAGGGGGGAAAGCCCTTTGGTCCAATAGCAAATGAGTAGAGTTTTTTTTTTCTCTGGTGGGGGGAGCCATTAACCTCTAACTCTTTCAAACAGCTTCAGTGAGAGAACCTCCAGAGACAAAGACAAAAGCAGCTTTTGTTGTTGAGTCTGTCTCATCTTATGTGTCCCCAAAAAGGTTTTGTGCCCAATTAACTTACAGTGGATCCCATGCTTTTCTCTGCCTTCCCTCCAGGGTCCAATAATATGTTTGGCACCAAGGAGGGGCCAGGAGGACTGCCCACATTTGGCAGCCCCCACCACGACACCTGGAACAGACTTCGACGCACCCCGCCATCTTTCCCCACCCCGCCACAGTGGCCCAAAACCGCAGACACAGAGCGAAGCAGCTCAGCCAACAGCCATGAGAGAGAGAGAGAGAGAGAACGGGAGAGAGAAAGAGAAAGAGAAAGGGAGAGGGAACGAGAGAAAAGAGACCCGTCCATCGGTAAAGAGGAGAAGGATAAAGACAGGTGAGTTTGAGACTAATGCAAGTCACTTTTTATCATTTTTTATTTTATCATAACCTTTAATTACATGGTTATTTATGTATTATCTGAAGATTTCAAATGATCTCAGAAAAAAAATAATATTTCTACAATATGCAGTCAGTATCTATTTTTGTTATCATCACAAATCCAACATTTGACCTGGACTTTAGTGTTTTTATTTCAGTGTATTGTGTGAGGTGTCTTTTGTTGTATGTTAGGTACCTTTTTAAATGCAGACATTTTTTTAAATATTTGCATATACATGACAAATGTATCAGCATAACCATTCAAATACATGATCAAAACTCTAAAGACACTAACACAAAAATGATCCCTTTTTCTGCTAGAATTACTGTGTTTACACCATGACAAATTATCTTTAGAGCAAAAGAAACACCTGAATCCCCCATTTCAGTTGTAGTGTCCAAAGAAAAAAAACATGAAATTCTCCTGTATTGTAGTGTCAGTGAAAAAAATAATTAATGAAATGAAAGAAGTATTCTGTCAAAAATTCATCAGACGGATCCCTGTGGTTGACTTAAATGCAGGAGTTACTTTTTTTAAAAAAAGACTGATCATTATCAGAAGACGATAACAGCATGACAGCCTGTGTATTTTGAAAGAGCATTATAAATCAGATTTTATTGTTGATATCCAATCCAGGAAAATCAAACTTAAATACAAGCAACCTTCATGCTGCCTTAGTTAACTGGCACTAACACGATTGTTTTTATTGTGTCTTTACAGGGATTCTGTGGATCGCAACCGCCACTCAAACCGTTCATCTCCAGCCTCTGCACCAGTCAGCTACCAGATCAGCAGCCTGATTCGCTCCAACAGCCAGAACTCGTGTGAATCGGGTCGACATCACAGTGGCAGTGTAGACCGGGTCCGTGAGGCAGAGAAGGAGCTGCTGGAGCGCCATAGAGAGTCTTCCACGCTAGCTGACGTGAAGGTGAAGGAGAGCCGCTCTCCTGGAAAGGAGATGCTAGAGAGGAGATCCTCAGAAGACTCCATCAAACCCACACAGCGTTCTCCCTCTCCGTACTCCAAGGCAGTGATCAATGAGCAGGGCATGAAGATGGCAGGCGGGCCCCCACCGACACTCAAGGACAGTGAGAGGAAAGAGCCCCCACCTGCGGAGCTCCTCCACAAGGTTAAAAACGACATGAAGATTAAGGAGGAGAGGAAGGAGGAGCAGGAGGTCATGGTGGTGAGTTCTGAGCCTGCCTCCCAACCACCAGCCCAAGTTCTTCCTCCCCACATCGGCCAACCTGGAAACCCCCACCACCACCACCCACCTTTGTCCCAGCAGCCCCCTCTCCCCTCACCACGCAGCAGTGACATCCCAGCACCTGGCCTGCATGGTGTCCCCATGGCACACTCTCTGCCCCTCTCCATGAGTGCCATGCCACAGATGGGCAGCCTCAACGTGCTCGACCGGGCTCGCATGGCTCCTTTCATGGGAGTAAGCCCCCTGGCAGGACGAGAGCGGCTGCCCCACCCTGCCTTCTCTTGGGACCCACTGAGAGAGGCCTACCGCAGCCTGGACCTGCAGCGGCGCATGGACTTCCAGCTCAGGGCCGAGCAAGGACATCGCTTCCCAAGTGTGTACGAACAGGAGCGAGCCTACCGCGAAAGGGAGGCTCACGACTACTCTCACCACGAGCACCTGTTGGAGGTGCGCAGGGAGCACGAGAGGATGAGACAGCAGGCTGAGGAGCGGGAGCGCCTCCATCTAAGGGAGGAGCTTGACAGAGCACGCCTCCATCAGCTGCACCAGTCCCCAATGGAGGGCCATCTACCCCACATGCCTCCCTTTATGCCCCACCTAGGCGGAATGCCCTACCCCAGACTCAGCCCTTCCACAGGACACAATGGCCCTCTGAACAGAACACCCCCTACCGCTGCACTCAGTGCACCTCCTCCCCTTGTGCCAGCCGGCAGTGCCAGGCCAGCATCACCCAGGAGGACTACCCCCCTCACCACCACCCAGGACCCTCGGGACTACTCCCCATCTCGGAACCCCAAAGAGGTAGAGGCTCGGTAGCTTCTTAAAAAAAGTGCACACAGTCTTGCAAGACGCACTCCCCCCCAATCTAAAATCTCCTCTTGAACAAAATGCACTGCTCTTCACCAGAGAGAGCAAAACTCCCTAAGGGAAAGGGTATGATTGTACAAAGTAAAGGTGTGTAAGGCTGATTAAGCACATGCCATGACTTTATTTTTAGTGGACTGGAGGTTGAATAATGTCGGTAAAGAGAACACAAAAATGTGTATGTTTATATCCGACTTAAATATTTGATAATTATTAATATATTAATCCAATACCTTTTTTCAGCTTTGTGCGAAAAGAGAGGTCCTGAAATGAGTTTGTACATTTCCTATCTTTGTTCCATGTATAGATATCATTTCTATGAATTTTATGTATTTTGTGCATTAGTCACACCTTTTACAATATTTATCCCAGTTGATTGTAAGACATATCCATTATGACTCACTGTAAAGACTGGATTTTGGTTTCAACCTTCAGTAATTTAACCTCATGGTACCAGGATATCCTCAATGATGACAATGTACAATGTTACATTACCGATTTGTTTTGTTCATTTGTTTTGCATTTGAGATATGCAGATAAATATATATTATGAGGTCTTTGTTCAGTCTCTGTAAAAAAAAAACCTGATGTAAATAACTTGTTGATATTCCTTCGCTGCAAAATTATTGTGTAAATTTATTAGTCTTTTTAACCATTTCTAGAAAAACAAAATTAAATGAAACATGGAGATTCACTTCCTTGTTGAATATCATGGCAACTGACGAGCTTGGCCAATTGACGGGAAGTATGATGGGAGGGTGTTGTAAGGGGGCCCGGAAGGATCATCTGCAATCTATGCAAAGCAGCACACAGCACCCTAACGAAGAGATCACACGGAGGGAGCAGTACGATACTGGTAAAACGGAGACAAACTTGGATTAACACATGTTTATATTATCAATGAAATAATGATGGAATTATTAAAAGACTTCCAAGTCACAAACTGGACCAGCCCCGGACAGAAAAGAAGGACACTTTTTTTAGTGGGCGGCAAAAGGACTTTCTCTGTCAACCTTGTGGTGTTGTGCAGTTGTTTTTCTTAGACTCTTGTATACAAAACAAGTAGAGTTTTAGGCGTGCAAAAAAAATAAAAATGAACATTCATGGTTTAAAAATGTACGGAATAAAGTTTGGACCTAATGTCATACATTTGTTGCTTGTCTTTCATCCCGGTACTCGCTGTCAGTGCTGACTGCAAGTACTGAATTTGTCTTTAAGCCAAACCTACTGAGTGGAATGTTGATGTGAGGTTGATTGGTTTGCCAATAGTGCATGTGCTTCAGTTTTCAGCATTCAGATTATTTGCTCATCTGATATCAGGCTATTACTTTAAAATCATAAAGGCAATAGACTTGGCGGCCAGAGTAGCCTAAGCCATCAGATCATTTGACCGTAATCTGTCATACATGGGCTGCAGAGCTGTTCAGAGGGGATCGATGAGATTGGGCCAAGGCAATACAGGGAGGGACTAATAGGACATTGATTTTGTATGAAAGCAGGTTTTGAGTGTTTGTGTTGCAGGTAACCGGTATTGACTGGCAGCCCAGCGGCATATTGACCTGCGGTCTGGACTCATTAAGAGGAGCAATGCCTGGGAGGCAGGCTATCGGATGGTGGAGGAGAGGCTCCTCTTGCTTCACATACGCCTCCTCTCTTCGTGCTCACCACTCATCTGCTTTTCTAATAAGGCCGGAAGGCGCGCTGGAGTGGGTCGCGGAGGGAGCCCTGAGGCGCCCCATCCTGTTATCGACAAGACCTCGGCTGTGCTTGCCGCCTGTCCAGAGACGGCCAATTCATCCTGATAATGCCCCCACTACTCATCTCGCTGCTGTGTGCTGTGAGACCCACCAGTCCTGTCCCATGGTATCAGCCTATAATGACAGCGTGGATCAAACTGTGGCCAGGTCATTAGGGGATGTTATTGAAAATCAATGGCGCTCCTGTGTCTCACACACTCCGGCAGGGTCTTTTTTAAAAGGGCTCCTTGAAAAGACTGTTTGCTGGGATGGGGCCGGCGCATTGGGAAGACTTAAATCACTATCACTTTCAATTTAGGCTCCCAGTAATTGAGCCACATATTTTCCAATGGGTAGCATCTGTCAGTAGCCAGCTTCACTTTAGCACTGTGTGCTTTTAGTCCTAATCATCTAGTCAACAACGGGTACTTAACCCCTGTTCTTGTTACCGCATAGTGATTTTTCCTGTAACTATTATTTACCAAGCAAGCTTTGGTAGAAGAAAAACACACACCTTACATTTTCCCCCGACTCAATCTCTCTGTCCTGTGCTCTATCCATTTTACGGCTGATTGTGGAACGGCCCTCCGGAGATGAAAAGCTCCATCAATTTCACTCATCGTCTGGCAAGGTCAATTTATTTCAGCACACAGTCCATCATCAGATAGGAATCAATTGACACATTGCCTAGCATATCCAACCCAAGGTGGGTTATTACAGCTTCTGCAATTGTCAGCTCTTTTCAAGAGCTATTCTTCACATATTCCTGCTTTTTTTTTTTTTTTTTTTTTTTTTTTTTGGCGGGGTGGTTGTTTTTGTTTTTGTTCTGTATTCTCTTGTTTATAATTTGGAACACATTTCCTGTTTGATGGAACAGTGACACAGTGACAGGAGCTTCTTATAACAGCCTGTCATAAAAAGACTGTTATACAAGATTGTGGGTTGTTTTCTTTTTTTTTTTTTACACATTTTTCCACTATAATCCCAATTAATAGGATACAGTGGTATCTGAGGTAAGACATTGTTTTATTGTTCCACTAATCCTCTTCATTTATCTGTGAGAGACCTCAATGCTGAGGGTTTGGGATTGAATTTTCATGGTCTCAAATACCTCCAAAAAGTACTTGGCACAGAGCTCACCCCAGATCCAGCGAACAGTGGGACAGGCCTAAGGGGCTTTTGTAGAGCACAATGGCAGCTAATAACACAGTGCCAAGCTAATAAGATAGGCAACAAATGAATGGTTCAGTCCAAGCTCCTTTTCTCTCTTGCTCAATCTCCCCCCACTGATAAAACATGTATGAAAGCGTTTTTGAGCTGCTATGTAGTGGCTCCCTGGACTTTTCCCCCAGCGAGAGCTAATGCATTAGTTCCCATTTGAAGGCTGTTTTGAAATGGAGATTGGTAATGAGACAGGAGGCCCCCGCCATGATCACATTTGGACTGCTCGGGTCTCAGCTAGGCCTGGTGATTTGGGAGACCGTGGCTCAGCTCGGAGTTCAAGCCCATCTCTCTGCGGGAGTTAGCAAACCCTGACGAGAGCCATTTTAAACCACTAAACTATATCTGAACTGTGAACTGAGGGAGAGAGCACCAAGTCAAGAGCTTTGGCTGTGGATCCCTGTGACAGCACTCTTCGTGGACTGCATGTTGTTTTGACCACCTAAAAAGGCTAGCAGCATACACCCCTCCATGTTGCCATCTTTTTTTAGCCCTCAATGTCAACAGAGCGGCAGCTGACAGAAACCAGGCCAGTCAACAGTTAAGGAGCTGACTTGGAAACAGCCAAACGGTGTGAATTCCGGGCCCTGGTGACAAAGTGCTGTCTAATGTCTTTGCACCTCTGGACCTATGACAAATATCTGGCTGTCTCACTCCACTACCGTTATGGCTGTGCAAGGAGACCAGCTAGTGCAGCCTGGGAGAAAGAAATACTGTAAATCACTCACAGAGGAACCTCAGAGAGCATGATGTGAGACAGGGAGGAGAAAAAGAGAATTAAGGGAGATGGAAAAGGAGGAGGTCCAAAGCAGCCACCAGCCAAAATAAGTTTTCCACTTTGATTCAATTTTGAGGATTTTTCCAGCCTTTAGTGGAACCTAACCATCTCCCACACTGGTCATATTATGTACACAAGCCATAAAAATGAATAACATTTATGCAGCTGGGTGCATCTGGCAGCAATAGTTCTCTCATTCAGGGACCCACAGGATGGCACCGTGCCGCCACACCACCCTCTCTGTTCTATGTATGGGCACTAGACAAGAGAAGACTTAAGGGAGGGGTGGGTGGTGTAAAGGGAGGCTCTCAAATGCTTCAAATTAGTTTAAAAAAATAAGAGATTTCAAGGCAAATGGAAGCCATACATGGCTCGTCCAATTTGGCACAGCCAATGCACATGATTAGCCGTAGAGACGTTAATCAAAAGTGGCTCAGTATTTGAAGGGGCGGTGAGAGGCACTGCCAGCTGGTGACAACATGGCTTGTGTGCACGGGCCAAGAGTGAAGTTTATTTGAATATGAATCTTGCCGTGACCGTATTTCTCCAGAGCTCAGTTAGCAGAGCGTTCCTTGGCTCATCACTGGGATCGCCTCAGAGCCGCTTGGCATCCGGGAAGGCGGAAGTTTTTCCAAGCCGCAGAATGAGTATTACGATTTAGTCCATCCCCTCTGGTGGTGTGGGCATATTCATAAGCATTTATTTAGTTTGACGCTGGCAGAAACGCAACACCTAGTTCTTGGCGTCCATGTGTGAGGATTTCCTTTCCAATATGAAATTATGAAATTGACAAAAGGTTGTTTTTACAGCCTATGAATTAATAACACATTTAAAAATAAAACATCCTATCGTTCCACATAAACCATGCTAACCCTCTGCAGAAAACACAGAGCTTAAATATTAAACTGTCAGTGTTCTTTAGAGCCAAAGGCTTAGGCTGGAATATGACCACCAGTACTCCAAACCAGTAACAGAGCAACATCTGTTTTCTGCTTTGATGAGTAATGTGCTGGGGGTTTTTTATTATGATTTTATAAATGACAAATTAATTCAGTTTTATTTTTTAGCTGGTTGATAGGGGTTAAGGTACATTTGGTTACAGGCAGTAAACAGATACACTTTTAACTTTTAGTATTAGCACTCAGTGTAAAATGCACTGGGTTTGTCATTGTAGCTTCAGGAAGCTAATGATCTTGTTTTTGAAAAAAAATGTGGTCCTAGTTGGTTGTCTGTATGTGGTATTAAAGATATAACTATTTTGAATGTAGGAAAAAATCAGTAGCAACATTTTTGGGGAAAGGGTGCATTTCAGTTAATCAAGTAAATATTTTATGCATACTTGATGTCATTTATGATAATTGCAGGATTCTCTTATTCCTCCAGGTCATATTTCACCACAAAAAGCATAATCAGAAACAGCAACAAGTCTTGTAACCTTGGTTCAATCCCTGAACCAGCAGTAAAGTTCAAAGTGATACAATGAACAAATAAAACACATGCCACTCGTGTTATACCTAATTTAATGTCAGCTCATTTTAAAGTTGGCTATGACTTAATAAATGTCTTGTCTACTATCAGAAGTATTTATAGCTGTTTTTGCTGTTTTGGCTTAAGACTTTTCTAACTGGAATACTAGCTAAATGACAGGTCAGTAATTATAATTTAAAATGTAATAACCTCTGTAATTAAAATGTAGAAAAGTTTAATTAATATTTTAAAAACAATAAAATTATTTAATGCTAGTTACAAATGTATTAAATAGTGAATGATTTTCCAAATTCTCCAAAGGTTTGGAATCTCTAAGTTAAGTCATTAATAATGGATAAATACAGGCTGCATTCCTACTTATATCAGCTCTGACTGTCCTATTACATTTTTCCCAAAGTGTTTGAATTTTAAACTCCACACTGACAATATGAGATATATGACAAATTACTTTATTTATTTTAACTTGAAGGAAATTTCTTGCTTTTCAAAAGCTGTGTAGACCATATTTTTTTTCTGTGTACAGTGTTTTGTGCATTAAAATACTTTAACAATCAAGTCATGCTAACATCCAGCTTACTCAGTGCCACCAGATCAAAAATCAGAGTCATCAAAACAAACTGTTATAGAGACAATTCCACAGCGTTGATTCACACAATGTTGATCCGAACAATATTTCCTGATAGTCAGTGTGGCCTCACTATTTCAGGCATACACTATAAAGGCAGTTCATCTCCCCGAGCACGTGAATAATACATGATGAAAATCAAAATAACACTCTGATTCACTACATCTGTTGTTACTGTTCTCTTAGTTTGGTGTGCTGGCACTCAAGATCTCAGTGTTAGGTCCTGTCTTGATAGATAATGGATTTTTATTGCTTCTTTGAGCACAGGAAGATCCAAACTTCTGTGCCAGAAGGGCCACTGGATTTAGACTGCATTTATGTCATCAACGAGTTATAACCCTCTCTCACCAAAATAGCAAAGGCAGCCATAATAAAGGGCATGAGGATCATATTCTTTATGAGGCTGGCTTTGACAGGACTTCCAGCATTCCAGGCCTGGCTTTGCCTGCTTCCAGTGCTTCTTTGGAAATTTGTCTGGCAGCAAACATGCTTTGAAAGGCTCTTATCTCCTATCTGGGCAAGAGTTCCATGCACCGAGATAACAAACCCTATCTTATCTCGCTGTGTTCATTAATGTCACAGCTTAAGGGGGCTTGTTCTTCCACTTGCAATGGGGCTTGCAGAGCGGATTGTTTGCAGATTAGTCAACACAGGCCTCTGGAGGTCTTGGAGCACGTTCAAAATGCCTGTCTTGTCCCACAGACGTTCTTGAATGCCCACATTGGTGTATTGGCTGCCTCCTGCTTCCCTGTGTCAAATGGCAGGAGTACCACGCAATGGTTGGTAGGCATCATTACACAGTGAGATCTACAGTAATACTTATCACATCAGACAAGCCGGCCATACAAGCCAAAACAAAAATGTGCATTATAGCCACCCAAGGCCAGCTATGTTGTTAAATGTTTCGAGGTTGACATGTTATTATTTTGCTCCTGATTAGCCCAGAGCCTTAATCAGTGGTACATTTTTGAAACAACATCTATTTGAGCTTATCAACCTAGAAAAACATGCAGCCAGCAATATTTCATGCATTTTGTCCATACTGTGTGGCCAGATTCATGATCATCCTTTTGTGACACAAGAGACCAGGCAAAAGCTCCACTGATTCAGCCATCTGGCTATCTCACACAACCCTTGGCTACACAGTGGCTCACTCAGCGATTGATTGGGGTGTTGAAGGCCAGCTATTTAGCACATCAGAACAACAAGTACTGCTATCAAGCTGGCCCTTCTCATGCCTCGTTTCTGTGTCGCCCAAGAATGTCTCTTATCTCTTCCCTTCTGCTTGTTGGTTTAAGCCAGACAGCATATGCCCGCATTCCCCACGTAATACACGGTTGTGCTTTTGGTGCAACCCCGACAGACACAGGTTGCAACTGAGATCTGATGGGGTGGTGTAACCCTTGTGTTGGTTCGTAAGAAGCTGCTACTACATTGCAGCCTCTTGAAGGAATATAATGCTATTAAAAATGGCATTTTCATCCCAACATGATCTCTTGTGGTTGCACCAAAAGACTGACAGATGAAAATAGAGCTTGTGTTCCATAATATTAAATCACCCTCTCTCACCTGATTACATTCTTATTAGTGCCTCTTTTCTTCTCCCATTATTGTTACTTCTAGTGAAACAGGCCTGATAATATGCATTCACTTGCTAGATGCACAACCTGCTCATTCCCATCTCTGATTCTTTGTTGTTGCCGAATGGTTTTTAAATGAAAAGTGTGAGTGCGGTGTAATTATAATTCTGGGGGTATTATGAAATCAAATATCACAAAGAATGTAATTTTATTTGCTTGTAATCTCTCTCACCCAGGCTAATAGGCGTTTTCAAAGGGCATGCTCGGGGGGTTTAAACGGCAGACCATCTCTAAATAGAATGGCTGCTCTGCTCTCTTGCTCTCCAGCTCTGTTCTTTTGTCTTTGATATTGCAGGCAAAGAGCTTGACAGTCTGGGAGACGTGGGAGATTTGTCGGCCTGTGATCTCCATGCCTCTCTGACAAATGAGCGCCTTTGGCAAGGCTGCTGGAGGTACGGCTTCTCTGCCCTGCTGGAATCCTGATGAGACTACACTGGAGCTGCTGGTAATGAAGTCAGGGCACAGGACCAAACTGCTGCCAGATATGACCTTTAATCTACACACTGCAGGTCATTTGGCATGCAATGACTCAAAATTGCACATACCTTTGTGCTATTACATCTAGCACATTCTTCAGTGTATTTTGCTCTATTGTTTCGAAAACAGAGAAAAACACTCTTAGAATCCTTTCATTATAGCACTCGCCACATTTAAACAAAATATACTAATTCAATAAATCTCTGCAGCTTGTTAAGACAGTGGCAAAATGATTTACATTTTATATATTCCAACATTTGGTGTTAGCTAATGTTTTGTCTATATTCATGTTTGACGAGTGGGGTCATTTAGGATGCAATCACCATACAGTCAATCTTCATTACAGTGGACTCAACTGCTCCACCAAGCACACAATTGCTTGACATTGATTTTGCAGATTCTTTCAGTGCATGTAATTCCTCATACAGTGTGTGGTAAGGATCTCTCCTTCAGTGTGTCTGTGCAAAGTAAGATGTTAACAAATTATGAGCTAAAAATCTGAATTCCCTCAGGAGAAATGTTTTAATTTCAGCCCCATAATGAGCTGATATTCATTCCGGACGTTTCCGCACTGAGAAGTCTCAAAACCACAATGCTCACTCAATGAAATCCAACATGGTTGCCTTTGATTTCAGCTCTTGACTTCAAGGGGGCAGAGTAATGATTCATAGGAAGAACAAGCACTACCCCTTGTGGCCCATTTGGCTCAATGCAGCATGGGTAAATGGCACCTCCAGCTGCTTCTGAGCCCCTCCTGATAAGTTAACCTTGTGATAACATGCTAATGCCTGATTAATGTTGCCGTAATTAGACACAGCTTTTCACACTCAGTTAAGAGGACATCCTCCAGCAATTAGCCTGAGCCAGAGAGAGATAATTTGAGAGAGCACAGCAGAAACACGCTTCTCAGCTCGCCTCCATTCCCTCTCGGCAACATTAAGGTTTATTTTCTCATTATTTCATTTAATTACTCGTTTGATGTTTTATACAGCTGCCACAAGTAATCTTTGATCCAATTAGGAAATGCTGATTGACAGTGTGGGTGTGGGATTCAATAAGCTGTATTCAATTTGTCGTTGTGACCTTATCAGAGGATCTGCAGAGGATTCAGTGTTCAACGCTGAATGGCAACCAAAAATATAATAATTTCCCTCAAGAATATATTCTGCAGGAATAGCACACCTTTGAGTGTAGGCTTGTGTGTGTGTGTGTGTGTGTGTGTGTGTGTGTGTGTGTGTGTGTGTGTGTGCGCGCGCCTGTGTGTGTATGCTTGTGTGGATGCATGTGTGCCTTCAGGTATGAGTTTGTAAGAAGGCAGCATGTGTTTGTGTTTTCCTCACCAGACATCTAACAATGAGGAATGAGCACATTAGTGAGGAGAGGCCCCTGTGCTCACCAGCCTCCACACTGCCCATTAATAATGCACTGCCGGGGAATAGATGGGGGCTTGCGGAGATTAGTCCTGCATTAAGGACTCGCTTGCTATTTCCATTAGAGAGACATGTTGGTCTTTCTTAAACAAGAAAGATCAGCCCACTTGTAAATGGACTATAAAATCCTATATCAAACTTGCCTGTGGTCTCACAAAGCCAGCTGTGTAATTCCTTTTCAATGTGAGCAGTTACTGAAACCTGTGGGATTTACTGTATATGTGGGCATAGTGATTTCTGCTGCAGTGCAGTTTTGTATCATTGCATCAATTCATATCACTCAACGATGTCCCATTTTTTGCTCACTTAGGGGGATTCAAGATTTTTACTTGTAACTGATTATTTTTATATTGTAATGCTAATACTTTTGCTTAAGTAAAGGGTCTACGTTCTTATACCACTAAGGTTAGAGAATCTTTCATTAAAAAAATGGCCGTGCAATATTTGGTCAGCTAGCAAATAGTTTAAAATCTATAGCAAATAGGTAGAGAAACAGAGCAGAAACGAGTGAACTGCTAACATAAGAAGAAGAAGAAAAAGAATAAAAGAAGAAGGAGTAGAAGAAGAACAAGA
The DNA here is from genome assembly GCA_029814765.1 of Acanthurus leucopareius. Classification (NCBI taxonomy): domain Eukaryota; kingdom Metazoa; phylum Chordata; class Actinopteri; order Acanthuriformes; family Acanthuridae; genus Acanthurus; species Acanthurus leucopareius. The sequence goes on from JAQMCX010000047.1 coordinate 3,270,615, forward strand.
AAAAGAAGAACTAAGGAAGGTAATCTACATTATCAAAACTAAAGCACTTAATGAGGAGGTTGTAGTGGTGGAGCTTAAACAGCAAATGGCTCTGGTGAGCAGCAGCAGTGCTATGATACTTGTCAGCTGATACACAGCTGATAAATAAGCCTGTGATTGCAAGGCATGAATTAAACAACTGATGCCAGTCCCCTGAGTGCTGTAATATTCCCTGTATGAGCTGTGTGTTTCTGTTAATAATTCACTAACTTAGCCTGGTCGCAGTATTGCTTTCTCATGATCAGCTGTCTGTGCAGAAAAGCTCTGTCAGCTTCCCTCAAACTTTGTGCGTGTGTCCAGTCGTCAACAGGCTCTGATGTTGTGTGGTTTAAAAAGTTGAAAATGTATTGTCCATGATGATGGGTTTAACAAAGCTTCATTTACCAGCCTCTTATGTCTTGAAAATATTTTTGTGATATGGAATCCCTCATTTTTTTGCATGTTCTTCAGCTCAAATCTGAAAATCCTCCCTTCATCCTCTCTCCTCTCCTGTTTTCAGGTAAAACTCCTATACTCTTTAAAGAAGTGGGAACTATACTACTACTTGTGTTATAGTTACTACTGAAGTAGTAACTATAACACAATAATGCCCTCTTGTGGTAAACCAGTGAGACCTTGTTTATAATAGCCTGACAACCAACATCTTTCCCTTTTAAAACACTGATCAAAATACAAATAAAAAATATGATTTAAGTCCTTAGTTGTTGACATTGTTTATCAAAACTGTGTATTGGTAACTACTCATCAAAAAGGACCACAGGCATATGTGTGTGTTTGAATAATGTTGTCTAAAGTTATTTAAATGCCTTCATAGCGCAGTACTGATTTTTTCAGTTATATATTCTATGTTGTCCAGGGAGGAACTGGTTTATATGCTTATTTTATATATTAATTCACAATGCTTTCAAAAAATGAATTGCACTGGTTGTGTTGGTGTAAGGGTGTAAAAGCTTAAAATATGTGAGCAGAAATTACTAACTAAAAAACAGTGAACAAGTATTAATCATCACATTCCCTGTCAACCTGTTAACTGCTAGAGCTACTAAACAGTGATCTCTGCCTGGTGTTACACCCCAACTGTGCATATGATCTAGGCAGTGTGCATATCACTAATGTAATAGAGATAACAATTTTCTGGATATGAACAGACAATGAGCTACAAACAGACATAAATGACTTCCAACCAGAAGCATTTAGAATGTATGGTGTTCAATAAATGCTATATAACAGCTTCAGTTTGCACTCTGTCTCACTATGCTTGCTGATTTATCACTTTTATTTGATCACCTTTTTTAAATTTAGATTTTGTTATTAAAGTTACAAAAAACTGCATTTGATTATGACCTATCCTGTCACTCATAGTACAGACAATAAAGCAAGAAAATGATGGAATCCAGTTTTATGTTATTTTTTTTGTTAAGGCTTGAGAGGAGGGTTTGAGGGTCAAAAGCAGAAAAGACCACAGTACCTGCGGTTCAGCCTCCTTCATCAAAAAGCTTCTTTTTTTTCTTTTTTTTTTTACAGAACTTTGACACTGACATAAATATTTGTTAACTACACAAATAAATAATGTTAAAATTATATTCTCCACCAACTACAATAAAAAAATTAAAACTGAAATAACTTCATATTGCCATTTTTACTAATGCAATATAGTCATTTTGTTATTTAAGAAGGACAAAAAAACACCAAAAAATGTTTAAAATTTCTAAATAATAAGGGAATTGAAAGTCTTTTATTTTATTAATTTTATTTTCATTGTATTTATTAGATTTGTTTAAAACTGTTTTCTTAGTAATATTTAATCTTTTTGACTGTAAGTAATATTAAATTGGTTGTCAGTTTATACATTGGCTGTATGTATCTCACAACTTCAACCCTGTTCTTTCATCAGTGGGCCTCCAACGCAAGGCAGAAAATTCATTTGATTGATTATGTCACATAAACTGCAAAGGTACTAATCCATTCTATTATTTGAGTGTACCAAGCAAATGTTTAATATCAGATAGCCATAGGATTTTTTACCGTATTCTTAATAATGCTGCCAAAAGGAAGATATTGCTCCAGTGGATTAAGAAAAAAAGTACCAACTGTTATAGGCTGAAAGAAATGTTTATGAGGAAATGTTAGTTGATTACCATGAAGGTTCCTTACAAGCATTCTATATTCAAAAATAGATCAATTCTATAAAATTGAGCCTGATGTTTTGCCATCATGCTGCAGGATTTTTTCTGATTGCTCTTCATAAACATCAACTGCAATTGTAATTGCAGTTGTAACTTTCACTACAATTGTAACTGTAACCGAACCTGAGCTGATGTCCTGTGTTCTTTGTTCCATTTGACATTTTTTTGCTGTCCAAGTTAACTAATGAACATATTGTTAAAAAATGGGTGGAGGTTGAACCTGCTTCAGTCTGTTTAGGTTTATGTCTCATAAAGTAAAAGTGCTGACCACAGAGGAGCAGTGAAACCCTCTGCACTCTGTTCATAAGATGCAAAAATCACAACCAAACAAAATTACCGCAAGGATGTTAACGGCAGCTGGGAGCAAAGAAAAAATGTTCTCTGTGTAATTATTGCAATCACCTGAGATTTCAAGGGGAATAAAATTGTTGCTTGGTTACTAAATGTAGCACTAAATGCAGTTCAGCTTATTTGATGAAGTTAAAGCACTTGCATGATTCTTGAGATTCTAGTTCACACCTACATGATTAAAGCATTTCTTTAAAGTCCCTTTGGGTAAATTCATCACCTTAATGAATGTACTGTAATGTTAACAGTAAATAACAGCAGAAAATCATTTAACATCAAGAAAAAGAGATTGAAATTCACACACAGCCTGATGACTTTGATTTGTGAAACTTGGAGTAAACTGTTTATTTTAATATATTTTTTTAAAAAGGACTTTTAAATTCATGATTTCTTGTTTATCTTCTTAAAACATTCTTGTACATGCTGGGCATAATGAATATTGTATGCTGTGGTACTTGCAAAATAATCTAAGAAGCTGTTCTGGAGCGTTTCACAGGGAGTTGCCCAGTTGTTATGACATTACAGATTTTCTCATAAGGACTTTAAATTCATGTTTAACTACAAAGTTGACAGAGGAAACTCAGGGCAATGAGCAATGCATCAGCTCAAGTTATCTGAGAGCTCAAAAAAGGCATGATGACAACAAACAACAGAGTCCCCGCTGTCTGCTGGATGACCCCTGACTGAGGAGAAGATGGAGACGGCTTCAGAGGAAATAATCATCAATTTTCTAAGCAGTGATGATGTGATGGAGGCAGAGGAGCGTGTGGCGGACCCATTGGGTGGACCTTAACAGTACTTCACGGCTGTCAGTCCTTGTGATAAATGCTGTAGGCACAACACTCGAGGACAGCCACATTTCTCAAGAACACATGAACCTGTTGCTCTAGAAAGTGCAGGGGCAGAGATGCTGCAGTTTCTCAAGGTTCAGCAGGAAATATTTGAGGTTTTTATAGTATTTTCTTAAATATCATGAATAATTGTGAATTAAAACTGACATAAACCCCCTTCTGTCCCCTCAAATTAGCAACACAATTGCAACTACATCTATCTTGTCCGATTTCTTTACCCAGAGCAACTATTGGCAAAGAATCAAGGCCAGCTTCACACAACAGTATCTCTTCACCTCTTTGATTTGTTAGTTTAGACCAGTTCAAAAGGGAGACAATGCTCCAGCAGCCAATAGCTGCAGACGGGGACTGTCAGTACCTCTCTTCTCTTGGCCAGTTTAATATCTGTCTAATATGCTCAAACTTTACAAAAAGATGAAGGCAAAAAGACTACAGATAAATCACAGTACATGAGTCTATATACTTTAAAACCTCAGCAGTAGATGTATGTTGATAAGATATTTCTCAAAGCTAAATTAAAGTGTCTGTGTAAACATAAAAAACACTAGACACATTATAAACACTTCTTTGCATTTACAGGGACTGCTGGCCAGTCCAAAAAAAGTGTATTCACGTCACATGACACAAATTTACATGTTTATAATAACTGTTCCGATACATTTTCTCTATTATTCAGCATTAAATGACAACAGTGATGGTTATGAGCCACGTCATAAGTGTCTAGTGGGAAATTCAGTATGACACATGTATTTAAACCTGCCAGAGCACAGTGTTTGTTTTTATTTGAAGTGCCAGCCTCAGCTTACACAGGCCTGTACATGGAGTCAAACACACACACTGCCCCTCCTCCATCAGCTGATGACGGCTTGTAGTGTCAAACCGTCAACCCTGAGCCTGGCAGGAAGTGTATTTTGTGCCTAGCTGGAACATGAGGAGAAGAAGCTGTTTAAAACAGAGCTGCTGGGACAACAAACTGAGCGTTTGACGGTAAAGAAAACATTTCAGACTTGTAATAAGACTGTCGTTTCGGGCAGTTTTTGTTGTTGCACTGCGGTCCCGATTATCTCCTGGATACACAGTCTGGTTGGCTGCTAATGTTAGCTATTGCGTTAGCTTAGTGTTGTTGCTGAGCGAAGTTGTGTGTGTGTGTTCACAATAAGTGTAATCATAAATATGCAAAATATGCTGAACCATTTTGACAGAGTGGGTAAAAGCTGATGTCTGAATTAACTATACGTTTTTCTAGCTTGTCATATAATAAAGTAAGCTATTAAAGCTAGCTGATAGAGCTACGTCCAGTTAGCAGCGTTTTCCTGAAAGGGTTTCTTACCAAATCTGATGACAAACTCTTTCAGTTTAATAATAGCCTCGCTTATTTGACAAGGAGCATTTCTTTCCCACGTTGCTCAATGTTTTTAGTAATCGATACAGTCTACTCCTGAATTCGGCATGCTTAAAACATCCAATAGCGACATTAGCATTACTCAACTGAAAATCTCTCATAGTGATGTAGTTTGTGGTTAGCTCGACTTGAGGTAACGTTAATTGTGTATCAAAACTACCATTAAGTTAAAGTCTTAATAAAATATGTGCAAGCTAGCATTTTATATTGAACCCGAAATGGAAAATGGATGCTTGTACTAATTTTAAAGAGTTTAGATCATGGTTTTGAAGGATATGTCTGCCGAGTACGTTACCTAAGTGTATTTAAATGTCGGACTTTTAACTAATTTGGCACCTGACATCAGAACCCTGGCAACAATGATTTGTCGCAGTGACGTTAGTAACTGTTGTTAACGTTACTGATCAGATAAAACGTCTTTGTAGGTTTTGATCCCACAAGCTCTACGTTATCAAAAACATCTTACCGATGAGAAGTTTTACTTTCTTCTTTCTCTTTGCTACCATGTGCCCATGAATCTGTGCAACAACGCTAGAAACTGGATAGATGGATCCCTAAAAACAGCTGAACTGTTAAGCGTGTCTCCACTTGTTCTCTCGTTATTTCTAATAGAAAAAAGACTTGGAGATGGACAGCTATAGAAGAGGACGACCATGGGGAAAACTAGTCAAAGTGGACACCAGTGAAACTGTCCTGCTCTTTAACAGGGAATGCACAGTTGGCAGAAAAAAAGGTAGGTTGGTTTCCTTATATCATCGAATGAACAGTAAAGATTTGTCTTCACCTTTAATCAAAATACATTAACACTGTGTTAGTCTTGCTGTAAAATTTTTAAATGTGATATTATACCTATTAACAAAAGACAGTCCTATCTGTAGTGTAGACATTGCTGTCAGTGTCTGGAGCCTTTAAAACCCCCCCTTTAAAAACACAAAGAGGTCTTTAGTGTGCCAAACTTAGACAGGCTCTTGTGATGATAACAAAAGGCTACCATTGAGAACATGTGTGCAGAATATTAAGTAGATCTTTTTGTGTGTAGGTTTTGCTTAAGAAAAGGTTAGGCCTATATTTTCCCCTTTGTCTGCCTTGCGACTAGTCTTAATTGGGTAGCTTAAGTCTGGATAATGAAAGGTCTTAAAAAATGTCACGAGAAGCTGAGTCTTTGTAGTTTTTTAGGCTGATAAGAGGAGGGAAAAAAATAAATTAACATAAAAACACATACTGTCAAATTTTTTAATCAGATACATATATTATCCATTATTCTCTTTCAGAAAACTAAATAAAAGGCTGAAACTTAATCTTAAATATGTCTGTTATGTGTTTCTTGATGCTATTGAATAATTCTCTTGCCAGGATGTCATCTTTCCTTTCCAGCCAACAAACTGGTATCAGGGGAGCACTGCAAGATTGTGCAAGATGAAAGCTCAGGGCTGGTGTGGCTTGAAGACATGAGGTACTTTATGATGAATATTCACACATTAAAGAATTCTAATTGCACACAATCACAGAATTATGTGGCATTTCCTAAGTAACTTGGCTGAGTACTATATTTTTTGTGGGGAATATTGAATCTAAGTTAAATGCAAACACAGTATGTTGAAAAATTCAAATGTTTTTAAGAAAGACTGCTTGTATTTTAGAGTTGTTAAGTGGGTACAGTTATATAATTTAATCCCCCCCCCCCTTTTTTTTTTTAGCACTAATGGAACAGTAATCAACATGTCCAAACTGGTCAAGAAGCAAACTCACATGCTGCAGAACGGCGATGTAATCTACTTTGTATACAGGAAAAATGAGCCAGAGCAAAGTGAGTTGTGCATGCTTTTAACCATGAGAGTAATGTCTGAATGTCTGTCTGAATTTAGAAGAAGTAATGTACATCCTCTCTTGTTCCTCTGTAGATATTGCCTATGTTTACCATGCAGTCAAAACAGAGCAAGCTATTACACAACATACTCATGGTAAGCACTGAGAAAAATTCTCCACAGTTCATCTGTCAAATGCAACCACTTAGATTCCACAGCTGTATTGTGCCTCACTAGTAACAAATGCTGTGTATCTAAACTTCAGAAACAGAGACCTCGGCCCTTAGTCCTGCCCCTGCTCCAGCGTCAGAGATGTCCCTGTCTGTGGAGCCTGTTATGCTCACAAAGGCTCCACGTGGTGCAACACAGGAGGAACCTCAGCCCTGCACCTCCACTTCCCACTTGTGTGTTAGTAGCCGTAGCACCAGTGGTCCCATGGCGACAACAGCTTGTCCTGCCTCTGGTAAGTTCTCCACTACACACTGCTGAAGAGGGGAGGTGCACTGATAAGAGGGAGGGGATTTTTTCCTTATGTTTTTTTCAGTCTTTGTTCTAAGCTTGGCTCACCAGCTCCTTACTGTAGCTTGAAATTTAGCAGAAATAAATGACTTAGTCAGAAAGTGCAAAAAAGAAGCCAAAGAAAGTCAGATAAGTCAGATTATTCCTCTAAAAGCATAAGTAGCAACATAGCCATGGCTAAGGAATAGGCTGTGCATAAAGTAGGGGTGGAAGTATATATTCCCGTAAAACTGTAATAAAAATAATAATAATGACGTAATTTCATATGGTGTCTGATTTGTCCAGCCAGCCTCTGTGTTATCTCTGTGAAGTAGATGGTTGATTTATGAGATAGAACAGACACAGAGGGAAGGCTGTGGATCTCTGTGCTTTTTTAAATAAATTATCTGTTCAGGGTTAGGCACATGTTGCTGGAAACCTGCTGATGTAAGTCAAGTTATTGCAGCCAGTCAGTACAAACTGGATTTGGGCAAAAGGGGTCCTACTGGGGATTTCTACACTATCTTCATCCTGGTGTTTAACTGCCTGAGTTGTTTGCTGTCATCTGCTTTGTGTAACTGGGATTTTCTCAATACTTCAGGACTGAGAGAGTTTGTCGTTAGTATAAGTCAGTATTTTTGGGGACTTAAAGACATAAGGTATCACACTCAAAGGGACCTGTGATTGAGTGAACAAAGCTGAGTCAAGTCCCGGTACTACTTGTCTCATGTGGGGACTAGATGTTTAAGTAGGTGGTCTTTGTTATGTGTTTAGAGCCTCTATTCTTTATTTGTCTAAAGGTTTATGTCTTCAAACCCCGTCTATTCTGCAAAAATTTATCTTTTCGTGGAACCAACTCTTTCATAATGGAGTGAGTAGCAACCTCCCAGTCATGTGTGGGCTGCTCTAAAAAGTCACAATGTAAACCACATTGCAATATATTAATAGTTTTAAATGACACATTTATATTACATTTAGGCACATACATGCACTAGCATATAAAAAAATAACATGGTGCAACCCTAGTCTTAACTTTTTGAACTGAATTCTTCTCAGTACAACATGCATCAAAACAAGCAATTTGAAGGACTCATGTCTGTTGTTCCTGCATCTATCAGGCCCATCTAAAGATGCTGCCACAGTGCAGGACAAAGATATGGACAACATGGAGCCAGAGAGCAAGAGGAGGAAAACTGATATTGGTAAGTTTGGGGGGTTTTTTGTCTCCTCACGTTAAATTTTAGGCCGTATATTTGCACAGGGGCAAGCATCACTTTGATTTGGTGTCCTTTTGGTTTTCCTGACCCTGAAATGCTCTTCATGCCTTGTTGGTGACTTTGTGCCAAATGCAGAGTGCAAAATAAACAGATGGGAGGTTCTTTTCAGTTACACAGCCACTTTGGAGATTCTTTCAAACAGTCCAAACTAGATACCAAAAAAATACAGAAATAATGTGTAAAATACACAGGAACATTGTTTATATAAACACCCTCTGGGCTGAGGCCTCCTCAAGCAATGTTTTCTGCCAAAAACTCAGACTCTGTGTACCGTGTAACATACACTTCTTGTGTTCACAGATAAAGATTATGATCTGAGCTTGCCACACACATCAAGTACAGAAGTAGACGGTTCAAAGAAGGGAAATCTTTCATCTAAACCACCAGCTGAAGTGACTAAGACAGACAAGATGGAGGAAAGCCTTACATGTGTCATTTGCCAGGACCTGCTGCATGACTGTGTCAGGTGGGCTCTCAAGGACTGTGGCATTCCAACAGATACCCAAAATCAGGGGCTTGAACCTCACTTTGTGTTCTTTTAAGGCATTCTGCATGTCAAACAAATGTTGTGTATGAGAGTTTAATTCATGTCTATTGTTTTGCCTCAGCTTGCAGCCTTGCATGCATGTTTTCTGTGCTGCCTGTTACTCTGGCTGGATGGAGCGTTCTTCTCTTTGCCCCACCTGCCGCTGTCCTGTTGAGAGGATTCGCAAGAATCACATCCTTAACAACCTGGTGGAGGCATATCTCATCCAGCATCCAGGTTTGGACAGAACTTAGTCATTTTATAAGCATCTTTTTAATCGTGACACATTGGTAATTTATTGGATTCAAAATTCCAGCACCTGTGTTTCCTTATACTGAAGAGATTTCCATGGTATGTGGAAAAGAAAATTTCCTTAATACGTAACAAGCCTTTTAAAATTTCAGCAAAATATAGTTGTGGTTGAGGTTTTACTTAAAAACTGACATAGTAGAGACTGATACAAGAAAAAGAAGGGCCTCTTAGCAAGACCTGTTTACCTTGTATAATTTCCGATAGAATATACATACCCAAAGAAGTCTCATTATATACTGGTTTTGTTTATATTTATGTGTCCCCTTCTGTCCCTCAGAGAAGTGTCGCAGTGAGGAGGACCTGAAGAGCATGGACGGCCGTAACAAAATAACTCAGGACATGTTGCAGCCAAAAGTTGAACGCTCTTTCTCAGACGAGGAGGGCAGTTCAGATTATCTCTTTGAGCTCTCTGACAATGACAGTGACTCTTCAGACATCAGGTAAGAGGTTTGGTCTACTTGTGTCAGTAGGAAACCTTCTTTAGCTTTGACTTACTTTAAGTTTTTGTGAAGATGTATATTAGTCACAGTTTAGTCATCTAAGTTTTGTTTGGTCAACAGAAGCCGATGGAGTGAATTTTATTCCTTTTTACATTGGTGAACTTTCAGTCTCATATTGTCTTGTGTTATTTTGAGCATTTTGAGGCTGAAGCCATTTCATTTCATTTGTTCCCTGACACACTAATCACTGTCTGGGTTTAGCTTATGAGGACAATGTTTGCAATAACATAATGATATTTTTTGAGTGAATATTTGGAGAAAGACTTGGCTTGTTTATTATCAGAATTAGAGCTGTAATTACTTGTTTATCAAACATTTCTTTCTCTAATGATTTTGTGTGTTTGTTTATGTCCCCAGTCAGCCTCTAGTGATGTGCAGACAATGTCCTGGTTACAGCAGAGAGGTCAGTCAGGTGCTGTTTGCTACAGGTTCAAACTACTGGCTCCCTGGTCTGCCTGCTCCTCCACCTCCACCTATACCTCCTCCACCCAAACCAGCTGCTGAAGAGGCAAAGCCCACAGGGGAGCAACCCTCAACATCCACTAATATCCCCACAGGTGATCATGATTGTAGATTAGATAGAAAGATTGGTAGTTAAAATACATTTTTCAGTAAATTGGGTTCATGGTACAGTTTTCTGTTGGAGTTCTAATACCCAAATCAATAAGCAGGAATTTCATTGTATCCTATAATTGGAAAATACATCTGAAAGCCAACTTGAACGCAACTGTGAGGATCCTCCTGCCTTCCATTTAGATCTTAACATCTTGGCTCCTGTTCAAACCTTTCTCTGTTTCCATGCTGTCTGCAGCTCCTCAGGAGTACCGCTGCCCCCCTCAGGGCCCCCATCTCATCTGCACCTGCTGCCTCCAGCCCATGCCAGACAGACGAGCCGAGCTAAACACTCAGCAAGTTAATGCTCAACAATGTGAGTGGTCCCTGAGCTAAGTCACTCTGCAGACATGTAATATAATATGGCTTATAAAATTATACCATAGTTCATAAAAGTACATGTAACTACAGCGAAAAAGAAAGGGAGTTAACTTAGGTAATTAAAATTTATATATAATTTAAGCCAGGCAGTGTTGGTTTATCTTAAATTGTGTAAGTCTAATCTGTATAATGACTCATTTGAAAAACACATGCTTTTAGGTATGCAGCTCATATAAAATCAGCTGAACAACTGTGCCAGCCATTCACATGTACGGAGAAAAGTCCATAACGCATGTTGTATGCATGATGTATTGTGTGTTGGCAGGTGTGCTGTGCCAGCGACCCTTCTGTCATATGTACTGGGGTTGTCAGAGGATTGGCTGTCAAGGCTGCCTGGCTCGATTCAGTGGTATGTATCTGTTTCAGCAAAAACAGCCCCAGGGGGATCTCCGCTGTCAGGCTTATTGCTTGGTAATGGGCTTCAGCCAGTATGGGATTTTTTTGACTAACCATCCAAATGCAACATCAGTAATTTTGATGATTGTCATTCTCAAATTATAAGCAACATTTTATTCTCAGCAGGAAAACTGATGACATATTTCAACATGTCATAGCAGAATAAATGTAGGTGCTGTCCCTTTGCACACTGTAAAATCTAGATCAATTTCACTTTGTGTACACATGTAAGCATTAAACATGCAGCATATTTGAGGTATTCAACATTAAATTATAATTGTGAAAAAAATAATGTGTAAGTTTAAAAGTTCCAAACAAAGCTCAGCAGATTTGTTTGGCCACTCAGTGATTCTGGTTTGGTGTATAAGAAATATGGGCTTGTAGTTTGCCAAATTTTTCACAAAATCCCCCTTTTTGTCTTTTTTTCAGAGCTCAATCTGACAGACAAATGCCTTGATGGGGTGCTGAACAACAACAACTATGAATCAGAAATCCTCCAGGTGAGATGGATGTATCAGATATTCATTGATATTTATCTGTTTTTTTGGTCTCTCTTCTGTTACATATTTGAATGTTTTCCTTTTTTAGGTCAGTGATGTACTGTAGATCAGGGGTTCTCAACTGGTCTCAGCCCGGGACCCACATTTTCCCATGGTCATTAAGTTGCGACCCACTTCTATAGAATACAAACCAAACAAATTTTTTTTTGAAAAATAGCCTTCAAAAACACATTCAAACACACATATGCATGCAAAGTGAATTTAAGAGCATTTTTTTTTAAGAAACTGAGGAGGAACATGACAACTACATGTATTAAAGTTACTACAATAAAATTAAATATCAAAACTGCACAAAATAAATAAGGCCAAAAATTTAGATATTTCACTTCTCTGCACATCTCTGCATTCAGGGCACATTAGTAAGAAACTGAGGAGGACCATGCCAACTGCATGTATAAAAGTTACTACAATAAATTTAAATATAAAAACTGCATAAAATAAATAAGACTACAAAACAAGATGCTTTCACCTAACCTGTCTTTTGTGGAGGTCAGTGAGACAGTTGAGCATGTACTTTACTTTTGATCAGAGTTTCAAAGTCTGGGGTGACAGAGTTACTCTCAGATCATGCTCAGTGTTCAACCTGTTTCCCTGCTTTGACTTGAGCTGGACCAAGTTAGAAATCAAGTTAGGATCATTTTGACTGCAAGAGTGCTGTCAGACACTTCTGTGATACCTTCAGCACATGAAGTCGTCTTTGAAAAAACTCCACCGGCTTGTCTTTCTATGCGGGATGTTTCGTTTGTAAATGTCGCATTAGTTGGATGGTTTCATACTCTCATGTGCCAGCACTTCATTACAAATAACACACTGAGGTTTCTGTCCGTGTTTGTCCTCAATGAACAAAAATCCACATTTCAAATACTCCGGGTTATATTTGCGTTTCGCCATTTTGCCTCCGAACATCATCACAAATTTAAAGAGAAGGGTAACTGGCAAACAAATGGTGGTTACCATGGCAACGAGAATGCTGCACGCATCTGACGCGTGCCTCTCTTTGTCTCTTTTTTTCCAAGATAAGGGCGAGTACAAAATCAGATGAGCATTAGTTATTTTTAATTTTTAATTTTTTGGAATTTATTCATTTTTTACAAGCTGTCCGCGACCCGCCCAGAACATGTTGTGACCCACCAGTTGAGAATCGCTGATGTAGATGATGCTATTTATATCCCTGGTAATTGGTATTTGCTGTAATGATGCTCTAGGACACTTTGTATTTGTGTCTACCAAACAGCTTTAACCACTCTAATCTCAATGAATGCTCATAATTACAAAATGTGAACTGCATCAAGTAAAGCTTCTGTCAGCAAAAAGTTGACTACTCTTAAAACCAATGCAAGCAAGCATATGTAAAGTTAAGGTGCATTTGTTTTTGTTCTTCCATTCGGCCACCAGAACTACCTGTCCTCCAGAGGGAAGTCATGGAGGGATCTGCACCAGGAGTCTTTGCAGAGTTTACAGCAGGGAAACTATTATCTGACAGGTGAGTCTTCAGATAAAAATCCAAGGCATTTTTATTATCAAGTAGATACAAATAGAGACAAGAGTCCAATGACACTAGCAGCACATACAGCGGCTGAGCAAAGTCCACCTTGTCATATAACAGTCTAATAACATCATATCTCCATGGCTGTGTCTCTTTCAGATTGTCGTATCTCTGCAGATGCCATTCTGTGCTTCTGCTGCGGCCTGCGAGCATTCAAGGAGCTCGCATACAAGTACAGACAGAGCATCCCTTCATCTGAACTGCCAGGTGAGACAGACCAGGATTATTTTTATATAGTTATTTCAATGTAATACGCAGTTTAGACTTCAAAGGGGTTTTTTTCGTTTTAGAATAAGACTTTTTCTTAATCAAAATGTTTACAATGTACTCATGTAACGACTTAATCTTTTTCCTCAGCTGCTGTAACATCGCGTCCTGATTGTTATTGGGGACGCAACTGTCGCACACAAGTGAAGGCACATCATGCAATGTAAGCTTTCTCAAAAAATGTTGTGTAGATAGCTTGACACATGCTCTGGACATGCATGGCAGTCATGATATGCATGTTGTTCCCTTTTGTTACCACAAGAGGGAGTCCTTGTATAAACTTGGTAGTATTGCAGTAGTGCCTCGTGTCAGTGGTTTTAAGATGCATAATGTCACATCATCTTTGGTTTTGTGCACTTTAATTTATGTTGTTTCTATTCTTTATTTTTGTTTCAGGAAATTCAACCACATATGTGAGCAGACACGGTTCAAGAGCTGAATGAGCAGAGTGGTTTGTTCCTTCGCACAAGTGTCAAATGTAGATACCTGAGCATCTCTTCAAAATTATCTAAAGTTTTGTCCATTATAGCTAACTGCCTTCCAGATATTATGCAATAACCTCATGCAGAAGTAACAATCAGTATCCATTTAGTGACCAGTGTCTTACATGACACAGGACTGTGTGAAATGACGCTATGCACAATAACATTAAAAGTTCAATGTTTACTAAACGTTTTAGCTGATTTTTAGAATTCAGACCTGGGAGGGCATTTAACCCTAGCCACAATTTAAATTTTCATACATTTTGTCTGTGACTCATGCCTTCATTTAGTCTCCCAGGTAATCAGCTAAGAACTGTTAGTGATTTATTTGTTGTATGTTGAAAATTGTTCCCAATTGGTCCTTCAGCCTGTGACAAAAAAATATACTCAGACTAAGAACAACTGAGGCAGTCTGTATGGACTGAGGCCATCTATGTATGCTTACACATGTTGGTGAGCAATATTTTTCCTCCGCTGATGGAAATTGAGAGTTAAAACACCAGATATATATTTACTTTCTTGAACTGTGATGCATTCTTTTAGTTTTATGACGGTCTCATGTAAAGCTGAGTCAAGTCCAGGGCTTCGTATTATAATGCTTATAATGCAAATGAAAACATCTGTTCCACAGTAAAGTGATGCAGTGTGTTAGTAGTAGTGCCATTTTTGGGCCAAGACACCAGCTGTTTTTAAGTACAAACTTTAAACATTTTAGAAAGTGAAAATGTCTGATCTTTGAGGGACTCCTTTTTTTCTTCAGTGCATTTCTGTGGTCCCAGATGAGGGCAAAAAGTCATGTCAAAGCCCTACATATGCACTAGGTTAGATTCATGATCCCATGTGATGTTTGTACAGGACTGGTGAAGGGGATCAATGTTTTGTAATGCTGCCAAAGGGCATAGGGGCCTCTGTTGTATGCTTTGCTCTGGATAATCATCTCCAAAGTGATTAAAGTACTGTAGAAGGGACGCTTTCTCAGAGCCTTGTAGTGAGGGCTAAGCTGTGATGAAATGCACAGTTACTCCATGTAGACTAGAGATACTCAGCTTGCTTTGCAGATAGGCAACTCTTGTAAAATACAAGGAGGCAAGGAGTCAGTTAATACACAAACATTCATATTTTTCAGATAAGATGAAAAATGGTAATAAAATGTCCTGCCTCTTTTTGTTTCTTCCTAAGTTACACAAAGTTAAACAGCAGTTTCTTTCTTAGGAGCTGTTGCAGATGTCAGAATTGTTGATGCGGCAGAATAAAACTATTCCAAAGTTATAATTTTCTCTTCCTGTGGTGCTACTAAGTGGAAATGCTGCTTTGAAGTGAGCATGTTTGAAATTCTGATCGCACCTGATATTTGCACCCTTGCATATAGCAATTTTTATTCAGGAAATTATACATAATGACATGATACACAACTGGTATGAGGTGGCAAAATCGGCAAGAGGAAAATCCAGTTGTAGCAATCCCTTGCAGGTCAGGTGAATGTTAGTCCGACTCGGTGAACGTAGACTGTGGGTATATGAGCCTACCATTTCAGTTGACAACCCCCTTCTGCTGTCTGTGTGCTACTATTTTGCAAGTACATTACTGCTGCGCCCTGGGCTTAAAGCAGCCTCAGACAATATGATTTATTTAAAGAAATTCAAACAAGTCATGTTTTTTTTTCCCTCTATATCAGAATCATTATGGGTGCTTCCAGTAATAATACAGACCTCTATATAAAAATAGACATTATTTAAAAAATTAATCAACAAATTGTCAATCAATTTATATTCATTGTATATGAAAATGGTTGGCAGGCCCCTTGTAACTCTATGGCAGGCTAGATTTGTCCTGCATGTCCTAAGATGAGTATCACAAATATAGTTGCAAATGAGACTGCACTCCAGGCAACCAGTAACACTTCACTGTACTGAAGGCAATATTGCTTCTTGTGGTATTTGTACATGGAGTAATTTTAATTTATGTCATTGATTTTGTCTGATTCCTCAGGTACACAAAGCTGCTGTTTTGTTGTTTTTCTGCAGCCCAACTGTTGGTTGAATAGTTGTGTCGAGACATTTAAACTGTTTCTGAACAGTCATGTTGAATTTAATGACCTCTCATTTATGACCATCATCACCTAAGTGTCAGCAGGTCCCCATATTGCAAACATGCACAGCTAGTATTGATTTCTTCTGTAAAACAAAAAAGACAAATCAGCTTTTGTTTCTAGACTATTTAGCCTTGTGAAATAAGACCATCTAGACATTAGTTTCAAGAGGCCTTATATATTGAAACTAGGAGATAGACTAATAGTCCTCTTGCTTTCCCCTTTTATTTTTTGTAGGTTAAATATTATTAGTGTGTGGAAAATCTAGTGTACATGAAGAATGAGGGAGTAGAAAATGCATGCTGTCTTTCCATTTTTATTTATATTATTTGCACATAACTTGACTTTCACTAATGGAAAGACTTTTTTTTAAGACTAGAAGGTTACAACATGAAGCAGACACCCTAGAAGAGTTGTCTTTATGTTTACATCTCTATGTATGTGTGGGGTGTCAATACTTTGGCTTGTAATATTTGATTTGTGATCATACGAAGAGTTTCATTCCAAATTTGTTTCACATCACCAGAAGAAAAATGCAATGAAAGTAAAAAGGATATTCTTGGTTGTTATAAAATGTTACAAAATACTGTGCATATTTGAGATATAGTATTAGTAACATTAACCATAGTGAATATTTATACAGTATGTGTTGTTTTGGAATGTAGCTCTTCATATTTTTAGTTTTAATTTCTGGTGGCAAAAAAGGGTGTCTATGGGCACTTTCCTGGCCTCTGCTGGAGCTTCTGAGTTAATTTGTGGTGTTAGCAACGTGATTTAGGTGTATTTTTCATTGTTTTGATTTTTTTTTTTTTTTTATATATACCCTTTCAATTATGGTGGGTCCACACTGGCATTCCTTAGCAGCTCAGGTCCTCAGCACAAACCCAGTCGATCCCCCAACAGAGTGGCTGAGTTTTAATTATTCCCCAACGGAGATCTGGGCACCCTAAGCCAACAACAGTCCCAAGCCGCTCCAATCAGGAATTGGTATTAAAGAGGCTTTGGAGGAGTGCTTTGCATTCTCCCTGGGGTGAGGTATGTTGTATACTGCAGCAAATATTTACTCACTGTGTGTGCAAAAGTCTGGACCAGGCTGCTCAGCAGTATGCAAGAGGCAGGTTTCATTCTACCTCATCAAAGGTCCCAGAAATCTGGGAAACTGAACAGGCATCAGTCAATTTACATCAGCTCACAGCTGGGCACTCATCTCTTGATATGACAGCTGGAAGTCCTTTCTGATGCCTATGAACTTTGTATGCAATGCACTATTTAAACAGAGTAGATTATCTAGACTACATTATAATCAGCTTCTAGTTAAATCTTAAGAGTAGCGCTTAGACACATGCAAAAATTTTTGAGAACAAATATGTTTGAGTGTTTGATAAATGCCATTTTTCCATGTATGTTGTATTAGCAATGCTAAAATGTCTTTGAAATGCATATGGATCTGATCTGCCTGTAAATCTTGACAAATTAAAAGATTTCAGTAGCTGTCTGTAGAAACTCACTTTTTTTTCAGTACCTTGAAAGTCCTCCACCTAATTGTGTTTTACTTGTTGGACCAACTTTACTGAAGACCTTTATCAGCTGCAGAATCATAAAACACAAATGTTAAATGGAAGATTAGCCCAAAATCCTGACCTCTGAATCTAGTTTTGTCTCAAGTTTTTTTTTTAAGGTACCAAGGACACAACACTGGAATGACATAGCCTTTATTAAAACTTTACATAAATTCATAACTCATTTTAAATACTATTGTGATTGCTAGATTTCTCTTTTGTACTACACAAGTGTATATTAGTACTCTATATGCTTTTACTTTATTTTGATTTCCCTTTTTGTAATCCAGTATGAGCCTTAGGAGTTACCTACTGTATGCATACACAATAATATTAATGTACAAGCTATGCTTTGCAGAACACTTTTGGGTCAGAAGTAATTATATAAGCATTTATTAGCCTGTGCTAAAAATTAACCACATGAAGAACCACATTAGGGAAAAAGCAGAAATCTGGCACAAGGCAGCACAAAATCATCTATGAATGAGCTACTGGAAGCAAAGTGCAATGGTTGGAGTATTATTACTCACTGAATAACGTCAAGCTGGTTAACAAATCTCATCAAAAAGTGCTCCTAAGAGTTGGGGGGGTTATGGAGTATTCACTCAGAAAAAATACTTCTTGTTCATGTTTGCAGTCAGTCGTCTTTTTTAAACACATTATACAACAGCAGTCAGTGCCTTGGCAAAGTAAGCAGCATATTATTCCATCTTTGTTCGTACACAACTTTATAAAAGTAGAAAAAAACTAGAGTGAGAATACATTTGCCAGCCAGAGGCTACAGTATATGTAGTAATCATTTTGTAAGAGCTGATTTCAGAAATTAAAGAAGTAGGTTATATAGTTCACAAAGTGGCAGAAATACATAACTAGCCCACCAGAGTCCCTGCTCTTTTTTTTTTACCAACTTAAAGCCTGTCTGGTCACATCTCATTGGTCACACTGCACAGCACTGTGGACTGACTGAGAGACGGCTGGCTGTCACTGACAGTGTTTGACTCGGTCATAGTGGTGAGCATGCTGGAGGAGAGGGGACCGACCCCTCCTGACACCTGACTGCCCCATGGCCTCCACTCTGGTCTGACCCTCTGGCTCTGGGGGCTGAGGCTGCTGCTCCCAACGATAGGCCTCTTCCCCTCATAAGTTCCCCTGACCAACCCATTCAGCATGGCAGAGGCAGAGGTCTGGTCCAGGTGCTCAGCTGAGACCAGAGGCTGCCGGTCCTCCTCCTCAGAGATGGCAAACACCGGCACGCTAATGTGATCACCCTCGCCTGGGAACTCGCGCCTCTTTCCAGCCTGCCCACTCTCCATCTGACACTGGGTGGAGGAAGAGGAAGAGCCAGGGCTCGGCTCTGAGGGGGAGCCCTGGGCATGAGAAACCCCGGAGGCCTTTGTTGGGTCTGCTGTCCCTGAAAGCAGGCCGAAGCATGGCCCTGTGAAGCGTGAGCGCCGCAGGTTGCTGGTGGAGTTGAGACGCCGCTGCCTCTGGGCTGACTGTGTGAGGGGGTAGGAAGCATTGCTGATGGAGGAGTCAGAGATGGTGCTGTTGTCTGCCTTGCCCTCCAGGTGAACATCGGAGAAGACCTTCCTGCTGTCACCCCCTGTGCAGTCAGCTACCAAACTAGCCTGAAATTATATAAAAGTATTTGTAGCCCATTTAATCATTTTCAGACAATGAGACTTGTTACAGACAGAAAAATAAGGGTGTGATAAATAATACTAAAAATGACTCTGTTCCATTTAAGTGTCCCAGTAAACCATAAAGTGGGACAGCATGCAGAGTATCAGGACCCTTTAACTCTTAACACCTCTTCAGTGAAAAAGATGCTGTTAATTTTATTCCTACTTTTGCTGCCATTTTATATAAAGGAAAAATGGAAATGGGAAAAAAAATGAAATTTCAAATGTTTTTATGATTTTTTTAAGAAAGTCCAGTTCACCAGAATTTCTCATAAAACAAAAATGTACTTCTTTGCTTACACCTGGTTGTATGTATATATGTATTTATTGATTTATTTACTTTAGTTGAGATCAATATCTGAAATTCCTGCATCCAGCTTGTTAATACATAAAAAAGTCATTAGGCTGTATTGATTACTCTAGATAAGTTGAATATGTTTAATTAATTGATCATTTAAAATCAAAAATGGTAAGTATTACAGAAACAAGATGCAAAAAAATCCAGCAGACTGAAACAAAGTCTGGCACCAGCCACATGTGTGGAAACATCAAAGGTTCTACTACTGACACTGTCCACCAGCTTGGTGAAGGGACTGGTGGAGTTCCAGCTGCACCACTTCTTATGCAGCTGTGGCAGCGGAGGGAGGAAGTCCTGGAAGGTGCGTACGCTCCACGCTCTCGGTCTGGCACCGCTGCCGTCCTTGGTGGGCCTGGCACCAGAGGGTGAGGCGGTGGAGTCCGGTGATGGCCAGTCACCTGCAGGGCTGGGACCTGTGTCACTGTGTCGCAGAAACCTCTCCCGCTGCTAAGAGACACAAAATGCAAACATGTATAAATAAAAATAAGAAGTCTGAGTCCGGCAGAGGGGGCCAACAGAGGGCTTTTGAGTGACACAGCATGTCCACTGGCAGCCTTCAGTTGTATTAAAATGATAGGAGATGCCTTAAAGATGATAATTTATTTCTGATGTGAGAAACCTAGAGTGCTCAGTTTTCAGGGGAAAAAACTTTTAGATACAAAATTGTGTTAAATTTTTACATTAAAACCGAGCAAGAAAGTGCCTTGAAAGTGTGACAAACACATTTTTCCTGGAAGAACAAAGGTTAAAAGACGAGAGTGGCCTCAAGCGGATAAACAAATTAGGAAAAAGATGCCTGTCAACAAAACATAAGCAGCTCAAACATCAGCTGCGGCATTTTGCTTAAGCACTCAACTGCAGCTACAATGGTCATTGAACTGTACAGAGCAGCAAGCCTGTTATTGAATCAGGCACGCATCTTTAGTATTGAGCATTGATGGAAGACTGAACTTCATCAGCAGTAGAATGGATTTATCTTGTTGTAAATGTTGATGTAAATGAAAACAGAATGCTTACACTTTCAGGAAACAACAAGAGAAAATAGTACTAACAAATGACAGAAACTGAGAAATTGTATTTCCAGTGCTTAAACTAAATCTGTCAACCTGAAGCAGCACTCTAATATAAGTTTCACTGTATGCAAAAACCTGGTGCTTAAGTTGGGGGATGTAGGAACAGACTGGCTGCCAGGCTGCTGGTTGCACCTGCTGCATTTCCTCCTCACACCTAAGTTTCTCCCTGCAGATTGTGCTGTGTACTACATTAATGGATTAACAAGACGGAACTGTGCTGATTAGCTTGGGCCGCTCTGTCACACAGCCCGCCAGCTAAGCGCGTATGGCTCACGTACCAATCTCAATCATTATTTATTAAGTATATTAAAGCTGTCAAGAGAACAGCATGGGGCTTTGAAATGATTTCATTAGTAGCGGTGTTGTGCATGCACATCTAAACTGTACATTACAGGTCCAAACAAACAAGTTTTTAAGAGGATACATTACTGTGCTGAGACTTGTATATTTGCTTCAGCAACCGGCGGAAGCTAATTGTTATTGACGGGTAAATGTGCAAAGACAAAGCTAGCTGCTACATTATCCTTCCTGATCGGTCAGCTGCTGTTGATCAGAGGGAGGAGGGGGGTTTAAAAGGGTTGCAACCATCAACCAGAGAGCAAGTCCAGATAATCCTTTAAACAGAGTCACTAACAGCTAGCTTTGTCTAGACAAGAATTAGCTAGAGGGTTTAAATAAAATGTTCTCTCTTGGTCATTAAACCCCACAAACACAATGGCAACTTTAAGACTTGACACGCAAGATTAAAAATCAGGCTTACAAATACAGTTGCCGACAGAGCATGGTTTCAGAGATGGGGTCCGAAAGCATTCAGAAATGCCTGAAGAAGCTCACAAAAAAAAGGAGATAAGTCTTCTGAAATTTGGATCGCAAGGAATGTACACGAGCATTTTTATCCAAAGATCCCTGCCTTCACATCATCACACTGCCTGGAGCAAAAAAGGTTTTTAAGTTCTCTCACAGCTTCTTTAAAGTGGTCCTTTGCAACAAGTTTCATGGCAGATTACACATGTACATATTCTGAGGTGTTGTTCATGAAAATATCACACTTAAGATCACCATCATGGTATTTTACCTTAACTGGTACTTTGGTACTTAATGATAATGCCACTACAACCTAAGCAATATTTCTCAAGTATTATTTACATGGACGTCTGCATCGAGGACACACACAGGCAGACCACACACTGTGTGCCAAAGGGTGCATGACACACACACACCAACACAACACACACCGACACACAATTGAAGCTGGGAATCTGGCTCTGTAGATAATACTCCATTAGCCTAGGCTGCAGAAAAGCTTGCCAGTCCTTCAAAAAGCTGCCAGAGCTGTTTTATGCCAACTCTTATTCCAAGAGAATACAAAAGAGAGAAGAGAAAAAATGCTTGGTTGAACCGTTGCTTCTTCCTCAACGCTCCTCCCATCTTTTTAATTATCCTCATTTCCCATTTATGTCCTCATAGTTTTCATAGTTTTAGACTGTACCATGCGTACAGCAATAATGGTGTCAGCCTTATTAGGAACACTGGGTCAACTCAGTGCTGAATGCCCTGTCATCTCTGATGTTTATTGGTTCAGGGATCATTTCCCAAAGCGAAGAAATCACTCACTTTAAGTTTTGCCTTGAGATTAAGCAAATAGACAACGTTGCTGTCCACTGATTAGCTACTGTTATTTAGAACTTTTTAGCTGGATGGCAGCAAAGCTGGTTCAGCCCAGTAAATGCAGAGTCTTTCTTAAACTGTTGAACTTTTCATATTGGCCATTGGTTTTTCACAGCAAATAGTCCCTGATGGTCCTCAATTGCATCTTCAGGGGGCTTTTAAGCTTTGTTTATGCTTGTGCAACACAGTGTATCTCAGGCGCCTGCAAATGACATGTGAGCTATGAGGGCACACAGAGGCACTGATGCTCAACGTGCTGTCAGATGCTGTATTGTCCATGCCAGCGGGCAAACAAACAAATTCTATGAAGATTCAAGAAGTCTGTTGTTAACAAGAGAAAGCCATTAACAAGACATGGCTGCAATCTCTTTGACCAATTAATGAAAAAAAAAAAACCCACACAAAAATGAGCAGAGAAACAGGATGACAATGCCCTCATCCATAGTGCATGAGGGGTCACTGATGTGATGTGTACATATCATAGCTACAGCCTCTGCAGGCTCCAGATCTCAAACCAACTAAATAGCTGTGGGAGATTTTGAACTGACATGTAAGACAGTGCTCTCTACTTCCTTCGTCAAGACACCAAATGAGGGACTAGCATTTGAAAAAATTGTGTTCCTTCCATCTGCTAAACTTCCAAGATTTGCAGAATCTATACCTGTACAATGATGCTGCTCTGACAGTTCGTGGTGGCCTATCACCTGACTCAGAAAGTTAATTGTTGGTTTTCCTTTACAAAAAAATCATCATTATACAATCCTAAAAAACAAGAACAACTGATGTATTTTGATGAAATTAAGGTTGAACATCCTGTAAATAATAATAATAATAATTTGGTTTGCTGGCAAAATATGAATAATTTAAAAGTTTATTTTTTCAGGTCAGGCTGAAGCCTTTAAAAATGAACTGGTCGACTTGAGTAGCTGACACGCTTAAAGAAATGAGCACAGTGATGTCACTTTTGGCACGTGTGCCTTTGTGTAGGGACACTGCATTGAGCATAAACAAAGCTTTACAGCAAAGCGTGGACAGTCCTCAATTATGGAACAAGAATACCATGTCCATACATAAAAGCCTGTCTCAGCTGGGAAACTGTTTGACTGCAGTACTGCCTCCCTCCAGGCATAAGTTACTTCTCTAAATGCCTTACACTTTGTTTTATACGGCATGACTCTGATAAAGTATTTCCACACTGCTGACTGATTTGTACTGATTGTAGTTGAGCATTGGGACGTATAGCCATGCTTCTTTCTGCCTACAGCTCTTTTTGCATGTCTGCTGCTTTGCGGTCCCAAAATGGACAGTCTTATAGTCAAACATGACAAGTCTGACTAAACAAAAACAATAATATACAGCAGCTCCAACTGCCATATACTCACTGACATTGTTTTATCACTGCACTGTGCCAAAACCACAGATGAACAAGGCCACAATGTCACAACAGTGTCAACTAGCTGTCCTGACTAATAAACTTTTTTGTGAAACTCTGGGGACTTGATGATGGCACTGTATGAGGACTGAAGGGATCACTCATTGTCATTGAAGTTCATCCTGTTGAGGCAAGGACACCTGTACCAAATATTATGGTGATTCAATAGTTATTGAGATGTTTTATTTAAAAAAAAACACAAATTTAACTTCACGGTAGCAGAGAAACTGAAAGTCAGGGGATCACCAAAGGCAAAGGTAAGGGAATCAAGAATGTCTGGTTTTCATGGACAATCAAATGAATAATTGCTTGACATTTTATTCATTAACACTGTAAATCATAGTGTCATGTCACCAGTGTACCTTTTAAGGCTCCTTGTAAGTTTAGCTTTGGAAAAAGTAATGTCCTTATCAGGTGACAGCATGGACAGCAGTACTGGCATGAAAGTAGGCCTTACTGTGTGAGGTGAGAAGAGTAGCCTGCTTGGGCTGGGGGCTGAAGATACAATGAAAACCTCATCCGCACCAAGGTCGAGTTCAGTCAAGCCGCTGCAGGAAAGGTCCACCTCTGCACTCTGGGAAATGTCCCCATCAGCACTGACTAAAGAAACACGAAAAAAAAAACGTAAACACAAAATATATCATGAACATTGATGAAAAGGTAAATTCAGTAGGTTCATTGAGCTGTAACGGTGCTTGCATGCATATGTTATTTGGAACTCAGATTGGAGAGAAACCAGATATTTACTTTGGACTATATATCTGTGAATGTTCTCATTCATCCAGGTCATGGTTATTCAGGGCAAATAAATCGAAGGCAACTGGACTTAGTAAT